>BFEA01000292.1:863341-878289 GCA_003427395.1 Chara braunii
GAGAGAGAGAGAGAGAGAGGTGTGTGTGTGTGTGTGTGTGTGTGTGTGCGCGCGTGCGCAGGAGCAGCGGGGAGCTGCAGGGGGCTGCGCGGGAGCTGGGCGCGCGCACGAGAGAGAGAGAGGTGTGTGTGTGTGTGTGTTTATGTGTGCGCTGCCCCCGCTGCGCCGGCACGCTGCCCCCGCTGCGCCGCGTGCGGGACAGGTGGTGTGTGTGTGTGTGTGTGCACCCGTGGTCGCGGGGGTGGGGCGACCCTCCCCCCACCAACCAATCAATCAATCAATCAATCAACAAAAAAAAAAAGAACAACAAAATTGAACAAAAAAATAAATAAATCAATCAATCAATCAATCGCGGGGGTCTCCCCCACCAGTCAATCAATCAATCAATCAATCAATCAATCAAAGGCGGGGCGAGGCGACCCCGCCCCCACCAATCAACCAATCAATCAATCAATCAACGGAAAAACAAAAAAACAAAAAACGTGTTTTTTAATTTTTTGTTCAATTTCTTTCGATTTCGCCCATACCCCCCCATCCAAAAGTTGATCTTTTTCTTTTTTTTTTTTGTGTGGGGGGGTGGGGCCGGGGATGCGCTGCCACATGGCGTCTCCTGTTTTTTGAAAGTCGCTCCCGCGCGGCCGCCACATGGCTTCAAAGCCGCGTGGCCGCGGGGTCCGCGGACTGGCCGCGTCCGCGGATTCGGCCGCGGATGGCCGCCGCCGAGGTTGTTTCATAGCTAGGACCCTCCATTTCCAGAGAGCCCGGGGTCACATCACACATTCACACACGACCCACTCAGATAGCATCGCAAAGTTAGTGTATCATCCCGGAGGACTTTCTGAGGATATCATGCACATCCTTGGTTGAACATCTGAAAGGTTGAAATCCGTCCGGGTTTCTGAGGACCCTTCTAACCATCCCCCAGCATCTCCTACTGTTGAAACCATTGTGACACGTTTTGCTCACAAATCTTGCAATGTCTACTGCAGCTTTTTGGAGGTTGGATGTGATAATGAGGACGGAGGCCGTAAGCCCCACGATGATGGACAAAGATCATTTAGTAGGTCTGTTCGATCTAAACCTGATATACCGACCTGTCTCTTATACACATCTAGATGTGTATAAGAGACAGGTGATAATGAGGACGGAGGCCGTAAGCCCCACGATGATGGACAAAGATCATTTAGTAGGTCTGTTCGATCTAAACCTGATATACCGATTGACTTGCAGACCCATTTCTTCTACCTTATCAAATTTTTCAGTACTGTACTCCCCATCCGTTGTGTTCACCGTAAGTCTGAGGTTTAGGAATGTACCTTTCTTATCCCCAATGCTCTGCTCCTTGATCTCGATGAAATCCGACCGGTATCGCCACAATGGATCATAGTCATCGTGAGGGCGGTCTTTTGAGAGAAAATCCCGGATGCAAGTATTATTAAAAATATTAAGGGCATTCAGGTCATCCATATATCTGAAAGTTTAGGAGAACAATCCGACCAAGTGCTTGTTCCCGGTACCGATCAATCCCATCATACAGCCGTACTCATACCGGAAGAAATATAAGTTACACCAAATCGGGGAGCAAGGTAATCCCATGGGAATACCATTCTTTTGTCTCCAGACCTTCCCTCCGAACTGGATGTAATTTATATCCGTCAGCCATTGATTCATTTCAATGAGTTGGTTGGGGTCAATCAGCCTTTCGTTTGGTTCTGTGTGGACAAACTTCGTCCATCCAACCCTTGTTTTGTCGTTCTCCAGGGTATAGACCTTAATGCATTTATCACCTTCAGTTCTCAACCTGTGAGCAAAGCCCTTCTTGATTGAGAAGGAGAGCGCAGAGATCAACCCATGTATTGAATTACCCGTGGGGATAGTTTCAAAGCATCAGCTAATATCTGCTGAGAAGAACGAAAAAACCGCAACTGGTAGGTTCAGGCAATATTCGTTGATGGAATCAATCGGCCACCAAAGGTTCGCGTTGATGTCGTGCAAGCTTCTCAGTACGCGAGATTTTTCCACACAAAACTTCTGCATTTCAGTACTAATTAGACCAAGGGCATTAACACAGATTTCAGCAATGGTGGAAAACATGCATTGGTTAGCATTTGTGATTCATCTGTGTGTTTTCTTATGGCTCTAATAGTTAGCCATCAGGTACGGGATTTTCTCAGGTCCCATTGGGTACTTCAGAAAATTATCCTTACGCATGATCTGGATCATCTCGTTTGAGTCAGGTTCCAGGAGTTCAAAATCTGGTCCCGACAGCCTTTCGAATGCTAACTGCCTGGCAAGATCTTTACATATGATGACCGGGGTGCTGGATGCCTTATCCATACAAGCAATGAAAAAGAACTTAGTGATGTAATCAATCTCATGCCTCAGATAGTGTTCGTTAATGTCCATAGCATCAGCGTTATTATGCCCCCGTTTATATTCTACAAATTTACCAAAACAGTGTCGTCTCATTCTACTCGTAACCTTGCTCATCTCCTCCTCTGCTAACTCATACTCCCTACTGTACAGTGTCATCGTGTCATCAAGCACACGTAAGATTTCCCCGACTGCAGCTTCAACATCCAGATCTGCGGTGAGAATATGGTTCAGACCATATGCCAGGATGAGTCTGAGCTGCGGGAGGTGAGAAATGAAGTAATCCGTAGTGATGACATGCTGGCCTGAGAGACTCCCAATCCTCCCTTCCTCCAATAGTCCCTCCGTAGTTGATTCAGTGAATCTGGCGTACTTATTGTTACAGGCACAGTTACCTTTGTTCCTCTGCCAGTTACTCAAGTCGAATTCCCGAAAAAAACCCGCAGGTTTGTATAGTGCCTTAGAGACTGGGTCATTATAGCTCCAGCCCAAGGTCATGGTCTCCATCCAATGAGCAAAATGCTGGCCAACCGCCACCGTCATCAGGAAGATGATTATTGACTTAACCGAGACTGCCTCCATTAGTCTATTGACATATCTCATATGTACAAACGTCCTCCGAGGTCCCTCGTCTAGTCTGCACCATTTCCTCCTACCAGAGAGACTCATACCGACGCGGCCCCCGCACTCCTACCAACACATAGCCATACAAAATAGTATCGCTGATAGGTCAAGGCACCCTCACTGTTGATATATCCATATCTACTTTATATTGTGCAAGGGAAAGAGAGGGTTGGTAGAAAGAGGAGAGGACAAGGTAGGGAAAGAGATAGCTATGGGGGAAACAACCGAAAAAAAAAAAAAAAAAAAAAAAAAAAAAAAAAAAAAAAAAAAAAAAAAAAAAAAAAAAAGAGGAACGGAGCCGTGGAGGGGGTCACACTAGTGGCAGGGGAGCAGATCAGCCTTAATAGTGCAAACAGGAAGCAGTCCTAGTTAGGGAGACAACAACTAGCTAGGCACCTCTTCCGCAGAAGGCTGCGTTGGTCTCTTATACACATCTAGATGTGTATAAGAGACAGGGGGAGGGGGTCGCACTAGTGGCAGGGGAGCCGATCATCATTAATGGTGCAAACCGGTAGCAGTCCTAATTAGGGAGACAACAACTAGCTAGGCACCTCTTCCGCAGAAGGCTGCGTTGCTGGCAAAGTTCCTTGCTCCATCCTCCCCTGCTGCAATAGGCATATCGATAGCATTGGTGGATGTCTCCGTACCGGCACCCCCTGGAGTTTCGTAGCGAGTGTCACAGTGTCTTGGTTTGGCAAACAGAATACCACCCACTCTGGAAATAGTTCCACAATAGTCCGAATCCGGTCCGAAAAGTCCGCCGAAAATCCATAGAAACTCGCTTCCCCCGTATCATCACCAAAGTCCAGCGTAGTAACCACGGAGGAGGCTATCTCCACCATAGCAGTCTTCATTGCTGGCCAGAGTACCCCTGTCTGCTTACCTGGGAAGGCGTCATCACCAGAGACCCCCCTTAATCTAGTATCACAACCGATTCTCCCCTCCTTCGTTCTAGTACCAAAGCTACGAATCTCCCCGATGATCACTCCCTTGTATTCCACCGCAAGCACGATGCCGACGATAGTCGTAATCTGTGGTTGTGCAGTTAAGATGTCGGCAAGTGCGAGGTTGTCCAGGGCTATAGCTGGTTGCGCAGAACTCCGCTGAGCCTCCCATATGTTTGGTCGGACAATCCTGACCACAGTAGGTCCAGCAGGAGGCCAAGGTAGGAAGATGTCCGGATCATACTCTACACGAAGTATCTCCGGAATCCGCCTGCCCAGTTCCAGCGCCATTGGGACTTGAAGAGGGGCAACAGGGAGTTGTCCTAGTATCAGATCCGCAGTGTCTCCCGCTGTATCCGGCTCTCAGACCTGCAGCCACGTATGCCTGCCATTAGACCCTAAATGCTTATGATCAACAAAGTTTCAGCATAACATAGGGCGAGCGTCGAGAGGGTGAAGGCAAGAAGAGACCTCCTTAATCGGACGTTCTGGGTAATCAATTCTTTAATCTTTTTATTTTGAGAGATCCTATGCTGGCTCCAGGCATCTACGTCTGCAAAGAGGACCGCCCTATGCATATGCTGAAGTTTCACAAAACAAGACATGCCCAGCCCATATACGTGGGTTGAGGTCCAATTGTGAAAACCCTACTACCTCTTCCTCCTCTTCCCATAGGATGGTAATGACGATCATGTTGCTTCTATCGATAAGAACTTCATAGAGATTTTCCAACTCCCTCTCAGATGCAGTGAGTCTGTGAGTATGCTCCCAAATGTCGTCTTTAGAGGACTCCAGAAGATTCGCCATCTGTTTGGGAGAAGAGGAGAGAAGAGGAGAGAAGAGGAGAGAGGAAGGAGGAGGAAGGGAGAGAGGGAGAGAGAGAGAGAGAGGGAGGGGGAGAAGGAGAGAGAGAGAAAGAGAGAGAGAGAGAGAGAGAGAGAGAGAGAGAGAAAGAGAGAGAGAGAGAGAGAGAGAGAGAGAGAGAGAGAGAGAGATCTTGCATGAGCTTGTGTAGACCAACATATATACATATATGCATATATATATACATATATATATATATATATATATATATATATATGAGTCGGTGAAACTCCGACGAAACAGTTTTTCACAGCCCCTCGTTTGTTGTCCTCTTCTCTCTCTCTGCCTACGGTTTTACTGGGCAGTTCTGTTTGTGACGATATATATATATATATATACATATATATATAGGGTTGCCGGCTTTCGGGACGGGCCGAACGCCCGAACCCGAACGCCCGAACGTACGGGACCCCTTCGGAAGGCGTTCGGCCGTTCGGGCCGAACGCGGACCAAAAAAAAAAAAAAAAAAAAAACACACAAGTTTTCAAAACATTGCAAAATAAAAATATGTTATGGAGAAAAATAAACTAAACAACATTTGCCTGGGCACTACATCCAAATTCTTTACCAAATTTGAATTAAAAATCAAATACAGAAAATAAACACTATGATAAAAATAAGAAAAAATAAAAAGAGAATTAAAATGAGTGAGTGTGCCAGCACCTTTTCGACACCGCCATCTTTGCCGATTTTTAATTATTTTTTGGCAAGTAAAGTGAAAACAAAAAGTTAAAAGTGAAAAAAACAAAGAAGTGAGTGGGCAAACACGTTTTTACACCCCCATCTTTGGCGTGTAGGTTACATCATAGAGAACTTACAAAAACAAATTGAGAAAAAAAAACGTATTTTTAGGCCTCGAAATGTTTTTTGGCGGGGGCCGAACCTGGAGGTGTTCGGCCCCCGAACGGGACCCCGAACGCTCGAACGTTCAGGGGTCAGCCAAGGGGCCCCCGAACGTTCGGTCAGGTAACCCTGTATATATATGTATATATACCCTCACATATATATATGTATGTGTATATATATATAGATATCCCTAAACTACACAAGTTGTTCGTTGCGCTGCTCAGGGCTGGTACTTGCGCTTCCTAGACAAGCCGCTCGTTCTCGTGGCGCCGCTTACGTGGCCATCAGATACGATCGCAGATCGCCGACTGCTGGCCGTGCTAGCGGGGCTTGAAGAAGAGGCACCGACAGGAAATGCTGCGATTCTGAACGAATTCAGCAACATCTGATGTTGGGGAGATGCCGAGTTGACCCTTTTGTTCCTAGCCCCCATGGGGGATCTATTCTTCCTCTTCTTGGGGTTCGGAAGTTCCGGAGCAGGAATTCCCGGGGTGATCCGAGGGGGGAGGATAGGTTGGCCAGGATTTTTGGGCAGGCATGGGTTTTGAACGTACTCCCGGTGAGGGCATCCGCAGTCATCAGCTCCGGATTGCGTTCGAGATTACGTAGCACTGTCAGCATCACCTCGCGCATCCATATGAATGTGACGGAGGCTTTGGCAAGCTCCCTCCAGGAATTCCTCAGGTGATGGAGGAGGAAGGCGATCCTAACCCGGTTTGAGCCAGCTTCTGGTTTCACAATCTCATGCTTCGCCAAGAGGAACCAGATCGCATGGTCGAACCAGATCGGACCACCATTACATGTACGAACATTCCTAAACCCACATCTACACTTTAGGTACGGACGCCCCACGTTCCAAACTTTGCGTAGATTCATGATATCAAGGGTGAGGAACGAAGTAATCATCTTCTGCATGACCACAGGGTTAGCGTAGACGCGCTTAGTGGGGTCCAGTTCACTCAGCGTAGGGAAGGTAAGCTTTCCGCCAAAGTGCGGGGTGTTGTTAGCATAGTCCAAAACTCCGGCCAGGGTTTTCCTTCGACACTCCTCAACCTTGCTCTTCGAAAGATCAGCGAGGAACTTCCAGCCCTTGATGTTGATTGGGGCCAGATGATTGAAGCCACCCTGCACCCAGACCCCATCCTGTCGTCGTCTAGCTTTTTCCTCTACCCATTGGGCTGAAGCTTTAGGGACAAAACCATTGTTCCTGTTTTGTCCACCGTCCATCCCTTCACCTCCTGGTGGAGGAGGCAGTGGGGGCTGGTTGTCCAGCAGCTGTCTCAGCTCTTCCTCCTCATCCCCCATGATTCCCATGAGTGCTGGGTCATAGCCATCCCTATCCACCCTATTGTCCTCCATCGTCGAACTCCTCTCAACATCCCAGATCCTTTTCAGAGTTTCCTCAAGTTTCGCGGTTCTCTCGGCCAGCCCATCCCGTTCCTTCATCACACTTCTCTTTTTCTCCTCCGCCTTAGTAATATGTCCATTAAGGATGAGGTCCAGACGGTGTCTCTCACGTTCATAGGTCCAAGCTTAGATCCGCCCACTCATTGAAAAGAAGGGTCTCGGTGATGAGGCGAAACAGTCCTTCTGTAACCTTTTGGCCGACCATAGTCGTTAGCGAAGGGTGGATAACGTTAAGGAGGGATTGGGTCGGTTTAGAGTATGGACCCAGATCCGCGAGAAAGGGATTCCTATCGATGGTCTCCGTCCACCAACCGCCTGCCGGATCCTTGTCATGTTGGGGTTCCTAGTCAGGATTTAGCCTATGGGATATACAAAGGGATAGGGAAAGGGACAAAGGGGAAAAAGGAAGGAGAGGAAAAAGAGGAAAGAGAGCAAGCAGAGAGGCATAACTCATTTCCAATCCATATAACAATTCCTACCCCACAGATGCAACCGTCAAGAGCAAAAAAACATCATGGTCAGTACGTCATCTCATTCGCATATAGAGTGGATTTATCGAGGCAACCAGGTGGAATTACTACAGTAATCGACCATTGGTCTGATCCCCCTCCAAGGCGTAGCCAAGGGAGTCAACCTTTCGGCACTAGCTAGAGGAAAAAACCTCCATGTGTGGGTTTGGATATGATCCCACGACGAACTTCGTCATGCACTCCACCATTACGGTGATACGCCAGGTACGATCATGTCCCAATCATACCGTGTCCAACAACCACTAAGCCAGATAACCCTCAACAATGCAAGAATGACGAAGCGGTATCATCCATAGGTATCGAATACACATTAATAGAAAAGATTATACTTATTATTCATAAAAGATCATGCACACAAATCCAAACCCGAATAGTAGAGTAGGCAGAGTATACAAATCTACATATATATATATGTGACGATATATATATATGTATATATACATATATATATATAGGATGTGAAAGAAAGAGAAGAAGACAGTTAATGACCGAGGCTACATGTCATTCCAACAAGCCAATAGTGAGCAAAGACTGAGAGAGTCAGAGGGAGAGAAAGTAAAGATGCGGGAGCACGTCAAATCCTGGCAGTATAAAACGAGGAAGATAAAGCCAAATAGTCGATTGCAACCAACAGGGTATCCAGTCATCTAGAGTCTTGATTACAAAGAACCACTAAAGAGTGAACTAAGAGTAACTTCGATAGAAGTTAGAGAAGCCAAGTGAAGCTGGTGGGCAGCGAAGTCCGATATGGCAGAACGTCTGGGAGAAAGCAGGCGGGGGCTCGGTTTGCACTTCATGGGATGCTCAGCGCCGCAGGAGGGGTGTGGCTCCCCTAAAAGCTTTTTCGCCGTTGCCCCTCAACCGGCTCATCAGAGGGGTTATGTTCTTGCAAAAAGCACATCCACTGCACAGACAGACACAGACAGCCAATCCCCAAACAACCATACGAGTAGGGAGATAGAGGACCGTGTACCGCTTCTTCCGCCGTGAAATCCTCCTCGGGTTCTGACGTTATCGGAAGGTCCTCCTCCGCTCCGGTCGTAAAGTCCCAGTCCGCCATAGCCGAACAGTCACCTTGCCACGCAAGCTCCGCTCCGTAGAAGAAATACAGTCAATCGTATATTATAGGACAGGCTAACAATGCGCATGCTATGAATGGCAGGAGTATACATATATATGAAAACAACAGAAAAGAAAAGGGAAAACGGTAGGAGAGAAGAAAAGAGAAGAGAGCACAACATGGGCAATCCCGCGCGGTTCCCCCTATTTTTTCGATGGAATCCGAGAAGCTGAGGTTCGTCACTATCTAATGGAATCTGGTTCTGTATTCGTCTACCTACACTTATCGGAAAAAACCTGGGTTCCTACCGAAAAAGTGACCTTGCGGTGGTCGTGTTCCAATGGTTACGTCCCATATGTAATACAGAGCGGATCCCCTTACAGCGATTGGTAAAGATGGGGAGGCTCTTGGGTTCAAGCCCCAAGTTAGGAAGGGACGGACGGGTGGGTCCGCGGGAAGGCGCATAAAAACAGGATGGAAGAAATAAGAAGTAGAATAAGACAAACAAAGAAAAAAAAAAAAATAATAAAAAAATAATAATAATAAAAAAAATAATAATAAAATCAAAAAAAAAAAGAAAAAAAAAAAGTAGGTTATACCGATCCGGCGATCTGTTCCGTGAAGCAGAATGTGGGGCCTATGCTTCTTACGTCCTTCACGACTTACTTTGAAAGGGGTTTCTTCTCGCCCAGCCGGAAATGTCGATCTCCTCCTGAGTCTGGCTCAAGCCCTGTATATGCGCGTGTGTGTGTGTGTGTGTGTGTGTGTGTGTGGGAAGAGCTGCGCGGAGAGTCCAAGAGCATGCGCGCGTGCGCACGAGCGAGAGAGAGAGAGAGAGAGAGAGAGAGAGAGAGAGAGAGGGGTGGGTGTGTGTGTGTGTGTGTGTGTGTGTGTGTGCGCGCGTGCAGGGGAGGGGAGGGAGGACCCCTCCCCCACCAATCAATCAATCAATCAATCAATCAATCAATCAATCCATCAATCAACCAATCTATCAATCAATCAATCAATCAATCAACCAATCAATCAATCAATCAACCAATCAGTTAATCAATTAATCAATCAATCAATCAATCAACGAATGTTTTTATTTTTATTTTTTAATTAATTTTGGTACTCAGCAAAAACCACCCCCCCAAAAAAATATTATTTTTTATTTTTTATTGCGCAGTTTTATAGAGGAGGACGTGCGCAGGCCGAGGCCGCGCGCCGATTTTTCGCCCGTGCCCTTGCGTGAGTCTGGCGCGGCCGCACAAAAACTCGACCGCGGCCTAGGCCGCAGGATCCGCGACCTTGGGGGTCGTGTAGCGATCCGGCTCTCAATCCGGAATTGCCACAAGAAGAGGCCGAGAGAAATGGAGGCACCACGACGGAGAGATCGGGAAACCGGCGTCGTCGAAGGAGTGAATCCTTGGCCCAATCCTCTCCCCGACCCAGCCTTCGCCTACATCGAGATGTGGGCGCTCGGGCTTCGTCCCCGGTCATTATCCCGTCGTCCCCGTGACTTCCTCACTCTTCAACAGCTCATAGGCCGACCCCCATTCCCCGACGGATGACACCCCTTCCCACGTTCCCTCTTCCACGATCTCTACTCCACACGCCCTCTGATCACTGATCAGTGATCACTATCTTCATGCACGCTACTACTCGCTCGCTCGCCACCTCTTCCCCCTCCACGTACTTCTCTTTAGCGTAGATTGACAGGAATTCAATAATATAGAGTTGTATTGTATCATCGCAGGCATGATCCCAGCGTGCGAAGAGTATGACGATTTCCGCGCTGCTATCCACCGTACCCTCTGCACTCTCTATCCCGATTACCTCGCCTCCCTTCCACACCAACGTCGGCACCCACGTTTTCCCCTCATCCACCGCACGACTCATTACACCCAACTCCCCACCGGCGATCGAGAAATCCGTCGCTTCATGCCTCCCCTTCCCCAAGTCCATCCACCACCTCCTCCGCCCGTGATCAGACTACCTTTCCCGGGTAACATTTAGAATGGAGCACACGAATGCCACGATGGATGACTTCCACACTCGGATCTTAAGGTAGGTGGCACGTGCAAGCTCTGTGTCGATCCTTGGATTGCCGATCGACACCTGATGAGAGAGCAAGCAGGAGCTTGCTCAAGATTGGAACCCCCTGGGCGTCACATATGTGACGAACTATTTTCTGTAATCGCACGACTTTCTGCGCGAAGTGGCTTCGGGGGTTGGGAACTGGTTGGTCGGGTCGAATGCATAGATAGGGGTTGGTCGGACAAGGTGCATGGATACCCTTGCTTCTTTCTTTTTTTGTTGTCGGGACCAAGGCCGCGAAAGTCCTGCGACGACGATTGAGTGACCGAGCCTTAGTCAGCGTGATAAATAAGAGTTGCCATAACTTTTTTCTTATTCTGCTGTGGGAGATGGGAATTTTGCCGCAATTTGCACACGGGAATGTCGTTTCCAAATTTACAACGGATGACGGGCTCTTGAAATTGCTTTTCGGAATTTCTTTTGCAAACAGGATTTAGACTATTAGGAATTTAGGTGCTCTGAAATTTTGTTGTGCCGCGCTTCTTGCTCGCGCACCTCTCACCGCAGTGGGAACTAGGCTCTGACTGTATCACGCCCTTAACCGTGCATGTAACTGTAATTTTTGGCGGCCGCGATTGTAACTGTACCCCTTCTTCTTGATTCTCTCGTGTTTCTTCGCCTTCTTCCCCTCTATAGTGCATACCTCGTCCTCCACTCTAATTGGCCTGAGCGACTGCATGACCAGATCGATGCGTGGAGTGTGGTTGCGTCCCCCACGCCGCGGCTTGGCCATGCAAACGTAGGCACTTCCTTCTCTTCCCCTTCCCCTCACTCAGGCATAATCCCGGGCTCATCGCGCAAGCATGCACGCTATAAATTTCGCAAGCGCCATTAGTTTTCTCTCTAAGTATTTGAAAGTTAGCGTGGTCAGTGAGGATCGGCTAACAAGTAAGTGAGAAAATGAGCAGAAGTGAGTCGGGCGACCCRACGAGCTGGTGCCGGGTAGGCGAGGTTGATGTGTGGGTCACGACGGACTGTAACGCACGGGCGAACTTGGCTTGCGTACTTAGACTAAGTGGGGTGACGACTTGGTGTGGGTGCGAGGGTACGGACTGCCCGCATCGGAGGTGATGTAGCGTGGAGAGAAAGAGAGAGAGAGATGTGTGTGTGGGATGATGCATTTCTCTAACCCTCTGTATAAATTTTGATTTCAACCTTGGCCGATCTTGTTACGACCATTTTCGATCTTCTTGCAAATCATTTCGAATTTTCTACTTATGATGTATGCGCGCTTCCCTCACCCCTCCTCGCGCAATCTTTGGATGAGTAGTTTAATTCAAATTTCGTCAATTTCTAGTCCCCATTCTGCGCTCGGGTTGGATGCGCTCCTCATGCATATTACGGAATTGCCAACCTTCGGATCTTGTGTGTGGGATGGTGTCCTTCTTTTTCTCACTTATCTAGCTTTGATAAGTGGCATCGGTCCCCTCTTACTCATGACTATCCCTGGTTCGTGTTTTTTTTTTAGCGATCGGTTTTGATTTCTCCCCCCCCCCTCATTCTCGATCTCTCGTTTATGTTCGCACGGCCCACGAGTTTGATTAACGCATGAGTTCGATCGATGCCTGAATATGCATGTAAGTTTCCCGTTCACTTTTTTGACAGAAAGAAGAATCTAACGAACACTCGGCGGTCCCAGCTGATGTATGCTCTGGTGGGTAAGTGGATGGCTGATTCAAATGTGTGATTGCCCGTGGATTGCCTGCCTAATGTCTGTTTCTTGACGCACGCATGGGCTAGCATGATGACGGATCAGGCGATCTCCCGACCAGAGGGATAGCCAGTCGATCCAATCCAACCGATTGCGAATGTGGTCTCGTGCGCATACGTGCACACTCGTTCGAAATGGATATCGCCTACACACGCGTCTACAAGACCCGCGCTCAAGTCCATATCTAAACTCACGAAATTCCGATAGCATGGATGATGGGACTCCCTTCCACGTCACGGATCATGAAAGCCTGAGACACCGACGGTTCCGAGAATACCGGGAGTGGGAAAACGCCTGTCTTCTCGCACAACTCCGCCCCAACCCTCCAAAATTCCCCTTTCGGACGGGAAACAAACGTGTCTGTGCGTGGGACATTGAACGGGCCTTAAGTGCGATCCCTTTTCCCTCCCAGTTCCCCAGCTCACACGTAAGCCACGTCATTGCCGAACTCGGTGTCGTCATCATTGAGACAGACTTCGCTCCCTACCGCCTCGTGTTGCCTTTTCACTGCCTGACCGCAGCCCCGTGCCACGCGCTCGCCCCCTACTGCCCACGAACCCCGTGCTCCGAGTGCCAGCAGGACAGCGAGTACCGAGCCGCAGGTTTCGTTCGACGAACCCGGACTGAGGCCGGACAGCGAGCACACAGCCTGCGCCTGAGGTCCGCTTCGTCCGACTCGGAGGCTTGTCACGAGCGACGGTGGCGATTGGTTAGGCAACGCGACACACATAGCGTTCCACCGGTTCACCAAATCCGACTCCGGCCTCGGCAACGAAACTCGTGGGGGTGGCGATGACATCCCCCAGGCATAAAAGTCAGACGCGGTTCGCACTTGCTATCTTGCATAACTGCCCCTAAGGCTTGCCACAGGAGATTTCAGTTCTGACCTGGAACTCCACCCCCACTATCCTAAAATCCTTGGCACACCCCTTTTTCGCACTTTCGGGCCCCCATCCCACTCCGAAACAGGAAGTCGCACTGGGCGTGAGGTTAGGGTGTCACACCCCTGTACCTCCAAGCCGTACCCTATATAGCCACCCCGTTAGCCTCAACACATATCTGATTCAACATATTGCCACCCGTCCCACACACCTCAAATTATTTGAAACGTCACAGCCTCACAGGACCATCACAGGGCCCCCTTCCTTCATACTACCCACCTGATTCTTCTTCTTCTTCTTCTTTTTCTTCAGATCTTCATTTCTTCCTCTTCTTCTCTTCTTCCCTTCTTTTGCAATGTGTGTCTCCAATCATGTGAATTGGCGTCAAGCATGATATTGATTTGCCATTTTGACGAAATTGTTGTTGTAGGGTGAAGGACAACAATTTCGAAACGTCACAGGACCATCACAGGGCCCCCTTCCTTCCGCTGTGGGTCCAGGAGCTGCATCTAGAAGAGCGTTCTGGCCACTTGGTCTGAAAAGGGCCTGTGGCCAAAGGAGCAAAATCCGCCTGGCACCCCTCCTGGCGTATAATATGTACGACCAAGCGGCTGGGCAGCCTTCCAGCCAGATTTTGCCGTCCTGTGCACCTGGCCAAACAGCCTAGGTCAGGAGTCTTTTTTCTTCGCTAACCTGCCCAGGGGCCGTGCTTACCCTCTCTGTATTGTTCAAATTTTAAGGGATGTTCTGGAAGGACATATTGAAGCTGAAGAACATATTTACATCCACGACAAAATCAGCCGAAGTCAGAATGCACTTGGGCATCCACATATCAGGGTTCTTTCTTTCTTTCGTTCTTTCTTTCTTTCTTTTTCGAGAAAACAGCTCTCTGTCGATTACCGCCCTTTTTTGAAAATTTTGCAAAATTTGAATAGAACGAATATGCTTTGTATTCAAAAATATAAGGGCTGTTCGGATAGAATGCATATGCGCTGTATTCCAACAGAAAAGAAAGAAACGTATTCTGCGTTCTGTTCGTTTACAATGCATAATATGCGTTATGTTCGGGGGAAGACACTAGGCGGAGTAGTAAGAGTATCTTCCCCTAGTAGGCCCAGTGCCGGTTGCTCCAGTCCATTAGTGGGGAGCAGCACGTGCTGGAAAGCGGGTCCAGCATCCCGGATACATCCAAGGTGTAATCTTGAACTGCGTCCTACCACCCGGGCCGTTACCCGACTTTGGCTTGATGATAAAGCTGAGCATGCGAACCACTGAGACTACCTGGGGCAAACAAGCAGTGCCACACTAATGTCTGCACCCTGGGACTGCGCCCTTAGCCCCGGGACTGCCAGCCACCAGCTTGTGGCAATTAGGCCCGGGATCCCTCATTTCTGGTTCCTTTGCACAATTGGCTCCTCGTTGCGAGTTTGAGCATCTGATCCTTCATGAGCTGCTGAATTGCTGATGAGGCTATCTGTGGTCTTGCCTGAGCAGGACATAAGGCAAGAAGAACAAGGGGGGACCACTGGACCAGGTGGGGAGTCGGGGGAACACGGAGGGGGTAGGGGGGTAAGTAGGGAGGGCAGAGAAAGGGGGATTGGGCGGAGCAGGTATATTGGGTAATGGGGG
>BFEA01000292.1:885357-901626 GCA_003427395.1 Chara braunii
GGTCCAAACTTAAAAAAAAAAAAAAAAAAAAAAAAAAAATTGCTTGTCTTGTTATTTTACAAATTTACATAACATATATTTTTTTTCAGATTTTTCTGAGAAATTGTTTTTTTTTTTTATATATATTTTGTTCGCGTTCGGAGGGTTTTTGGTGCTTGCTCGCGTTCGGGCATACCTGTTCGCGTTCGTCTCCGAACGCGAACACGGTGCTTCGTAGCTCTCTCTCTCTCTCTCTCTCTCTCTCTCTCTCTCTCTCTCTCTGTGTGTGTGTGTGTATGTGTGTGTGTGTGTGTGTGTATGTCCCCACCCACCAACCCCCTCCATTTATTTGTCTCTCTCCATCTCTCTTGTAAGGGCAATTACTTAACCGAAATCGAAGTTGACCATAAAAAAAATTGTCATTAAGGCAACGCCTGGACGACCGCCAATTCAACATCTCTGTCTTCCTATCTCTCTTATAAGACCAATCAACTTCCTTCACTACAACGATACTCTTGCGGCACCTCACGAACAGAAACTCGTTGGAACACTTTGCGACGATACTCCTCAAAAGTTTCAAATCGACCCTGTCTTTGCTCATTGTAATCGACATGAATTACATCATCCACACGTCTCCAAGTTTTCATGCTCGTATTCAATTCCGTTGCTGCTTCCACAATATCTTGCACCCTGTGAGAACTGTCAAGATAGGACAGGTGTGCAAGTGTCTTTTTGGGACCAATAGATTGAAGAGAGTCATACATGGTAATGTTAAAATTAGAAGAACTTGGTTGTTCCAAGGGTCCTGTATAGACATGCATATGACCTCTTGATGGCGTAAGAGCGGACACAACATAACTGACAGAAGATGGAGTAGCTGTAGCATACGACAAAGCAGAAAGAACAACATAGGTAGTGACAATCGGTTTTTACATATTCGATTGTGGAGCATAATTCGCAAGACGTTGAAAATTTCGAGGAGATGCTACTTGAAGGGGAAGTCTAGGACCGAAGTGGAATGTGGAGTGAAAAAAGCAAGCACGAGAGAAATTATTTTAATAATTTGTTGTATCCGTGCATATCTGTGAAAGGGTTGAGGAATTGTCCCTTCGGTCGGACAATGTGGCAAATGAATTGCCATCCTAGTAATTTTCTCATTAGCTAGAGCAATCAACTCTGAGTCATCGTTCAAAAGCGATTGCAACATAGAAGAAACCTCCAAATCTGAAACATTCGACGGGTCTGAAGGAAGAGGGAATCGTTGTTCCAACAGCATATTAGTGAGTTTGTTTATTTTCCACTCGAGGAATTTTTTCCATATTCATCCATCTTTGACGATTGTGACACTTTTGACAAACATTTCAAAAAGCACCT
This sequence comes from Chara braunii, assembly GCA_003427395.1. Classification (NCBI taxonomy): domain Eukaryota; kingdom Viridiplantae; phylum Streptophyta; class Charophyceae; order Charales; family Characeae; genus Chara; species Chara braunii. The sequence goes on from BFEA01000292.1 coordinate 886,711, forward strand.
TAGTCAAGACATTTTGCATGTCAACCTTCTCCACATCATCAAACCATCTAGTAAGGTAAGCACGTGGATTCGGAGTGCGGATTGTGGATGCATCGTTATCATCGAACACAGCAACAACCCCCAAACGATCTTGTGGTTGCGATGTGACGCAAACATCTTTTTCGTGTCCACTTCGTTGAATTGTGGACACGAATCACGAGCACGTGCAAGTCCACCGACCCGTCAACAAAACGGAAGAGATCCAAGCGCACCGACAGGGAACGCATTCAGCGCTCTCACAACCTAAGTTCCGGTTTCAACAACAACAGGTTGTCGTCCCACCTGATTATTAGCGAATGTAGGCTCGACTATTTCCTCTACCAAAAGATTAATTTTTCCATCACGACTCTTTCCTCTTTTGGACGTAAAATCAATACAATCTCATTTCGAATCACCAGTTACATCATCATCTTCGTCACCAGAAAATATAGGGTTATTAGGCCTGTCCGAGAAGCCTCTGCGCGAACTATCTCCATCAGCACGACAATCGTCATCACCCTCCTCCACAAACATATTCTCAGCATCCTCAAGGGTATTCCCTTATGAACATCGATGTTCAAGTTCACCAAGAGGAGCATGATCGCCTCGAGCATGTTCACTTCCAAGATTGACCGACCTCTTATCATTTTCATTTTTTTTTATCTCTCCAAATGTTTGGCTTCAGCTTTGATGTAACATTTGTATCATACTAAGTGTTATTATTGGTTGTCGTTGCTTTCCTCTTAGCACGAGTGTCGTATTTATGCGGCATTCGGGAGTCGCCTGCAAAGAACGCGCGAACACGTTCGCCCGAACATGAAGGGGCGCGAACACGTTCGCTGTGCTACACAGTCTTAAACCATTTGAATCCAGTGGTCTCACCATCGCTTGTCAGATCAATCTTGGGGATGAGTGCTCTCTTACCTGTGTTCATTATTGTCACTTCCAACAAATCATCATTAACGATTTTCTTCAGAATCAGCCTTGTACCATTGCAAAGCCATTGCTTCAGTTACAAATTTCGCAAAAGCATCACATGCGCATCAATTTTTAAGTGCAGCTTGTGAGGTGAAAGGCGAAATTCATCGAGAGAGTTTAAGAACTTCTGCTCAATACCACGTCCGGTATCATCCGAATCAGGATAATCAACGCTAAAAGCTGCGTTGCCACTGTTATGCACACTCGTACGAGTACGGATTCGTACTCTTGAATTCGTACGCTAGAGGCCTCATACGAGTTTCTTTTATTTTTTTTAATTCGATATAATTTTTTTATTTTTTTTTAATTCTAATAAGAATCTTAAGGATATGCTCATGCAAATGTTGCGTGTTTTGTGTTGTTGCGTAATATAATTGTTTTTCAGATTTTTTTGATGATTTTTTTTTTTTTTTCGTACGGGGGCGTACAAGACGTACAAATTCTCGTACAGGTTTCCGTACCAATCCCGTACAAATATTACCTGTAAGTTTCATACGGAAAGGTCCCGTACGTTTATGTTATGCAACGTAGCAGAAAAATTCTTGCACATCTCAGGGAAATCGTCAAGAACACGGTTGTTAACAGAACCGACATCGTCATTAGTAGGGCATATAATTAATCGAAGCAAAAAATACTCAGCATCCCCCACATAGTTGGACACATTGTCAAACGTCCATGAAATCAACTCATCAATCGGTTTATCTGTACAAACCTCACGTGACAATCTGGCCACAACAGGTTCATTAGAAACAACAAGAGGATGGTCACCATTCCCAATACGCATCAAAATTGGTCATACGTTCGTGTCATTTCATCATTCCCTGAGCTTAAGATTCACATATTTTCAGTCAGTTGATGAACCTAAAAAAAAATTCACAAAGGAGATATTTTCATGGACGCATCAATTTGTTAAGCTCGCGGTCAGTGTTTCACAACTGGCAAAACCTGTCTAAAATTTTCAACAAGAAGTAGAACTTTCTCACGAAATGGCTCGTCAATGTTACAGAGGTCCCAAAGCGTAATGTCAAGAGCTTCCAAGTGAAACTTGTTATTCATCGGAGCCTTGTTTAAAACAATACGTCGGCACGACGGATAAGCTCTGCAAGATCACTTTGTTTCGGAATAAAAAAGAGACGCGTGTTATCAGGTTTCAAAGTTGCACGAAATCGTGAGTGAAACGTTGGACCCCTCGTCAAAAACGTTGTCGCTATGGCGTTGGACGCGACAGTCAGTGCAATGGCAGAACGGAACCTCATGTCCGCCAAAATCATTTCAATGCAAAATATTTTTCGGTTTCAGCCAGCGCATCGACAAAAGCGCGCAACAGTTTTTATTCTTGCCCATCCCGAACGACTCTTTCCACCAACACTCGTTGACGTAGACGAAGACGTCGAAAATTATAGTCATATCTGCGTTGCATTTTAATCGGATCATACAACAACTCGTTGTTTAGAATTGAGGATACCGTTCTATTTTAGTAATGTCTAGTTATGTTCTCAGCAATTTTTTCCCCGTTAAAGGCATAACAGATGAATGTTTTTTCCAGACTCTTGCAAAATATGGTCAAATTGAAGATGAAATAACACTAATAATTGCAAAATGTTCAAGGAAACAATTTCATTGTATGCGCGATACTGAACATCTTATCCCAATGTCGTTTGAAGAAACAGACCGGATCGTTTATCGGACCAAACGTGAGAAGCATAGCTAATATTTTATGAACTTCTTCAGGCATGTAATTCGTTCTGGTTGTGTCAATGCATTGATTGTATGCATCGTCTGTTTACAAAAGACCCAATCGAAGACACACAGATCGAAAATAAACGTATTTGACTTCGTCAACCGTACGGATTTCAGCTATAGAGCGCACCCCACGCGAATGCTGATGGTTTAGCAACACGCGTAGATAAAATCGTTCCCCTTCTGTGATCCTCACGTGATGCAACCGAGATGTCTTTTTGAAGGGACCACCGTGAAAATCACGCTTTCTTCGGTTTCACTTCTTATGTTTGTTATCCCACAAATGAGTATTAACGATTTTTGCATACAGAGAAAGATCCTCTTTAAGAACACGTTAATTGAAAGAGTTGTGTTCCACTCATGTCGTCAATTTCGTTTTCAAGGGCCCATGCGAAATAACGTCGTGCTAAGTGTTAGGTTCGAATTGTACTTTTCGAGTTTTTCGAGATGCACAGGCAATCTTTCGACCGCGGGTCATTGTTCCGCAACGTCGAACTCAAATAGACGCCAGCATGTTTCGCATGCACTTACAACACACATATCTTGATACAATTTGACCTCGTCGATGAGCGCATTATTGTCTTGCTCACGAACCATAGCACGATCACACACTTTGTACATGTACTTAATACGTACTTGCACGCCTTGATGTTAGCACAATATTCAACATTCAAGTGATAATTAAACCTCATTTGCAAGTACGGGTTATACGAGACCACACGCTGATTGTCGTAAACGACATAATTTTAAACAATCGTAAAATCACCGTCACTTGGTTTCCTTCTGATATATGAAGGGTACGTTTGTTCGTCTTTGAATGTTGTTGTGAAATGAAATATTTCATGAACTCTTTTGTGCATTCTCTGTCCTCCGTACACGAAGCGTCGTGTTTCTCCGCACGGTGAATCGCGTGCAACATGAACTTGGCTACCCTTTCTCTCAATTCCCCTCCCAAAGGAATCTCAGCACACACCACATTGTCAACAGCATCCGCATCCCAATTTTTTTCATCCGGATGCAGGATAACCAATATATGTGCGTGTGGTAGACCAATTTTTTGAAACTCCACCACATACAACATTCCACTCACCCTACCACAAATTCATTTGATAATATTTTTTATCTCATCAATCAGTTGTGCAAGATAACCTTTCAACACTCGCGCTAGAAGATTCGGCCTGTCATTAGGACATTAACCTGGCAACACTGCCGCAACAGGGCTTGTGTGATCTCTGGCCAGTTAGTGTTGCACGTCATAGTGATGAAAAAATCCGGTTTTTTAAATCACCTCACAATTGTCATATTGTCGTTATATCTTTCACTCATATATCGGGGCCCCCTGAACGTTGACGGTAAAACTACTTTTGTCCTAACACCCTCACCATGTTGATTTTATCACAGAATGTCTCGTAAATCCTGATAATACTCCGAGCGCAATTCTTTTTGGTGAAATCTCACTCATTGTAAGCAGAGAGATTCAACTTTAGCGTACGTCATGCAACAAAACTCGTGGAAGATACGTGATGCATAAAGAAGGCAAGGTCTTTCACCATCGCGCTCGTGAAGATGAAATGCATAGTATTCCTTGATACTAAGTCCTGACGGTCATCCAACTTTCGAGGCACGTCGGACAGACCAACTATCAATTCCCTCCGGGAAAAGTAAAAAAAAATTAAGCAGTTGTGCGCTCGATAATATTTCTGAACCACAACGGTCTGCCGCTCACCCGGAAGAAAAACACGCTAACGAATCTCGAGCTTACGAGGAAGGAGTTCATTGGTCATCGGAACACACACCTCATGTAAACTCATAGGTCGGTTATAACGCTTTGCATGTTCCTCATCAGGCATAACATCCGTATTTATGACCAACTTCCTCCAGTTCAACGCTTTCGGCGGAAGGTCAGCAACCATCATAAAGTCCTTCACGCGATTGTTACATTGTTGTTGCAATTCGTGAAACCTTCTCAATATGCGTTTTGCTCGATCAAGTTCGGCATCGGATGTACGTGCAGGTAAGTTAAGGAAATTTACCTTTTGATCAATCGCATCGTCCAAACGTTGAGGATCGTGCGAGTATAGTTGCGCAAAGTGAAGACGTTCCTCTTCCCCCACAACCAATGCACCGACATAATGAAAGATTGGACATTGAGCCCTAAGTTGGCCTTGGAATCCTCGAACATCATCGCTTGACTGCTTTAACCGCGAGGATGTGAGGGATGACCTATTATTAATTATCCTCGCATTGTTTCGAAGGAATTGATCGTCGAAAGTTTGAGACGTCCAAAGAGAAAGAATCTCATGCTCCAGGGAGCCTTCGCAAGGTCATTCCCATAAAGGACAACGTTTTGTACGTTTTTGGCACCACATCTTTGTCCATTTTCTTTCATGATGCCACAACTTAGCACAACAATGCTTACACGGATGTCAACTGCCAATGCCGATTGGTTCAACAGTGCTAGCATTCTCAATAATCGCTGCAGTGTTCTCAACCTCCACATACATTGTTGTCACGGGTGTTAATGGGAGTGCATTAAGATCAGGAGTCGGAACATCATGTGAATTATTCATTTCTTTCTCGCGACTATTTGACTCACTGTCTTCGAGATTGCTCATTGAATTTCGATTTCTCACGGATGGATTCTGTGATTGTCTTGCTCGCGATGGTAGACCTAGTGAGTGCCTCGCCCGAGAAGATTGACTCCAACATACAATTCGTGAAAACCTAACAAAATAAATCGTTAGGTTTGCACGAAAATTTTAAAGATTCTGATAATACTTTTTTCAGGCCTCCTACATGAACAAGATTTTATGTGAAGTAAATTAACTGCAAAAAAATAATAGAAAACTACTTTTCCAGAACCACTAGAAGTGATGAGGAGAGAAGCAAGTTTTTTTACAAAAAATCAGTACCTTGCAAAGCACCGTTAATTCAAGAACTGAAATATCACAATATTTTGTTTAACTAAAAAAATCATATTTATAGTTCTGTAAGGTATGTAGCATGACGAACCTATTCGGGGGTCTCCCAAACATGCACACATGCTCTCCTATTCATGAATACATTCCCTTGGATATGTTCTCTCATACATGGATGAATTTTATTTTTTAATTTTAAATCATCCTTGGCTAGAAATTTGAAGATGTCCCCCAAACAAAAGTTGTTTTAATTCTTCTTTTACACAACATATATTTTTTGACAAGGGTTTTAGAGTTAACTTAAAAATGAAGTTATATTAATTTATAGTTCTATAAACTTGATTTCGCAGAATCTGGTGTTTTTAAAATTTTTTCTATTTTTTAATTTTAAATCATCGTTGGCTAGGAATTTGAAGATGTCTCCCAGACAAAAGTTGTTTTAATTCTTCTTTTACATAACATATATTTTTTGACAATGGTTTTACGGTTAATTTTAAAATGGAGTTATATTGATTTATAGTTCTATAAACTCGATTTCGCAGAATCTGTTTTTTACCAAACTGTTGAAAACGACTTATAGTTCTATAAATGAGTATTCACTGAAACGTTTTTTTTTAACATCTTTCGGGTTCACCTTGTAGTCATTAAAGATTGTCTTGTTTGAGCTATGTTTTTTGTCAATCGACTGAGAATGACTTATAGTCCTATAACATGCTCTTTGCTGGAAAGGAGTTTCTTGCACATTTTGAGAATCGCTAGACTTTGTGCCTGTTTTTTTGCCTCCTTTTTTGGGAAATAGTTAAAAACGCTCTTTTTTGTGTGTCAAAAATACCAGTTTCACTTTTACTTTTTCATTTTATAAAAAATGTTAGGTTTTGTGGTTTTGTTAGGTTTTCATGAATTCGGTTTTTACAGCCGTTCACGAGCTTCGCGCGTGTGCCCTCCGCTCAGCACAGAAACATCGGCGAGACACTCTTTTTAAAGAAGCAACAATTGTGGAGATTTATTTCAAAGTGATTCAGGTCATTTTCCAAAGACCTCAGTTTTAAAATAGCAATTTTAAAATAGCAATTTTCTAAGACCTCAGTTTTAAAATAGCAATTTTTAGTACTTCTTGGCTCGTTCTTACGGGTTGGAAATGGTATCACCATTCGCCTTTTTCTCTCGTCTTTGTGCGTCATAGTTTGTAGAACTATAAACAGAATGAAGAATTCCGAAGCTGATATGTTTTTTTGCGTTCCAATTTATAGGACTATAAATATGCAAATGTCTAGATGTCTGACTTCGGTACAAGGTCGCGCATTTTTTGAGTGCTTCTTTGTTTTTTTTTTCTCGCATGTTTGTGCGTCACGGTTTATAGAACTATAAACGGAATGGAGAATTCTGAAGCTTATATGCTTTTTTGCTTTCCAATTTATAGGACGATAAATACGCAAATGTCAAGATGTCTGGCTTCGGTACAAGGGCGCACATTTTCGGAGTACTTCTTTGTTTTATTTTTTCTCGCATGTTGTGCATAACGGTTTATAGAACTATAAACCGAATGGAGAATTCCGAAACTGACATGGTTTTTTGCTTTCCAATTTATAGGACTATAAATATGCAAATGTCAAGATGTCTGGCTTCGGTACAAGGGCGCACATTTTCGGAGTGCTTCTTTGTTTTCTTTTTCTCTAGTGTGTCTTTGCATCTTGTTTTATAGAACTACAAACGAAATTCTGGATGCCTGAACTGCATCTGTTTTCTGCTTCTTTAATGAAAGGACTCCAAAGGTGCATATGCCAAGCCGTCCTACTTTCGTACAATGCAATACATTTTGGAGTGACCGTTATCCTGCCTGGGTTTTCTTAACTTTCTTCTAAGTTTGTAAGTGGTATCTAGTGTTGTGGAATTAATTGTCACATTTGCGCGGTTTCAGCAGAGCAAAAAATTCATTTCTCGACTACAAGCAGCTTTTGGGATCACTTGTTGACCTTCTTTTGTATGTGATAAAAATGAGGCTCCGTGCACAAACTTTCGTCTCACTAATCACCTTCTCTTAACAGAAGCCTTGATTTGGTATGTTTTTCATCACTAGGTGCGGCATACAACGTGTAAAAGTAGCACCTGCGGAGTGAAAATGAGTGAAAATTTTTTGGTTTTCTCCGGTCTATAAAGATTGTTTGTTTTTCTACGTTTGTTTGGTTTTCACGAATACTATGTTCTCCACGGTTGTCTTGCAGGAGAAGATGCACTCCTCAATTGCGCAGAAGTGCTCGCTCGAATCTCACGAAGGATATTCACAGCGAACAAACTTCGCCGCACACCCCGAATAAAATCTTTGTGAGCACGCACATCTTCTTTCCTTCTATGATTCTTAACCGCAACTCTCAATGCGTGCATGCGTTTAACATGAAAGTGTGGTAGTTTTCCCTGGTTTTTCCTTCGTTTTGAAATTATACGCAATATAGAACATGGTTCATTCACATTCATTCTATCGACTTGTTTCGTTCCCCCACAAGCATCTACAATACTTTCAACAAGTATTGCACTTTCATCGTAGCCCGATGACACACGGTGAGGCATCAACGACAACAATCCAAGTTCCAAAGAATTCAAACAACGCACGACTTTATTGACACACATTTGTCGAATCAACAACATACGATACCGTCTGTTGCGCCTTGAAAGAATCGGTTTCCATAATAGTAATCTTCTCTGTCAATTAAGAAATCCAATAAACTTTATAATCAACATGTTTGGCGAATTCGGTTGGGCCGTGGCAACAAAAGATGAATGTGCATGGGCATTTGTCAAAGTGGTAGAAAGGTTGCTCTCCACACATTTTTGTCGGACATCGGCAATCAATGTAGACGATGAACAATTGTGCACATCTGCCGAGTGCAAGGAAAAATCATGGAGTAAAACCGATCATTCGACCATCGAAACGAAATCTGTATTTATTGCAACATCTGTACGAATTTCAAGTGGATGTTCACTTTGCAAGGTCATAGAAAATTTTTCATGACAACTAATGCGATCCATACGAACATTAATATTTCCTTGACTCGTTCTTTCGAAAAACACAGGGCTTGTGAAATCATTCATCGATGAAAATCGTGTGTCGAAAAGATAGAGACCTATCACTATATTGTTCTTCGAGAGAACAATCAGGACCATCATCTTGAGTTGCCACCGGTTGTTTATCTCTCCTGGGAGCAATCCCCTTACCTGCAGCACCTACAGTCTGTTGTAAAGACCTTTGGGTTCGACGACTTTGGAAAAGTGGTGGTCCACGTTTTCGGTGTTCGTATCGTGATGACATTGGTGTCTCACTCGCAGAGCGACCGGAAGTAATATCCGAACCTATACGCAATCTCAATCCATGGTTGGATAAGGAAGAAGTGGAGTCTAACGAAGACAAACCAACTTAACCTGGAACAACGGCAGGATACCGAGTACACTCTGATAGTATGGGCGAAGATACCAAGGGATCCTTAACATCCCTTTCACAACGGCGAAGACATTTGCGACATTTTTACGGAACATGCAATAACCTATCCGCAGGTGAAGAGAAGGTTGGAACGGTGGATAGATTACTGTTGGTTGAATCGTCATGTGGACCTTGGTCCTCTGTCATATTAATGGGCACGTACATACGTATTTGTCCATGGACAGGACACGACGGATAGGAGGAATAAGATGCATATAGACAATCGGAATAAAAAAAATACACGTCAAAACATCAATATATAAATGTAATTATATGAAGAAGAGTAAAATAGTGWMAAAAAAAAAAAAAAAAAAAAAAAAAAAGACGTAGTGCAACACATAGAAGGCAAMCAAAATGCGAAGCACCGAAGATAAAACAGAATAAGGAATCAGTTCGTTTTTTGTTTTTTTTTTAGCGCGTCTATCAAGGTCAATCAATGTTAATTCAAATCAGAATTTCTTTGTTCGTGCAAATATAGATGTATAGGTTCACTTTCATGTTTGTGCAAACGTTTAATCGAGACCAAAACTTCGTTGGACTCCTATTTAGCTTAATTAAGACGCCTCCTATTTTTTTGCTATGCCTCATTCGGTTTTTATATTCGATTTGTGATTTTATACGCACCTTTGTGTTTTAAGAGCCCCATGCGATAGAGTCATACATACCTCGTTTGTCCACGTTTGTTATTTGTTCTTCTCTTGCAGGGCTCACTTTCCTGTTCGGATCAATTTGTCACTGGGATCAACACTTTTTTTTGCTCCAATCCACATTAATAGAGGCGACTCCTACTTGCGGCCAGCCTTAGGTATCCTAAGTCAGTCATAAGTCCACAAAAGATTTAGGAAGGTAAAATATTTTCGCTGACCTTTCCGAGCCCCGATCGCTAGGAAGTAGTCTGTAGTGCCCGTTCTCCTCGCCTGAGCATGAGGCCCAGATCTCTGAAGTAGGCGTTGACTCCACCACAACAACATTCACCACCCCCATATATGGGTCTATGCGGCTTTTTGCACCTCTCCCTAGCCATCCTTGAAGGTCGTGGTTCCAGGAAGAGTCATTCTTAGCAATTGAGGTCAGGCAAACTGTTGATGGCCTCACCTTTCTTCTCCTCTTTTGCTTGGGCGACTTTGGTGAGATAGAAGCAAAGGGTGTAAAAAACAGGATTTCTTGGAACGGGGCAAGGTGAGAGGAGGTCATTCGGGATAGCACGGGTGTCTTGGCAAAAATGCAACGTTTATTGTCAGCTTCATTCCTTCTTATTGGATTGGTTCCTTTTCCAATATTCATTCGAAATACATAATTTGACCTAACCCTCCCAATAACACTTTGCTTCACATAAAGGCCTTAGTATTTTCAACACCCCATGTAGAAGAGTTATACGTACCTTGTTTATTCTCGAGCATCCTTTTCTTTTCTTCGATATCATTTACTGGGAGACGACCTAAATGTATTGTTATCTTTTTATTTACTATCGAGACTCTTCATTTCTAATTATTCATAAATTTACATTATGATATCACACAACCTTTATGCCTACTTTTTTTTTTTTTTTTTTCGAACTTCTTATTTATCTTAACCGCTTTTGAATATTATATTTTGTCTATATTTTGAGGGATACTCACCTGGCTGTTTTTAAAGAATAAGTAGAACAATATGAGAATGGTTACAAAAAAACATACAATATTGAAAAACAAAATTTTACAAATGCTAGCGACTAATTACTAGTATAATCTCCATAACCATGCACATATACAACACGAGATCAGATACCAACAAACGACTAAGGCAACCTTTATTTATATACAACAACAACATTTTCTTCCAATGCGAAGAATAGTTGTCAAAAAAAAGAAATGCAAACGAGAGAGAGAAAGAGGGAGAGAGAGAGAGGGAGAGAGAGAGAGAGAGAGAAAGAGAGAGTGAGAGAGAGAGAGAGAGAGAGAGAGAGAGAGAGAGAGAGAGAGAGAGAGAGAGAGAGAGAGAGAGAGACGACTTAAATAAGAGAGAGAAAATATAGAATTCAAGCGTTTTATCATAAAACCCTTTGAAATGTCATCATCATTAATGAAATGAAAAAAATGTCAAACCACTCGTTCCTCCCGCCATCCATGTCCAACTCCTCGTTTTCCCTCCCACTCTAGCTACTCCTACTTCCACTTTTCTCACTCCAATACAACTTACTGCGCATTCAACGATAAACACTAATCATACTGTTCATCTACTATAACATCATCCTGTCCACAACGCTGCCTCCTCCTTTCTTCTATTGCGAACTCCTCGCACTCATCAACAACGATATCTCCCTCAAGATAAAGGTTTGTTGTGTTGTTACACATAGGTCTAACAACCGTCAAATCATTTATATTTTTGTTGTCCCCCCTTCGGAAATGGGCAATACGGTCGCATTTTGGATATGGACGCCGCAAAGCTTCAACGAATGCAAGCACCACCTCATGTAATCTGCTTTCATGTTGTATATTTATGCTCGCGAGAGCATTTAATTCCCTTTTCACATGGTTCATCTCCTTCATAAACCGCATTGGCGAATGAGCACCAATGACATTTGCTAATAAAATCCTAAGGGTATACGATTATTCCTTGTAAGCCGTCATCATGCCATGCGTGAGTCCCTCATCACATCGATTTGAGAAATGTTTGCTAAACACAACGTCCATTACCTCTTCCCGACTCTCCTTGTACAATTGTCCGAGATTAACGACCGTCGCCCTCAATTGACTGTCGCTAACCGAAAACCTCATTTTATTTTGCACCTCCAAGAGTGCATTTCTATGTGCAAGCTCTAAATTAACAATTCGTAATGACTGCAACATAGCAATTAAACAACTTTTTGGAAACTCTTCCAAAGTTCCACCTAATGGAAGTTGAAACACCTCCGATGCAAAAGAAGGATCGATCGATGGCAAGGCACCCACCAACAATAATTTTCTCAATACACTCTTGGTTATTTCTCATCGTAGAAGCAAAGACTCACACTCTTGCCACATATGTGCATTAACTCCAGTACTAAGCTCAACAACTTGGTCAAGCAAGGTACTTCTAATACAGGATTGCATTAACGACCTAAACTGCCTGGGGATGTCCTCGCCAGCATCCTCCTCCTTCTTGACATCCACACTATCGGACAAAAAACAATCTTTAACAAGTTCACCTTGTTTTCTTTCAAGGAAACTTTGAAGCACCGATTGTGCATTCAACTGGATTTTCCCAAATGTACTCCTCAGTGTAGCCAGTTCCGCCTCCTTCTTCTGCAACATCCCAAGCAACTCGTCCTGAGTTCACCGAAGGTCTTCGTTGTTTGTCATGTAGCGACCACATTGTTTCTTCAATACGGAAGCGTTCGTAACTTTTCCTGCAATACCGTAGGGCACTTTACACCCTGGCGGAGGTTCACGCTCATCCATATTATGAATCTCCGAAGGCGCGGTATACTTGTATCGTTCCCGACATTCTGCAAGGTATTCGTCTTCTGTGCGAGCATCTGCGAGGTAATCGTCGAATACACCATCCGCACAAACATGGATCAACTTTATTCCCTCAACCGACCTGTCCACCTGCGTGTCGACCGCCACGTTCCTTTCAGTAGCTGGCTGTCCGTCTGCGGAGACCACCATGAAAAAAACAACGAATATACCAGTAGCAAAATCAGATGATAATCTAACGTGTATTATGATCCATAATCTGACTTTCCCCTCCTCCCGTCTACCTGCGTGTTCGTCTAGCCCTTTTTTTTTTAGAGAGAGAGAGAGAGAGAGAGAGAGAGAGAGAGAGAGAGAGAGAGAGAGAGAAAGAGAGAGAGAGAGAGAGAGAAAGAAAGAAAGAGAGAGAAAGAGGGCTTTATTTACGTCGTCTTGCCCAGGAGGTAGTTAGCCACTGTCTCTCTTTGTTGCATGGCCGCCTGCCTGTCTGTTGCATGGCTGCGTGCCCGTCTGCTGCATGCTTGCCTGTCTGTCTGCTACATGCGTGCCTGCCTGCCTGCTTGTCAATGTTCTTGCACAGGTCCAGATCCTACATGCATGCGTATAACGGAGAAAAAGAAAAGGCCCAGGCCAAAAAATCATGGGCCCGAGCCTGTATGCAAGGCCTATGCATGGCAATGCAGTTGTGTCCCCTACATGCTACGCACCTGAGCCTGTCGCCCCGGCCTTGTCCGGGCCTGTCTTCGTGGCCTGCTCCCAGCCTGTGTCCCCGACCTGACCCTTAGGTTGTCTCCCGAACCTGACCCTGAAGCTGGCCCATGATACACCCCCTAGACCTGGACCAGATTCAAGCCCACAATACAGCCCCTGGGCCAGCGTCACACAGGCCTGACCAGATTCAGGCCCCTTCCTGATATGGGCCTGACAGATAGACAGACTCACAGTCTGCCTGCCTGCCTGTTTGCGGGCCATGACCAGATCAACATCCATACAACCCCACAACCACACCTAGGTCCTGCCTCCGTGCGTCCACAGGTCCAACCACATGTCCAAGCCCAAGTCCGACCCTAGGTAGACCTGAAAACAGCGTCGGGCCCAGACCCAAGTCAACGGGGGTGTAGGGGCAGACCAGCGCTAGGGTAACGTGTGGGATTGGACATGGGCCAGAACTTGGACCTCTGCTTTGCAAGAGGGGGGGGAAGCAACAAAAAGTGTCAGAGCCTGCACATGGGTCCGGGCAATGTCTTAAACTTGGGCTGGGACCCAAGACCCAGGATCCAGACCTAGTCTGGGCCTTTCCGTAGCTCCGGACCCAAGTGTCTATCTACCTGCCTGCGTGTCTATCTCCCTGCATATCTCTCTGCCTGCGTGTCTGCCTGCGTGACTGCCTGTGTGTGTGCCTGTTTATTTCCCTGTCTGCCTTCGTGCCTACCTGCGTGTCTATCTGCCTGTCTGCATGTCTGCCTGACTGTCTGCCTGCGTCCCTGTCTGTCTGCCTGCCTCTCTGTCTGCCCGCCTATCTGCCTGTCTGTCTCCCTATATGTCTGCCTGTCTGTTTGGCTGCCTACCTGCCTGTGTGTGCATGCCAGGCAGCCTACCTACATACCTGTCTGTTTATCTACTTGCCTGCTTGTCTGCCTGCCTCCTCCCTACTGCATGTCTGCCTGCCTGCCTGGCAGGCTATGTTTGCCTGCCTGCCTGCCTCCTCCCTACTACATGTCTGTCTGCCTGCCTTGCAGGCTATGTTTGCTTGCCTGCCTGCATCTGTACTTGCTGCATGACTGCCTGTCTGTTGCATGGCTGCGTGCCCGTCTGCTGCATGCTTGCCTGCCTGTCTGCAGCATGCCTGCCTGTCTGCTGCATGCCTGCTTGCCTGCGTGCTGCATGTCTGCCTGTCTGTCTGCCTGCCTATCTGCCATGCCTGCCTCCCTGTCTGGCAGTCTGCCTCTTTGCCTGTCTGCCTACCTGTCTGTCTGTTTGTTTGCCTGCCTCCCAAGGTCCAGGTCAACACGACACAGGCCCAGTCAACATCAGCACAGGCCTGGGCGACGGCTTACGTAAACCTCACCACACGCGCGGGCCCAGACCTAGGTCAACGGCGGTACAGGGCGAGACCAGCGCCACGTCAAAATCTGCCACTGGACCAAGACTATATATAGATGCCAAATGTCTGGCACCAAATCATTAATAATGTGTTGAGCTCACATTTGCCGCTACTTCTTCTACTCCCTGAGTCCCTGCTCAATTCTTTGACCTTCTTCGTCTTCAACAGTTCTCTCTCTCTCTTTCTCTCTCTCTCTCTCTCTCTCTCTCTCTCTCTCTCTCTCTCTCTCTCTCTCTCTCTCTCTCTCTCTCT
>BFEA01000292.1:918862-937346 GCA_003427395.1 Chara braunii
AGAGAGAGAGAGAGAGAGAGAGAGAGAGAGAGAGAGAGAGAGAGAGAGAGAGAGAGAGAAAGAGCAGGTAAGTCTCCAACAGCGAGGCCGACATCATGGTACTTCTATAGATCTGATGAGCAAAATTGAATGAATCTACATCTAGTACATGGAGATATACACTGCCAGACTTTTTTTTTTTTTTTTTTCAATCCAAATCCCCCCACCTATAATCCACCATGCGCTCATATGGCAGGGTGGGTCGCGTTCGATAGATTCGCACGACCTGGCACACAGCGCGTTTGAACATGTATGAACGCGGCCTAAGGCCGTTTGAATGCGGGCGTTCGAATGCGAACGCGCGTTCAAACGGTCACATAGTCCCATCGAGGAAAAGACCAAAAACAATAGAGCACATTTTTCTTCAATGTCCCGGAGCGGTTTGGCTCTGGCGGTGGTGGGATAGAGTCTGGGACGAACTCGGAACTGGGTCACCCTGGCCATGGGACTGGAAAGCCTTGCTGTTTAAAAAATGGCCCTCGGAACAGCATGACGACTTCATTTTCAACATGTTCAAGCAAGGAAATAGAGCGGTACTGTGGGCACTATGGAGGCGCCGCTGCACCTATGAAATGGAGAGTGTGAGGTTGGAGGGACCAGAATTTAGAGAGAGCATACAACAACAGATCCTGACAAATATAACAGCACGGTGGACGAAGTCAAAACGCAGATCAAATACATCCATACTCAGAACGAAATAAAGCAAAAAATACAAGTATTCTTCAAAGAATGGCTCGAGGGGGAAAAGGGGGGGAGTTTGGGGAAATTGGAATGAGAAAAGGAAAAAGGGGGGCAGGAGGGGGTGCCGGACAACAAGGAGATAACCAGAGACTACAGACTCATCTTCAATAGACCAAGCTAGATGACGCAACTCCAATGCGGCCAAGTGACCTGTTCCCAGACTTCTTTCCTCCCCCTACAAATCGTTTAGTCAGCAAGGCATGGTATGAGAGAGAGTGATGGAAATGTAGAAAGTTAAAAAAAAGGGGCAGTCTTGGGAAGCAGGGAACGGTGGTGTGTTCAAGGAAGTAGCTAGACCGCCGGGTGTTATGGACAGCAACAAGCGGCCCAATGAAGCGCTGAAGAGGCGGTACTAGCTAAGGTTTACATCTCTCAGAAGATGATAGGGCCTAACAGTAATAGTAAGGAAACTGTCTCTATGGGAGTAGTGGCGAAAGACTTTTCCAGCCCTAATGGGAAGAGGCGTGTTTCTGTGTTGTATTACATATGTTAATATGAGCCTTGGGCACTAAGCCCCTTTCTTAAAAAAAAAAAACCGAAAAAAATGACATCTCCCCTCATGCTGCAGATGATGTGGCCGATCAGTCTCTCATATCATAATCAGACAACTGAAGCAAATGCCTTGCTTGAGATATCCTTCCTTCCCCCTTGCTTCTCGTTCCCTCTCTCACTCTCTCTTTCTCGCTCCCTCTGTCTCTCTTTCCCTCTCTCGCTCGCTCCCTATCTTAATTATCCCTCTTGCGGGATCACTACACTCAAAATTAGGACGAAGATATACCCGTTAAAAGCGAAGTAATCCTCGAATGACCAGGTACCGATTCATTAAAAAAAAAAAAAAAAAAAAAAAAAAAAGCGGGGGGAAGGAAAAGGGAGAAAAGGGGAAGGCTATGGAATGGATCAGTCCAAAGCAGTCTTCGAACAAAACCACCAAGCAAACCAATAATAAGCAACCAAGGTTTGCTTCCACATCACCCTGTTCTAGTCCTAGAGAATTCTTCACCTTTAAATCTAAAACTAGGCAAACCAGATCTCCATTCAAGCTACTCATCTCCCCACTCCTTCACTCTCTCTTCCCCTCTTCCCTCCTCTCTTTGTTAAATCATCCCTCTCTCACTATTACTACATTTAATTATGACAATGATACATACCCACTTTAGTCTTTCAAAGGAGGCATACTCTCTAAGTAATTGAGGAACTCAGTTTCTGCCCTTAAACGATAGGACTGGAAAGGGGAAAAGGTGGGCGGCATGGAGACAGATCAACTTCAAAACAAGCCTCGAAACCCACCCACCAACAAATTAAGTTTTCACAAACAAGGATCTGCTTTCGCATCATCCGAAAGCATCAAGCTCCTCTCGCCCCCCCCTTGTTTCTCATTTTCCTCTCTCTTCCCCTCTCCTCCCTTCTCTCTCTCTCTTAATTATCCCTCTTGTGGTATCATTGCATTTTCAAACAGGATAAGGGTATACACCCGCTTTAGTCGACGGGAATGAAGCTTACTCTCTCAAGTATTTCATGGATGACCAGGAACGTTTTCCGATTTATTACTAAAGGGAAACTTTTTTTTCGCCCTCAAACGATACAAAAAGAGGAAGGTCCTCGCACGCAACAACCAACAAATTAGGGTTTGCTTTCCTCATCACCCTATTACCCAGAAAGGACATCGCCTTTGCTACCCCGCAATGTAGTGGACGCTAGCAAAGAAGGAAGTATCTCTTTAATAACCATCATTTCGACCAAAAAAAAAAAAAAAACTCAGATAAAAAAAAAAAAAAAGGAAAAAAGAAAGAAAAAACTATCGAACATCATCCGAAACAAAGATCTTTTCGACCGCCGAGGAAAGAAGAAAGGGAGAGATGGAAAAGAGGGAGAAGGGGAGGAAGGGAGAAGAAAAGGAGTAAGGAAGTTGGACGCACCAAACCCACTCTTCGAAACCCTGCAACAACGAACTTTCAAAACAACACAAAAACTATAAAACACATGACACAATCTTCATATTATCGTAGATTCACAAGTGTCACTAGGACAACTTATCTTTTGGAGAACAGGACTGGAGGCAGAATCATTTAAACGCAAAACTTTCCAATAGCAACTTAACAAAAAAAAAAAAAAAGGAGGGAGGGAAAACTATTTGTAATGGTATTTCTTAAATCCAATTATTTGTTGTCAACAAATGGACGCTTTCACAAGGGCATTCGTGCAATCAAGGGGGCCAGATATCTTTGTAGGTACCACTGCTCGCGTATTTTACAACTCCTCTGCGACAGACTATTACCCTGCTCCAATTCTGAAAGATGTCTCAGAATCTAGAACAACTCTAGATGAGATTGTGTACGAAGTAAGGAGAGAGGACAATTCAGAAACATTCCCAGCTGTTCTTAAAAAAATCAAGGTGATTCTCCCAGGCGAAGAATCCGGAAGGGGTAAAAAATCTTTGACCAACTCGGATGACGAACAAATTTCGGAAATCGATCTCGAGATCTCTTTGAGGAAAATCGATCTCAAACGACGAAAGAAACCCGGTTATATGAGACCAAGGCACTCTAGAGGTCACTCGGGCTCGGGGAGTGATGACATTGATATAAAGAATTTTCAATTTGGGACTAGAAGATGAAGCAAGAAGTAATGTACTATTTCAAAGGATCATCCAGGAGATCACACTCAAATGTACTGCAACTCCGGAAGAGGTAAAATATGATAAATATCTTCACCAAATTTATCAGGCTCCTCCATGGAGGAGGCATATTGATTTAATTATAAGGGTCAAGATGGTTCACATAGCTTATAGCCAATATGAAACAGGCAAGGATGAGGCGAAGGTCTTTGCCAATGACATTAATCTTGTGCCAAGACGCTTGTGTGACTCCTTGATTCCTCAAAGAGTCAAAGATTGGTTGCAGAAATCCCTGTTATACACTTCAATCGAGGTCCTTTCAAATATTCTCAAGGCCTGGAGCGACAGAGATTACAAGGCAAGAAGAAGGTACAAACCTTATCTGTACACCTTAAGGGGCATACCATCGAGCCCCCTAATGTTTTCTGGTTGGTGTTGCATCTTATCACATTTTTCCTTACAGGGCGGAATTATGAGAAGGGGTTTCTTGTAGGGCGCCTATCATGCCCGCCGCTTTTTTTCGATTGAAACCAAAAAAAGACTTCACCAGAGTAAGTAACTTGAATTTCAAACCAAACTAATTTTTTTGTATAGACAACCCGCCGACCACCAGCACAAGAAGGACAGGAACAACTCCAACCCAAGGCAATAGTACAAGCATCAAGATAACCGAGGGGATGAAGGAAGGAGGTCATACAATGGCTAGACAAGTGCCTTCTATAAAGCAATTGCTCGCATTACTTAATCACTCACCATCTATCGAGTTGCCATGCAATTGTTTTCAACTGCTGAAGAATGACTCAACAGGCCAGAAGACCTCAAGGCAGCATCATTATCTGATCATGTCCATCAATGGAAGGAACTGTTGGAAGGATCCAATATAAAGCATTCAAGAAATGTTCTTAACTGGATTGAGAATGGAGTCTGTCTGAAATTTGAGGGAACTAGCCACAATGATCCAACAAAGATTATGAAAGTTTGGAGGATGGTTAAAACTTGAAAGACTAATGACTGTCCAAAAATTCGAGGATGCTTTGAAAGAAAAGGAACCCCTCAAATCTGTTTTCCCACTTATGACTTGTCACAGGAGGACCAACAATTTGCTGAGGGTCATTCACGAAACCTCCTCACCAATCGTCATTAACCCCATCTTTGTAATTGAAAGCTCCCCAAATAAGAGGTTCATCATGGATCTAAGATTTGCTCATATTTTTATCTCTTTTTCAAAATTCCATTATGAATCACTCTAAAATGTTGCGGCAAACTGTTCATCCTATCTTGTGCCCGATTTTGTTACAACCTATGATGTAAAGAATTGTTACTACCATATTTTAGTCAACCAAGCATCTAGAGACTACCTTGCATTCCAATGGAAGAACAAGTATTTTCACTTCACTACTCTCTTTTTGGAATTTGCTCAGCCTGTTGGATCTTGACTACGGTTATGCAAGAAGTAATGACATTACTGAGATTAAAATATACCCGCATTTTTTTTTACATTGACGACTTCTTAATCGTGCAAAGAATGAATCTTTGCAGTTTGTGGTCATCTTTCATCTACGCTTGTCTCCTTCACGGAATGAGTTTTTTTCTTAGTCTGAACTAATGTTATTTTCGTCCCTCTCTATGTGTGAAGTTTCTCCCTCGCACTGCAAGCTGACTGCAATACCTGAAGAAAAAACCTTAAGAATTCGTAACACCATTCATTGAATGCTATCAAGAACCACGATAACAAGCAGGGAGATCTCTTCCGTTGTTCGAAAATTAGCAACACTTACCACTGGTTTTCAACCAACACTCACATTTTGTTTCCATCTTCATCAAGCCATCAACCCCAACGTATGGGATGATCTCTCGCCCCTTTCAGAAGGAGTCAGAAGTGACCTAGACTGATGGATGTCTAACATCCTCAGACTCAAGGGAAGGAGTTGGTCGATCAAGAAGATCGAATTAACAATCCAAACCGGTACTTCAGATCATGCTATTGAGGTCATTATCCACCTCAATAAAGGAAAGAAAGAAAAATTAAGCATCCCCCGTCTAAACGAATGGTTGGAAGCATCCAACACACATAGAGAATTATTTGGAGTGTTGTACACGTTCTTTTTCGTTCATTGTCGTTTTTTTCTTCCCTCCAACAACGTCGTAGTCAAGGTGGTAGGAGACAATGCAGAGGTAGTCACCTTGCTCAACAATTGAAAATCATTTGGCGTCAGGATGAATTCACTCCTTAGAAGAATAACAACAATCATTTTGGATACCGAAGGGCAAATCAAACCTATCTGGGTACCTCATTCGCAGAACTCAAAAGCAGATTTACTTTTAAAATGGAAGGACCTCACAAATTGGGGTCTCACCTGCTATCTGGTCTCTCAAATTTTCAAGAAATTCGGAGCCCTCGACGGACCTTTTGCATCACAAACTCATCATGTCTCTCATTGCTTCGTCTCTAAAATTTGGTGCAATAAGTGTTGTTACCCTATACGGGGACGGCCCGTCCTTACTCCCGTACGAGCGTACGTACGGGCCCTCAGTTCCCGTACGACCCGTACGTATGGACTTTTGGCCCTCCGTAAGGGGCCTTCCTGAGGGGTGTTGAGGGGGTGGATGGGCTGGGGGGGGGGGGTCGGATGTCGGGGGTAGCCCTCCATTAAAAAAAAATAAAATAAAAATTCTTTTGTCCCAGGTGTATGAAAAAAAATAAAAGATTGATTGATTGATTAATTGTTTGATTTCTACGTAGCACCGTGTTCATGTGCGGAGGCGAACATGAACATGTTCGCCCAAATGCGAACAAGCGCCCAAAAACCTCCGAACGCCAACATAAAAAATATTTATAAAAAAAAATAAGTTCTCAAAAAAATCTAAAAACCATATATGTTATGTAGAATACCAATACAAGCAACTTTTGCCTTGGAGTCATGTTCAAATTTATAGCCAATCATGAGTTTAAAATCAAAAACCGAATTTGTTTTTATTTTTTTTTACGAAAAAAAAATTATGTTCGCCCGAACATGTTCGCGAGCTGTTCGCACGAAAGCGCGAACACGTTCGTGCAAACATGAAGGGGCGTGAACACGTTTGTCGTGCTATGGAGGTTGATTTATTTATTTATTGATTAATTGATTGATTGTTTGATTCATTGGTTGATTGATCGATTGATTGATTGGATCTTGAACGAAATGATCCATCGAGATCGACGGATTGATTGATTGATTGGTTGGTTGGTTGTAAGGGGCGGAGGATGACGGAGGAGGCGGCGGGTGGTGGCGGAGGCGGCGGGCGGAGGCGGTGGGCGGAGACGGGCGTGGGCGGGCGGAGGAGGATGAAGAAGAATGAAGAAAAAGACGAAGAAGAAGAATGAAGAAGGAGAAGACGAAGAAGAATGAAGAAGAAGAAGGCAAAGAAGAAGAATGAAGAATAAGAAGGCGAAGGAGAAGAAGAAGAAGAAGAAGAAGAAGAAGAAGAAGAAAAAGAAGAAAAAGAAGAAGAAGAAGAGGAAGAAGAAGAAGAGGACGACGACGAAGAGGAAGTAGAGGACGATGAAGAAGAAGAGGACGACCAAGAAGAAGAGAACGACGAAGAAGAGGATGGCGAAGAAGAGGACGGCGAAGAAGAGGACGACGCAGAAGAGCATGACGAAGAAGAGGACGAAAAAGAACAGAAGGAAGAAGAAGCGGAGGAAGAAAAAGAGGACCGAGAAGAAGAGGACGAAGAAGAGGACGAAGAAGAGGACGAAGAAGAGGACAAAGTAGAAGAAAACAAAGAAAAAGAGGACGAAGAAGAAGAGGACGAAGAAGAAAAGGGCGAAGAAGAAGAGGACGACGAAGAAGAGGACGACGAAGAAGAGGATGACAGAGAAGTACAAGACGACGAAGAAGAAAAGGACGACGAAGAAGAAGAAGTCGACGACGAAGAAGAAGTAGAGGACGGCGAAGAAGAAGAAGTAGAGGACGACGACGACGAAGAAGAAGAAGAAGAAGAAGAAGAAGAAGAAGAAGAAGAAGAAGAAGAAGAAGAAGAAGAAAAAGAAAAAGAAGATGAAGAAGAAGAAGAAAAGATACTGGAGGAGAAGATAGAGGAGGAGAAGATGGAGGTGGACTACAAGGACGACAACGATTCGGAGAAGAAGTAAGAGATGAAGTAGAACAGATTTGAGAAGAAGAAGAAGAAGAAGTAGAAGAAGAAGAAAACGATGAAGAAGAACAGGAGGACGACCCGAAGGAGGGGGTGCACAAGGTAGAGGAGGAGGAGGAAGAGGAGGGGTTGTGGTGCACTTACCTCGAGATGGCGGTGGAGATGGTAGGGCTGGAATGCCGCATCCTCTCGAGCGCACACACACGCTCGCCGTCACGAGGGCGGCACTATCAGGCAGGCGGGGCCGGGGCGGGGGCGGCGGTGGGCGCGGGAGGGCGATACGGTGGTACCCCCCCCTGCAGTGATTTGAGTTTGAAATTTGAATCTTGCCCGATCTGGGTCGTCAATCGGATTGATAGGACGGCCTAGGTCGGGCCTTTTTTATTTCATTTTTTTCAGGCCCTACTGGCCTCGGACTATGGGGACCGAAGTCCAGCAGGACCCCCACACTTAAGCACTGCCCTCCCACGCCACCCTAAGCCCCTAAGAGACCTGGCCCCTATTTTCCGTCGGGGCCGGACCTCTGTCGGACACCGGACCACTGACCCGGTAGTCCGGTCGGAAGTCCGCGACGTCCCGGGGTGGCCTAGACGTCCGGGCCAGTAACCTAGTGACAATGTATATTACCATGTTCTAGGGGTAGATTCATTCGGTTTTGCTGTTTTTTTTTTTTTTTTTTCGGTTACAATTTTTTTTCTTAATGTTTTTAAAAAAATACTAAGGGGCCCCTCGAGACCCCCCCTAGTGGGCCCCTCCCATCCCTGAGGTCGCCCCCCCCCCCCCTCCCCCTCACACCGGGCCCTGCCACGTTCGAACGGAGACCATCTGTACGCCTGTACGACCGTCCGTCCGTCCGTACTCACGGGCCGTACGGATGCCCCCCTCACGAGTATGACAGCCATAGCCATATCGGATGAAGGACGAGAAAGTCTTCCAAGAACCTTCAGTAAGCATTTCCTCTCAAATCCAACCCCGACGGATGCCCCCCTCACGAACTTCACCAACTCGAAAACTATGGCTGCTACTCAAGCCTTCCAAACCAGCCCGCTTAAACCAAGTTCGCAGACATCTCTTGAAGGCATTCACAATTAAGGCCTCTCGAGACCGTCGGCCACAAAAGATGGAGCCAGTTTGAAGACTTTCACCGAAACGACAGTAACTTTCGCTCATCTCCTGGTACAATTTCAAGAAGGTATCACTTCGCCTGAGGGTTTCTCGAGGTTTATCACCACCGACTTTCCTCTCCGCTCCGTTTTCGTGTAGCTGTAATGCCCAACCGCACACCCAGTGGGCCAGTGGGATGAGGGCCCGGAAGTGCGAAAAGGGGTGTGCCAAGGATTTTAGGATAGTGGGGGTGGAGTTCTAGGTCGGAACTGAAATCTCTTGTGGCAAGTCTCAGGGATAGTTGCGTGATATAGCAAGCGCAGGTCGCGTCTGACTTTTATGTCTTGGGGGATGTCATCACCATCCCCACGAATTTCGTTGTCAGGGCCACGCTCGGATTTGATGAACCGGCGGAATGCTATGCGTGTTGCGTTGCCTAATTAACCGCTGGCATCGCTCGCGACAAGCCTCGGGGTCCGACGAAGCAAGCCTCAGGCGTAGGCTGTGTGCTCGCTGCTCGGCCTCAGTCCGGGTTCGTCGAACGAACCCCGCGGCTCAGTACTCGCTGTCCTGCTGGCACTCAGAGCATGGGGTTCGAGGCCAGTAAGGGGCGAGCGCGTGCCACGGGGCCGCTGTCAGGCAGTGGAAGGGCAACACGAGGCGATAGGGAGGGAAGTCAGTCTCAATGATGATAACGCCGGGCTCGGGGATGACGTGGCTTGCGTGTGAGCTGGGGAATTGGGAGGGAAAAGGGATTGCGCTTAAGGCCCGTTCAATGTCCCACTCACAAACATATTTGTTTCCAGTTCGAAAGGGGAATTTCGGAAGATTGTGTCTGGGTCGTGCGAGAAGACAGACGTTTTTTCACTCCCAGTATTCTCAGAATCGTCGATGTCTCAGGCTTTCCCGATCCATGACATGGAAGGGAGTCCCATCATCCATGCTGTCGAAAATTTGTAAGTTTAGACATGGATTCGATCGTGGGTCTTGCAGACACGCGTGTAGGCGACGCTCTTTTTGGTCGAGCTTACACGTATGTGCACGAGGCCATGTTCGCAATCAGTTGGATTGGATCGACTGACTATCCTTTGGGTGATCATTAACAGAAAAATTCCCACGAGGAATGAAAGTTGAAAAAACATTCCATTCAAAAAAAATCCTTCATACTGTGTCACTCACTGTCTGGTCATACCAAACCTCGTTGTCTTCATCTGCCGGCTCTGTGCCGCTCACTATCGGGTCATACCAAACCCCGTTGTCTTCATCTGGCTGTACGGTACCTGCAAAACAGATGTCAAGTCAAGCCTAAAAAAAAAAAGACAAGAAAAAAGGATCTCTCCTAAAGACCCTTGTCGACACCCCTTCCTCACTCACTCTCAGAGTTTTACCTTTCGGCCTTCCGAGAGTGCCCCCGCTCGCCCTGGTGGGCTCCTCCGCTGACCCAACCCGGCAAGCAGAACAAAGTCAGTCCTGATTCCCAGTCATGGCGGTCCGACCACCCTCTGAGCCCTTGCTCAGAACAGCTCATGGGGAGCCGCACACCCCTTCATGAAGCCCTCACTCCGATCAGTGCAGGCCCATGGCGCGGAAACTCTTTAGTCGACTTCAGAACCTCCGTCTACTCGCTCGACTTCTTTCTAACGCCCGGCTCTTGCTACTGTGCGGGGAGCCAGCCAACACCCAACCAGACACTGGTGGTGAGTCAGAGCGAGTCCACAATTAAGCTTTGCAACAGTGGGCTAGGAGGCCATAATGACCCTGTTGCCAGCTGGGCTGTGGATACCTGGCTTGGCCCGTTGCCAAGGGAATGCCCCTGGAGACACTGCTCCCGAGACACACCCCGATGAGAGTGACAGTAGGAGTCCACCACCTTGATCAGCCAAATGTCGGATCTAGACTGGGAGAGGCTCAGGATGCCTCCTTCCTTTCCAGCAGGCGGACCAGATCACCATACGATAACCTGAGGAATGGCTAGCCACCATGGGGTCCAGAGTTATCTGCCACTATGGCTCAGACACCCCGCTGACCCAGCCAACCTCTGGACCTTGTGAGAACCTGCTTCAGGGAATCATCTCTTGCTCAAGAGGCGCAGTCGAAAACTTACCGCCTCTTCATGAAGGACGCAAGTGCTGACACCGCAGGGGACGCCACTGTGGATAGACTCTCACCGGGGAACCGTTGCGAGAGCCCGACGACTGCAGTGGGAACACTCCTTCCAGCATGAAGAATGCAGCGAGCCTCAATCCGCTGCGATGCTAAGTGATCTTTGCCCAATCACATGATTGGACAGATCACTCTGTCGATTATGACACATGACTTATTACCTATCCCTTTAGAGCTTGGTAGCATTTAGCCGTGAAGGCCCGTCTGGAGAGGAACCCCATCTCGACGATGCCGAGTCTCTTGCCAAGGGAACACTTCACTTGGCTAAACGTCACCCTCCTTCAGAGATAGCTAATCAATTTGTGCCAGATGATGCTAGGCAATCCTCCTTACGCAATCGTACTAGAAGGTTGCCCCATCAACTGAGCGCTGACTTATGAGAGGAAGAAAACAGATTTTACTTTATCCCACAGCCATTCATTTCATAAATGTCATTCAGACTAAATAAATACAATAAGAGGCAAGAACTGAAATCCCATAAACTGGCTCCCAAGCCCCCAGGCATGTCCCAAGACTGACACATGACAAGCCAGATACAGTGCAATGAACTGAAATTTTAAAAGTTTAACTCACAATCATACAAAACTGGGGCCAATCTAGGTCCGACAGACACATAAGGACAAAGAGAAAGGGGTTTGGTATGTCCACCCCTTATGAGCCAGCCTTCGGTCAAGATGACCTGGATGATCCTGGATGCGATGATTGGTCCCATAGCCGCCCGTGGCTGAGATATCGATGAGGACTGTGCTGTACTGATGGGCAGTATGGATGAGATGGACTGATCCAATGATGATGAGATGTGCAGGCCAGGATTGAGACTTGGACTGCTAGACCAGACCTAGCGATGGGGTCAGGTCTAAGATTGAGGATCGATCATGATGATGCATGAGGCTAAACCTAATGGAAACGGGATTGTTAGTATGATTGGACTGCATGAGCGGTCATGATACTTGCATGCGGTGATTGCACCAAGCAAGCCTGATAAGGCTAATTCCTTCTTGATTTTTATGGTGGCTTGGACAAGTTGTCCATGCCTTATTGAATGAGCACTCAAGCCCAAGTATGAGGCACAAGCGCAAGTATGAGGCACAAGCGATGGTTGGGCGGCGCAGCCTGACGAGCGACGGACGGAGTTGGTGCACTAGGCAACGGCGGTGGCGCAGGGCGAGGCGCCTGTGGCAGGACGGTGAGCTGGCGAGGAGATGGTTGAGTAGAGGAAGAAGGGTGGTATGGTGAAGGGTATGATCGAGAGGGCGGATCGAAACGTGGAGGCGGAGAGCCACAGCGCTGCTCGTATTTATACGCATAGTACATCATAGATCTAGGCGACGGCGTGCGCTCGCGCCGGTCCTCTGAGCGATGGCGCAAGCGCATTCCTCCCCATCTCACCTCCTCCTCCTCCTCTTCGGAACTCTCCCCTTCGTACGTCAGATCGATCAGTCGATCTGGTGCCTTCCCCTGTCGACCTCCTCTCCCACGTCCAGCGCCCGAGCCTCGCGTCTTTGGCGCCATGGCAAAAACTGATTAGCTGCGCGATGATAAGCGCTGCGCGACGGTTATCGCGCAGCGCGACGGTAAGCACTAGTGCGATAAGAACGCAAGCAAGTCGAGAACGATGAAGGCAGCGGTAATAGCAAGATCGTAATAGCGCCGCACACTCGACGATATGAGTTTGAGTGCGAATGGCGAGAATGAGTAAGCTATTAGGCCTTTATAATGGCCTGAACCTGGCGAGGACGCCAGGAATGGGGTTTGGTATGGTTGTCGGAAGATGATGCGGCGCAGCAGCGAAAATTGACTCGCCACGGTCAACTCCCACGCTGCGTCAAAATTCCATGCGCAGTCATGGTCAAACTGGACCCTAGCGCTTCGTTTAGACTTCCCCTGGGCCGAAACCGAGGGAAAGACGACGCGATAGTACGGTCTCCTGGAGACCTGATCTTCCTCATTGGACTGCACCGGCGCAACCGCAATGGGCCAATTAGTGGGGTCCGGTCCAAACGGCACTTGAAACGGACCAAGGGCGACGGTCACGTCGACAGTAGCAGTTCCGACGATGGACATGAACGGGGGGCCGGGACGTGACACACTGAGCAAGGCGGAGAGGACGGCGGTGGCGGCGGTCGTGAACGCCATCCTCTTCCGGTGTCAGTTGCAGAGGGCCAAGGGGAGGATGAGAGCGGCCATTCGCACACGGCGGAAGAGGACGCTGCAATCCACGAATGTGGAGGAAGAGGACAGTGCTACCATTTGCGACGTCGTGCTGCTGGTGTGCTACTCCATGGGGTGTGGATGTTTTCCAGAGCGACGCCGAGGTGGTGGATGAAGCGACGAACAGGCGGGACGTGGGAGGATCTGCGGCAATGCGATGACGCGACAGCGGACGACTTCAAGGACAAGCTGCGCATGTCGCCACGTGTGTTCCGAGAAATCACAGAAGCTTTGTCTCCCTTCCTTGAACGGCGTGTCACTTTCTATAGGGAGCCCTGCCAGCCTGACCACATTGTCGCGTACGCTTTGTACAGGTGGGCGTCGGGGGAGACGTACGAAAGCGGGACATGCAGCTTCGGCATTGGCAGATCTTCCGGGTTGGTGGCTATGCAGGATGTAACTGTGGCGTTGCTGAGTCCGTACCCCGACAAGATATCCTGGCCGACGGGTCTGTAGAAAGTGGTCGTGTTGCGTGCTTTCGCTGACAAGGGTTTCCCTAACTGCCACCGGTGCATCGACTGCACCCACATCTTCATCGACATGTCAGCGAATTGCCCCGAGGAGGACTACTACGATAGAAAACGCCGTTTCTCCGTCCAGGCGCCAATCGTCGTGGATTTGAACTTGCGCGAGCTGGATGTCTTCGTCGGTTATCCGAGAAGATACGACGATGTGAGGATCGTCCACCTGTCCAGTTTATGGGCGCACGCGGAGGCAGGGGAGCTTTTCACTGGGCCACCTGTCATGCTGCCTTTCGGTGTGCGGACGAACGACTGTCTGCTGGGGGACAACGGTTATCCGCCCTCCAAATGGGTAGTCGTCCCCTATGGCGGTCTCTTACAAACCCCGTCGGAGTTGCGCTTCGATAACAAGCAGAAGACGGCGAGGGGACCAGTTGAGAGGGTTTTCGGCAGACTGAAGGGGATGTGGAGGTTGTTCCTTCGCTCCCACAATACGAACATGGAGACGTTGCCACAACAATTCATCCTCGTCTGCATTCTGCACAATGTACTCATCGACGCGGGCATCCCCTTCGACGACAATCTATTGTGGGAGGTCAGGCCGGACGGTGTGCGTCGCAGGGTGGATCTTGGGATGGAGCGTCCCTTGAGGCCGATGTGTATGGAGTCGTCGACCGGGGATGCGCTCATTCTACGAGACGCACTGGCGGAGCAATTGGGTGCGCAGTGAACACGGTCAGGCATGCGGAGCGGGCGGCTGCGATGACGTGGCAGTGGCGAGAAATCATGGCGGGCGACGCGGGGAGCATGCGAGAGCTCGGGCCACACGACGTGTGAGGCGTATTGTCCTGGAAGGGGTGGTCGTGTGAGTTGGGGTCGCCGTGTGTGCGGGGCCTTTTTCTGGAATGAAGAGTTGAAGCAGTGGTGGTTGTTTCGATGTGGGTTGCCGTGCACGCGGCGGCGTGTATTGGCAGTTTGTTTCCGTTTTGTTATGCAGTGTGCGCCGTTGAGGAGGGTGTAGGAGCGTGGGGTTGATGGGGATGCCCCAGTGGAACGCGTAATCGGTGGGGGCGATGTCGTGCGCATTCACGTGCCGATCGCAGTTGTCTTGTAGTGTGTTGTCACCGAGGGTGACGTTTGTGGGTTACGTAGTCGCGCCTTCGCCGTGTGTGTTCTGTTTTCCGGAGTTTTGGATTGGATTTGCCTTGAAGGCCTTTTTTTTGGTGCAAAGTGTGTCGGCATCCAGTGATTGTTTTTATTTTTACGAGACACAAGAATGTGGTTTTTTACTTGACGTGTATATTATGAATGTTGTTGTTAACGTCTTCTTCTTTGTCGACGAATGAAAAATACACAATTGCATGACGTTGTTGTGTGTTATTTGTACTGCCACCTTTGCTTCCAACATGTGCAATATCGTGTTTGAACATCCATCGCTTTGTCATCAACCATCAGTTGAAGGCTTCAAGCAAGCAACCCGGATCCTGTTACGTCCCCCTTACCATAACTTTACTAAAGGGAAATGAGAGCGGAACAAAACACGAATTAACAACAAGATGTAACGTCAACAATATCAATCACCACAAATACATGTTCGCTTCCACAGTTGCGAACATCGATTCGTCATGTTTGAAATAAAAAAAGACGATTTAAAGAACAGGAAAGGTTCACGCAAAACCTCAACGAGAACCGATCGACGACGGTGACTATCATCGTCAAGGAAACGTCGACCAGCATGACCACCGGCATCGTCCCCACCCCCAGCCCCCTCTCTAACGTACAGCCTCAATATGTCTGACACAAAACCCAACGAAGCACCCCCCCCCCCCCCCCCCCCGGCGCACTCCTTTCCCACCAAGCTCCACGACATATGTGCACTCCGGCACGACGATTGACGAGCGGGCTTCAACCAAACGACGGCAGAGCAACACCTCGTGCGAGAAAACAATAAGCGCGACACATCAGTTGGATGCACGACGCCCCCGGGACCACCTCCCGCCACCCACCCCCTCCCCCGCGTCCCCCATTCGACGACACCATCTCTATTGGAAATGCGAGAAACATATAGTCCCACCCTGCGATGGCGACGTCGAGGAAGACACTGCACCGCGAACGTTTCATCACTCCCCCTCGCCCCCTTCGTCGTCACCTTCGTTGTCGTCTTCGTCTTCCGGGGGACATGTGCCCAACCAATCGAGCTTCTTTGCCTCCATGGGGGAAGACAACGTGGCGTCATGTGAGAACTTCACGCCGATCGACGCCCAGTCGGGTATGTACAACGGAGGCGGTACCAATGTCATAGGGGGTTTCACGAACTTGTCCGTGATGGTGGTCGCGGCTTGCATGATGTGCCCACGCACGTCGAATGAGCCATGCATGGATGCGATGAGCGTGGGTTTTGTCGTGAGTTGGACGAATACCCACGCATCGTAATGTGAGCGATGATCGTCCCCGCTCATCCGCATGAGCCACATGGTCGCCGCGAGCATGATCCTCATCGCTTCGGCAACGCTCTTCAACCGCTCGTGCGACAACCCACCGCCGTCGATCCCCTCCGTTGTGGAAATGGCACTCGTGAACGCCCCCACCAGTCGCTGGATGCTCGCCTCCTGATACGCCGCCAGCTCGTCGTTCTCGTGCCTGTCTTCGATGTTCGCGCCGACGAACCACACTGGCAGCATCATATCCATGTCCAGCGTGATGTGGAACACCATGGGGCTCACACACACACGCCAGTCCTCCCCCATCCAGATGGCGCGAGCGATGTTAGTGGCCCCATGGTTCAACGCGTACGAGTACGCTGCGTGGTACACCTGTTGCCTGCTCGTCGAGTTGAAGACCCACCCGTGGATGACCCGCAAAGCGATAGTCTTCACCTTCATTGCCCTCTCCGGCGCAGCGTTCAACTCCGATTCGTTGTTGATTTTGTGTTGTGGGATGGTTGTATGAGGCAAGACGATGCTTCGACGCAATGCTGGAGGCTGCACTCCCCTCGCCACCACAACAAGATACATGCGCGCCTCCTGCATCAACTTCACAAGGGCGCTCCCCTTCGTTTCATTCCAGAAGCAGATGTCGTCCACCCACATCTTCGACGACGCCTCGATTCCATCCCGCACATTCCGCTGACGCACCCTGTTCACCAGCGCTTCGTCGTCCTCCCCCTGTGTTGCGACATTGTCTGCCCTCGCCCCTTCCCCCGCCTGTGGAACCCCGCCTGCCTTCGCTCCGCCCGCCCTCACTCCCTCAGCCGCTTGTGAAGCCCCCATCGTCGCGGCCCTGCCTGCCCTTGCCCCTTCCGCTACGTGAGGAGCCCCACCCACTGCGGCCCCGCCCGCCCCTGCCCCTTCCCCCACGTGCGCAGCCCCGCGCTGCTCCTGCGCAGGAGAGCGACTCTTGCTCCCCTGACCGACGGCTTGCACACTGACGCCAATGTCTGTAGAGGTCGTCGCCCCCGGGGTTGCTGGTGTTCGCGCTCGGACGACAACCTCTTGCAGTTCTGGGGCTTCGTTCGCACGTGCCAGTGTCGCGCGATGTTGCTGGCCGACGGTTGTTCCCCCGCCTCGCCCGGATGCCGTCACGGCATTGACGTTGATGACGTCTTCCATCATTGCGCGCCCTCCTCCGCCTCGTCTCTCACCGACATCATCGATCCGGAGGGCTCCACTTCCCCTCCTCGCTGACTTCAGCGTCAACGGCACTTCCTCCTCTTCCTCGAAGTCACTTTCCACCTGCGACGCCACCCACTCGTCATCCTCGACATACTTCGGAAGTGGGGGGCGCCTTCGACGAGTTTCCTTTGTTTGTTGGCGACGTGGCGGCCCTTTCTCTCCCAGATAGCCGCTTAAACTGCCAACTTCCCTGCGGACTTGGCGCGTCCAGAACCGCGGGACGACATGACGCGCGACACACCAACTTCTTCAAGGTAGACCAGCCACCAACTGAAGATCTCTGCGTCGATGGTGAAAAGTGTCATGCAGTAGATTGGTCGTCTCCGCTGCGATGACGGGTGTGGCGATGATGTCGTCGCTGCCGTTGACGGCCCGGAAGACGTTCTGGACGATGGCCCGTATCGGCGACGAACAAGACGACGGTGACGGAGGGATAGACTGCGAACGTGGCGATGGTGGCGACGACGGCGTTGGCGAGGAAGAAACAGAGGTGCGCACTCCACGGTCGAACAACACGGCGATGAAGTTCACATGGCCCAAGACGGATGCGGCGGCGACGTGGCGACTTCGCAATGTGACGGGCGCGAGGATGGCGAGAAAGGCGATGAAGGTGGCGACGATGGTGAGAAAGGCGATGAAGGCAGCGAGGATGGCGAGAAAGGCGATGAATGCGACGAACACGAGGATGGCGAGAAAGGCAATGAAGGCAGCGAGAATGGCGAGAAAGGCGATGAAAGTGGCGACAAAGGTAATGAAGGCGACGAACGCGAGGATTGCAACAACCGACGGCGAGTGTCCTTCGTCACACGCGATGTCACAGCAATCCCGCCGGAATGCGTGGATCCTCGACAACGGCGGAGCGCGGCGTGTGACTGCCTTCGTGCCGCGGAAAAGAACAAGCGGGGAGTGGAGGCAGGAGGAGGCGAAGGCGAGACAGCTAGAAGGTCGACGTGTGTGCCTTGCTGCGTGCGTTTGGAGCCCGATCGTTCATTTCGCAAGGACAACCGCATCCTTATAAACACACACTCCTGCTTCGTGGACGGCGATGAGCGAGCAGTACCCGACACTGTTAAACGATAATTCCATCGCCCTCCCGTGGAAACGATGGTGTCGCGGGCCTCATCGTGGACAGCGATACAGAAGGCCAAAGGTCGCCGGGTAGACTGGCGCTGGCCAGTGACCCCGCCACCTGTCTTCTCGCCACCCGTCGTTCATTTCGGCGGCGAAGAAGCCCCCGTCCCGGAAGGCAACCGACATAACAGTCGCCATCCACATCCCCCGCCGAAAAAAAAAAGCATATCACGAAAGTCCCCAAGCACGAAACTCACCCCCCCCCCCCCCCC
>BFEA01000292.1:937636-950135 GCA_003427395.1 Chara braunii
GCCCCCCCACACCGCCACCTCCCCCTATACAATTCCTTCCAGCTGGACTGCCGACAACCGCCACCCCACAAAGGGATGGACAATGGCACGAAATTACATACAAGAGAACCACACATTTCCAAATTTCCACTTGCAATGATTGGATATCCGCATTTACATGACAATTCGCAATGAACACAACCACGGGATCAACATCAACGACTGTGTGAGGGTAACGACGATACGAACAACAGCATTCCGTAAATGGACGGTATTGAAGTCAACACCTTTATTACACCTCTGCATTTCATTCACGGAGAGGACAGCAAAACTCATGCTCGTGGGGGGAGAGAGAGAGAGAGAGAAAGAGAGGGAGGGAGGGAGAGAGAGAGAGAGAGAGAGAGAGAGAGAGAGACCAAAACAGAGAGACAGAGGGAGGGAGACAAGTACATACATAGAAAAAGCAAATCGAAGTCGTCGTTTAAAAAAGGGAAGTGCATACTGCACTTCATCGTCGCCAATACAAATTCAGAGGTGAAGGAACAATCCGTCCCGGCAAAAGGCAGTGGCCTACAAGTAACCCGAAAAAGAATTAAAAAAAACAAAACACAACATACGCCAATGTGACTGGTGGAGTCATCCACCCAATCGGACCACCACCCACTTCCGTGGCCAGCACGGCCAATCAGGAACTGCCACGTTCGCGACAGGCAGGCGACGGGTATACCGACGACAGAAAGGCTCTGACTTTCGCGTCTTGCGGACAATGGAAGCGACGAGGCGCACAACAGAGGTTGCACGAGCTTTAACGCTCACGGATGGCCTTCGCTATCTCCAAAAGAGCGTGACACATCGGTTTGCTAACTTCGTCAGACGCCACGTAGTGTTTTTTTTGAACTTCCACCTCTGCTTCCAACGACTCGCATTGTCGGTTTTGGATGGAGCATTGCCGCTTGTTGTTGCTCTCCATCGTCGACGCCAACAGAGCCCCGTGCTTCTCCATGCAATCCGTCAGCGCTTCGAATGTTTGTTGCGTCGTGCTCTTCCGCTTGTCGAAACCGGCATGGCTTCCCGTCGTCTGAGAAGAACCTCTCATCGACCCGTCCTCGTCGTCGTCGTGCCCTGCAGCAGTGTCCCCATCGCCCACAGATTCAGGATCCACAGAAGTGGCGGACGGCAGACGCACACCACCCGGAGCACCAATGTCGGTGACGTTCTTGAGGTTTATGGTGTGGCTCTTCGCGGTCGACCCCAGGATCTCGTCGTAAACTGCACGATCCATGTTGAAATTGAAGCCCTTCGACAACCTCTCTTTCCCGGAGAATTGGAAGAAGTTATGCTTCCTTGACAAGCCTTGGAAGTGATGCAACTTCTTGACCTGCTGCATCAAATTCTCCCACTTCTTCCCGCACCGTTCGGCTTCTCTGTCGACGCCCACCTTCTTTAACCTCTGCTCCACATCCAACCACTTCCATTCTCGCGGCTTCATACGAGCGTACGCGGTACTCATCCCATGCAGATGCGCGTCCTAGTCACGTTTAGCCCAGATGAGGGCTATCATGTCGTCCACGGACCAGAACTGACGACCTCTTTCCACATCACCGTCAGCTTCGGCATCGCTCCCCTTCCCCGCCGCTTTTTTCCCCCGACGACCATTGCGAGCACACGCCCTCGTCTTCCTGCCCCTCCCTCCCATGCTGCTCTGCTTCAACGCTGGTACATGGTTTGCGTCGTCCTCCCCACCTTCGCCGTCGTCATCGTTCCACTCCTGATCGTCCACGCCCACCGCAGGTGCGTCGAAGTCGTTTTCACGCTCCCCCACACGCAGTCGCTGCACCCCCCGAGTTATGGATTCCTCCCGCCGTGGATGAAGCGCCCGTCGGTGTTCTGCCCACACCTCCCTCCCGTCGCATGCATCACCAACATCATCGATGCCACAATCCGTCTCCCCGCATTCACGTCCACGACGGGATGCAGTCGAACTCAGTCTGGCGGAAAGGGGAGACGGAGACTGCATCCATGTGGGGCGAGCTGAGGCATCCCTCGACACAGACGGCATCCGGAATTGCTGCCTCGGAGGATCCCCGTTGTTCCCCGACGCCTCCCGGATCGGAGCTGGAGACTTCGATGAACGCGCAACAGTCGTCACCTGCCCGCCCTCGTCGTCGGGATGGTTGTTCACGATCACCGTTTGCGACGCGGCCGACGACCTCCCGCTGCACAACCCGAATGACAGATTCACACCTCCATCGCCTTCGTCGCCACTCAACCCCAGCAATGGACCAGCCGCGTTGAAAATTGTCGTCGACGGAGCTGCCGTCGACGCCCCGATTCTTCCGGATGATCGACCTCCAAGGGACATCGGGAGGTCCCTTGGGGAACGCGTCGAAATGGTTGTGGCCTGAGGAATCCCCAAGGAAATGTTTTCACATTTTTTTTTCGTTTTCTTCCCCGAGGATAAGTGGAATGATGATTTCCTCGGGGATTTTACGCGCCCGAGGAGTGTCAAACTAGCCCCATAGCTGTCCACGAATGGCGAGTCGTGCGATTAGGCCCTAGAACTCCGCATATCTGTGCCCTTGTGCCTCACTAGGATTCTCCCAGATCAACCCAGGTCCGCGCAGGAAAAAAAGAAAGAAAAGAGCCCTGTATGTGGTGCTACGGCCGGACTTGTCTTCTTCTTCTTCTCTTTTTTTTTCAATTAGCCTCGGGTACCGGGCCCCGGCTGGATCCCATTTGTACTCGGTTTTCATTTCCGGTCAACCTGTCGTCGGGACATCCGTTAAAACCACCAGTACTTGGGCACTGCGCGCCGCGCCGGCCGCACCTTTTTTGAAGCGGCACGGGCTGTTGATACGATTTATGGACGGCCCGCCGGTAGCGAAATTCTCGTAGCGTTAAAGCTAAGGCGTCGCCCAAGTACTGGTGGTTTAAAATTGGAACGATACAGAGAAGATTAGCATGGCCCCTGCGCAAGGATGACACGCATTTCCGGTCAACCATCTTCAGAATAGACGGCCAAAAATGAGAGCGTGCCAAGGGCGACATGATGTAAGCCCCTCGACTGCTTGGTAACGAAAGAGAGACAAATTTAGGGTCTCGCCACACCACTCTCGAAATGTGAAAAAGACAAAAATGTAGCCGGCGCATCTGGCCATGTTCTACCGGTAAGTTCATTCTCATTTTGCACATCGGTGTGGCGAGGCGCTTATCTGGGAAGGTTGCGGAAACGTACGTCAAGTTTTGCACAAACCGGACACGCTGGCGTGTACAGCGTACGGAGGAAGCCTCGACCATCACGCTAACATTTGCAGAGCTCCAACCTCGACACACAATCTGTTTATCGTCTGACGGACGTGCTGACGCACGCGCTGTGTTCATTTATTTATTTTTTCTTTTCGAGACTTTGTGTTCATTTTTTTATTTTTTTTTTGAAAAACTTTGTGTTCATTTCGAACCGTCGTTTCGGCAAGGCGGACGCGGGCGAGGGGTGTACAAGATGGTCGTACACTTGTCCGCGTTAGACGCGGAAGATGGCCGCCCGGCTGAGCCAGCATGGGCCTCGCCACACCACTGTTGAAACGAAAAAAGCACTAGTGCAAACTGGTGCTATTCACAGGAACGGATGCATCTTGCCACTTTCTGTGGGAACATGCATTTGAACGTTTTTGGTTTCAACAGTCGTGTGAGGAAGCCTGTAGGCTTGGAGACTCGTTCCATTTGACCTAGGATCCAATCTCACACCTTCTTCTTTTTTTTTTTGATATCTCACACCTTTCGATTACTTCACACGTGCCGGGCCGATCATGTTCTAGTCTGGGTTCATTGTCGGGGTATACTAACAACAGGACTGTTTTACTCATCTCTGGGCGCGGTTGCGCCCAAATACATCCCAAAGTGGGCGTCGATGGGGTCAGATACATTTAGGACACTCAGACCTTTTTTGACACTTTTGCCCTTTCCTCGAACCCTCCAACGCCTTTTTTTTGTATTTCAAATTACGGGCCCAGTGCCCAAGGGCCTTGCGTGTCATCCGTGCGCAGGGGCCACGCTAATCTTCTCTGTGTCGCCCCTATTTGAACGGATCTCCCGATGGACACCCTTCGTAGATTCGTGCCTGGCCACACTCCTAAGGATCAAGTGTAGTATCTGTCCTGATCAGATCCGTGGTCCATTGGACCACACGAGAAAAAAGAACCCTAAAAAAAAAAAAAAAAAAAAAAAAAGGTGCTCAGGAGGTTGTGGGTTCGTGCGGCATACTGAGGGCCTCGCCACACAATCTTCGAAACGAAGTACGAACGAACGTATCCCCCACAAAGCTGTAACATGCATCGGTTGCTATTCATAGTCAAGGAGGCATTTTGCCATTCTCTAGGGGAAGATGCACTCGTGCTTTTTTCTTTTAGACAGTGGTGTGGGGAGGCCCTTAGTGCCAACCAGTGGTGATAGTCCTATTGATACCTCTGATCGGTATTAGCAGGGTCCTTCGCCAAAGAGGGTGTGAGTGCGAATGTGAGGGCGTACTCACATGGCTACCCCATCTGCAAAATATGCGGATTTGCGAAATGCCTATTTGAGGTTTTTATTTGAGGTTTTGGGCACTGTTCACATCACACTGTTGTACCTTTTCAGACGGGACAAGGTCGCTGCCTTCTGGAGAAATGGGGATTTGGTAGTACTTTGGTCACACGGTGCCATCCACAAATTGTGCAAGAACTTTTGTGAACGAATTTTTGCCAATTTTTGAAGAAAATGTGAAAAATGAAATAGGGCATTTGCGGTCAACTCCAGAGGGGACCGCATTATCCCTCGCCCTGTGACTTCCCAGGCCACTGACAAATGGGCACAGGAGTAATGCGTTTGCGAATTTGGTAGATCCGTGTGACCGGCCTTTTCCCTTTTTTTCTGGGATCTTGGGAATATAGGTCCTCGTGTGAGTATGCCCTGAGTGGGTTGTATGTGGGAGAGTGTTGGCCTTAGGGTCTGATCTCACACTACTTACCGTACGTAAAAAGTGATGTTTTTCCGCGAACGAAGGCCGCTGTTGAGCGCATCAGTCCCACACAGGGCAGGACCCTCCCGCCCGTGTCACGCAAGAGTTGGTCTACTCGCGATACACAAGGAGCTTCTGCAAGCCATTCCGGCCGAGTGCGCCAGCCATACCTCTTGCGAGCCCCTACGACAGGATAGGGCCAACGCGAGGTACAACTTACCTCCACCTGCGGCAGCTCTAACCTCCCTTCAGTGGGTGTATCCCGCTGAGCTACTTGTCCACAGTACAAAAGCTAATCAGTTGCAATCGCAGAGGTGGACCAGCCGAGAGCGTTTCTCGTACGCTGTAGCATAGAGGGTACGCGCGGTCGCACGCCTCTATCGGACCCACACGCGAACCAACACACTGGGGGGCCGAAGTCCCAAGCACGACTCCTCGTCGGTCGACTAGGATGCATGCCGCTCACCACGCATTACACTGCACTTGAGACATAAAAGTATATAAAACACACACACACGCACAAGACGACACAAAATAAAACAGCACAACAACACTCCTAGTCTCTTTTTGTAGTCATCCCATAACCTTCCAATGCAGAAAAATCGAATAGGCGACACTCGCTAGACTTAAATTAAAAATATAAAACCGAGTGAACGCGAGACCTTCTCATATTGACTAGCAATTCATGCTTACCGAAGCAGTCGCAACGATGACGTACTTTGTAGTACCCATAATCACGCGATCCTCGATAATCTCGAGGGTTACGCACTCAAGTGTCGGCTGACACGCGCCTTGGGGGGTTAATCTCTCGACGTTGGACAACCGCCAAGTGTGGTTGAGAACAACACCCTCTTCTACATCCTGTGGAGAGTGGGTGGTACACAAGTTCATACTTGTGGTGACAATCGTCTCTTATTGCTGAGAAGACCATTTTCGTCATCCAGGGCCTGGAGAGAACTCGATGGGTTTGACTTCGATGGCTGTCACGGACTACAATGTCCAACTATAAAACTCAAAAAAACAAAGGATAAAATGATTTTTTTTTTTTTTCTCAACACATAGTCTGTCTAACCCTTGCGCACGGTCACAATAGGTCACGTGAACACTCAATGTGTACGTATGTATATATATAAAGGGTTATAAATTTGTGACGATCACTTCTCACAATCACAGCAAGACTCCTCTCAACCATATATATGTGTGTAATCGTAGGCAGTCAAATCCAAACTCCGAACCACAAACATATCTACAATCACATCAAAGATTCAATAAAAAATTCACACACTATACGGGGTCAACTTCAACTATTCTGTATACTCGTACCCCTTGCTTTAGCTATGCAAGCCTCAACCTTTACCCAACCTTTCAAAATAAATACTCAACAATTTTGTTAAATGACCATTCTATAAAAGTCTGAGTGAAAAACTTAATAAAACGAAATAAAATCATTAGGGTTAAAGTTTTTTGGTCGGGTAACGAGAGTGGATTGGAGTTGAGTCGTAAACCGATGAATCAGCAGCCGACCTTTTATCAGTGATAACAGATGATGATCCTTGTGGGATCGAGTTCCATCTATCACAAATTATGAATCGAACGTCCAAAGAAAACATGTATCATAAGACATAGCAATGTCGAAACTAAATTATCAGTGTATGGGGAATGAATCCCCATAGCACATTCTTACTCAAGCTATCGTCAAACTACGCCTAAGTCTATCCCTTGACCTCTGTCTAAAGAAAAATGTAGATCTTTGACAGAATCTCTCACATACTGAGTGAATTACCAGAATCGTCACCTGTCACAATATAATCTATCTCCTTTAAACTAATAAAATTTTAACAGCGCTTCCCGTAAGAATTTTTTTTTTCGAAATTTAAACTAAACCGAAATATGAAAAACTGAAATAATGCTCAACTCTAAAAACTCAAATTTTGTCTAACTCCCTAAACAAGTAAAAGTTTGGGCAGCATCTACTTTAGAAAAGCAGATTACCCAGATTTATATTGACTCAAATATGAACTCAAACAAAAAACTTGAGTTTTATCAAGACAAAATTTAACTAACTTCTTAGATTTGTAAAAAATTCGTCAACGCTTCTCGTAGACAAAATAGATTTTCCAACTTTATACAAACTTAAGTACAAAATTTAGAAATAGCTTTGACTTCTCTAAGTCCAATTTTGTCAAACTCTCTAAATTAGCAAAAAATTAGGCAGCATTCACCTTTACAAAATGAGACTTTCCAGATTTTTACTTAGCCATATATAAAATTTAGATAAGTTGAACTTGAAAAAGTCAAAATCTAGTTAACTCCTTGGTTTTGTAAGACTTTTGGAGCGCTTCCCGTAGGAAAAGTAGCTTACCAAGATTTATACAAGACCAAGTACAATCGAAAATCCTAGAAAAATGCGACAATTCACCTATAAAAAAAAAATTAGCTTATAAAATGCAGAAATCGAAACCAACTCCTATAGCTCTAGCACGTGACGAGCATCAAAAGCAACTGCCTTTCAAAATGAAACTTGAACCATGTAGTGATCTCACTCAACCACATTCAAAGTCAAACTACAATGGTAAGTACTCTCACCAGCCCAAAGTTAACCTTATCAAACAACAGTTCGCAGTCTTTCAACGATTTATCCCATGTACCCAGTTTACATACGACAAAAAGTTAGATCATCCAATCTTATGGAAACCTGTCAAACTCAGCTATTGGATATACTACATAAACACAAGCCACTACAACTTTTTTCTTCCTTGGGCATATAACTAGGTTATCCACCACCATCCAATCTTATGGAAAAATGTCTAACTAACCTTTTCATAAATGAAATAATATAAAATACAGACAAGTTTATCCCTTCGGTTCCAACATGTGCGTGGCCCCAGAACAGACCTCCCAATCTTATGGGAACCTGTCCAGTCCTTTGTCTGAATTCCCCTCAGAATAAAACAAAGAGAGTAAGAGTCATCCAATCTTATGGAACATGCCTAACTCTATTTCAGAAACCAATAAAAATAAGAAAACCCAAATAAAATCGGGTAACCAAGCCATCCATCTTATGGAAGTCTGCTTGGTCCCTGAAAACATCAAACACAAGGATCCATCACAAGTAAGAGAAATCAGACCACCCAATCTTACGGGAACCTGTCTGGTCCTCCAGACAATCAAAAATAAACATAACACTGGGCCCTCCAATCGTATGGAGACTCTCCCAAGCTTTGGTTGACCCAGTCAAACATAAGCAATATAACCTTTATCCCACCTTTCCCGCTGATGCAATCCCTTTTTACAATCTGCTTTGAGTTAAACAACAAAATTGAAACTGATTTTGCACAAACATCCACTTACTTAAGTCTGATTGTCCTGAAAAACAAACTGAAAATCAAAGTAGGGTTGCAGATAATATACTCAGTCAACCATAGCAAGAAATACAGATAGGGGTTACAACTGGGTTTATAGAGGCGAACCAATGGTTACCTCTTAATTCCCTGCCTCTAGAACTCTCCGTTCCGACAGAGCTTCCGCAATCAGTGCGCAGACTCCCCACATAGTATTGTTGCGGTCCTACGAGCTGCGATCTTGCATGCCGCCTTCCTCTCTGAACAGAATAAGACTTAGAGTAAGAAGCGCAAAATGTAAGGGGTTTCAGATGCTCGAAATAAAAGAGAGAGACTGAATCAACTCCTAGGTGAGAGCCTTGCTATATTCCATCGTTTGAGGGGCCCATAATAGCGGCTAGAACACGCGGCACCCTGGCCAAATGATGTCAAACTATAAGTTGTGGACTCTCTGACGATCTATCGATTTGCAGCAACATCCCCCTTCAAAGGCTCAGTTACTTTGCTGATCCCACAACTCCAGGCGCATTTATTATGAGAAGGCTTACAACCTCATGGTCCCCCTGCGGTTAGCTCTGTTGGCAAAATGAACAGCTCATCAGTCAAACACTGCAGGCAAGTCTACAGTCCTATAACCACTCTCTGTTACCTCGTACAACAGACTGTGCAGTACGCCGATAGGCAGGCACAAATCCTTGCGACTCCTCTCCTTGTTATAGCTTCTAATCAAAATATAATTACGCAACTTAGTAGGATGTGACCGACTTAGGATTCACCCTTCTCCCTTAATCGCTTGCTCAGGGATTATGCAACAAAGACACAATAAGGAATGTTGCGTGCATTGTTCAACAGGCAATTAACAGTGAGCAGACACCTGCTTAGGCTTCCTTTCAACTTCGACCTTATTGCCACTCATCATTAGTCATTACTATCAAAACCAATCTCTGAAACTTTATGTAGACAGCGAACACACCAGTCTCTGCCGAAGCGAAGCTCAAACAATCTGAATCTGCATGTGAACCGAAGATCAACACCAAAAGAAACTTCTTTTTTTTTGCCGTCTTTCACCCCTTTCCGTATCTCACCTTAACTCGCCCTACTGCTATCTCGTCCGTACGATCTCCAGTATTAACCCGCACTCACCTAACTCCCATTCGATATCACTTCAGAAGCTAACTCTACTTATACAGCCTTACCCATTCACTCAATATGTGACTCACGCCCGTACTTGGCCGCCTGCATAGGGGGCGTGAGTACCCTTTCCCTATGAGTCGACAAAGCGCATGGCGTAGGGAAGTTGGCCACCTCAATGGTCGATCCCACTTGCTGTAGGTCAAAACGGACAACCCTGCTAATACTGACCGGAGATGAACACAACGGCCCTACTGAGGATTATGGCCGATGGCACAAGCAATAGACACTACCGAGCTACCGTGCCCCGTCCGTATGTAAATATGCAAAGTGAGAATGAACCTTTCGCTAGAATGTAGGAAGGTACAGTCACCATTTTCCAGCTCTACGTAGCTTACTATACCCACGAAAAAAAAGGAAAAAGTAAAAAGAAAAATAAGAATGGATCTTCCGCTAGAAACAGGGAAGATTTATTCCTCCCCCTTCTTTGACCTCCCCTCCAATGCGCAACCCTTGAGTCTGCACAGCGCTCAATCCGCTATTCTAAAGCCCAAACGAAGGCTACCATTGGACTCGCCACCTGTCAATCCAACAGTTTTACATTTTTACTCCCTCGAGTCTATGGAGAAACGAGTAAGCTACCTTTTTCTCACTATACCAACCAGCTCACCACAACAGAAAAATTCCTACGAGAAATGGAAGTTGAAAAAACATTCCATAAAAAAAAATCCTTCATATTTACAAATTATCATTCCAATCTTCGTTAAATTCTAATATTTCAAATTCAATTTCATAAGTTCCCGTC
This sequence comes from Chara braunii, assembly GCA_003427395.1. Lineage (NCBI taxonomy): Eukaryota > Viridiplantae > Streptophyta > Charophyceae > Charales > Characeae > Chara > Chara braunii. Next base: position 947,886 of record BFEA01000292.1, read on the forward strand.
TTAATATGAGCTTTCCCTTCCAACTACATCTATTTGTTCAAGATGGCATGAAAATCTAGAAGAGTTTATGAAATGTTTTAATTAGACATTCATTCTACAACAACAAATATCTTCCAATTTAGATTGATTAACATATTTATGACCGGAATCCTTACTTAGAATGAGAGTCCAATTAAAATATTTCATGAAATCATCCAGACTTTCATTCCATCTCTAGCATTCAGTTCAAATAAGAAGGGATACCCCATTATTGGAAGGAAAGTTTTCAAGTAAGACGAAAAATTTTAAAATTAGAATGACATTTTTGAAGTTGGAATGAAAATTTTCAATTTATAATGTAATTTTTCTCTAGAATTTTTTTAATTCCGGGAAGTTTTTTTGTTGCACCCCGCCACAATATCTGACCGCGCCACTCCTTTCGCGGCCCTTCAGAACCCCGGTCTTACCCCTTGGTTCGCCCGATTCCCCTGAGGATGAGGTGAGAATTCTGGTCCTTGCTCTGCCATAGTCCAACTTTATTTCGCCACCATTGCCCTACTGTGCACCATCTTTTTCCCCTGACTCCCTCTATATTAACTCTTTAGCTGATCCGACTTCAAAACCGGGGTCGCCTGCCTCAAAACCCCCCATCTCTATCCTTCGTTTAGCGGACTCTGTCGAGGATCGCACGATCTATCCGTCTCCCACTCCGCCACGACCACTCTCTTCTGTCTTCTTCCTTTAATGCATTTGTGTCATCTCCCATCCGGATTCATCCCCTTCTCTCTTAGCATAGTCGTCCCCGTTGTTATCATTACTCGCATCGTACCACACGGCCGCACGGTAGTATAGGTGAGCCAATTCAGCAACGTTGACTGTCTTGTAAGGACTTCGGGGAGAGAGCCCGCAACTTGACGATTGGGGTTTAGTCTCTCGCTCATCACTTCTAGAGTGGACGATCGTTGTGTCCGGCAACACCGTGAGCTTACCCACAACGCCCCGAGCTGCTCTGCCTTAGTGCGGTTCTGCCCTTTCCAGGTCGTGCCACACGACTCACGACTTGAACTGGTTGCGACTTCTGACAGAATTTGCCCCTTCCCCTTCCTAGCCTCCTTCTGTCCCATGTCGTCCTGTACAGTGGGTCGTACTAACCTTCTATATCGTCCGAACTTTTAACAGATGTCTTGTAGGACTGAAGCTTAGTCGATACTCCCGGTTACCCCGAAGGTAGCGTCAAAGTAAGCCACCTATTAGACGGTGCAGTTAGTTTTTTGCCTCTATACCCTAGTCCGACAAACGATTTGCATGTCATTATCGCTGCAACCCTTCACCAGAGTTTCCTCTCGCCTCGCCCGACCCCAGAAAGTAGTCAGCGCTGAAGCGCGTAGCCTATATTTGGCCATTATGGCAGCTGCGACGATGGGCGGAAGGGTGTTGGGCTCTGCTTGGAAGCCCTTAGCGTGAGCCTAGCTGAAGCAGGTTCTGCTGCAGCATTTAGTAGTAGCAGCGACCAAGTGAAAAAAGTCCCATGTGTGCAAGGCCATACCGCGACCTCCGCCATGGTGCCCTCGGCCGCTCCCCAGGCATAGCTCAACACCAATGGGGCCCGACGGGCATGCCCACACTTAAACCTCTCACAACAGATCATGGTTGGCAGACGGTGCACCCGCGGCAACCCCTGCCGCTCAGGTTTCTTCCGCTTCGTGGGCTAACCATCCACCGGCTTGCATAAACGTCGACTTCCTCGGCCTGCGTCTTAAGACAGCGGGACCAAGGACCCTCACCAACATCCCAAACACGCAAGGAACCCATAGGTCAGCGAAAAAGAGGCGCGTGCTCAAGGCCCTCGACCGTCGTGACGACCTCCAGATCCAACGTCGCGCCTGAGTCAAGGAGCACCGGAGCAAAATAATAATAACCCAACAATAAATAACAAAATATTAAAAAACTTTTAATCGTCGGAATATGACGAACGGGGAAAACAAATGCTAGTATCGTTCCGACGCTGCCGAGGGCAAAACCAAGGGGCATAGCCCCGCTGTCCCTCAACCCCTAGGCTCTTCCATCTTCGCTCCGATACTCCTGTGCTGCCGCCGCTGGCCTCGATCCCTGAATCTTCTAGTTTGAAGTCCGATATTGTACCCAATAGTGCTAGGCGCAAAGCTGGGTCTAGTATTGACGGACACCTATAAATAAGCGCATCACTCGCGGTTAATGACCACCTGAAATTTCAGAATGAAAGATTCTGAAGTGGTCTGAAACCGCTAAAAT
>BFEA01000292.1:951170-964274 GCA_003427395.1 Chara braunii
GGGGTTTTACGTACCGAATTGATTGATTGATTGATTGATTGATTGATTGATTGATTGATTGATTGATTGATTGCCAATGTTTGATGATCCGTGCAATGAATGAATCAATTCGATTCGTTAATTAAATCGAATCTTAATCTTGATTCGATTCAATCAACGAATCAGATCCGATTCATTTATTGAATCGATCGATTTATGGATTGATTGATTGATTGATTGATTGATTGATTGATTGATTGATTGATTGATTGATCGATCGATTGATTTAAAAGAAAAGATTAAAATAAAAAAACAGGCAGCCCTCTGCTACGGCGCGATAAAAGAGGAGAGGGAAGAGGGGGAGAAGGAGACTTGGAAGGAGGAGGAGGGTAGCGGAGGAGGAGGAGGAGGAGCCCCTTCTCCCTCATGGCGACGTTGTCGTCCTCCTCCTCCTCCTCGACTTCCTCCTCCTCGTCTTCCTCCTCCTACTCCTCTTCCTCCTCTTCGTCCTCCTCCTTTGTGTCCTCCTCCTCTGTGTCCCGAAGAAAAAAAAATGAAAAAGAAAAGGAGATATACCTTTCCCCTTTCTGTTTTGGCTCAAAGTGCGATGCCGGAGGAGGAGGTGGAGGAGATGGAGGAGGACGAAGAGGAAAACAAGAAGAAGAAGAAGAAGAAGAAGATGAAAAGGAAGGAGAAGAAGAAGAAGAAGAAGAAGAAGAAGAAGAAGAAGAAGAAGAAAAAAGAAGAAGAAGAAAGAAGAAGAAGAAGAAGAAGAAGAAGAAGAAAAAGAAGAAGAAAAAGAAGAGGAGGAGGAGGTCAACAGAAAAATTTTCCAGAATTAAATAATCATTCTAGAGTAAAATTACATTCTAAATTTTAAAATTTCATTCCATCTTAAAAAATGTCATTCCAATTTTAAAATTTTCCGTCTTACTTGAAAATTTTCCTTCCAAGAATGAGGTATCCCTTCTTATTTGAACTGCATGCTAGAGATGGAATGAAAGTTTGGATGAGTTCATGAAATATTTTAATTCGTCTTCCATTCTCAGTAAGGATTTATAGTAATAAATAGGTTAATCCAATCTAAATTAGACGATATTTGTTGTAGTAGAATGAAAGTCTAATTAAAACATTTCATAAACTCGTCCAGACTTTCATTCCATCTTGAACAAATAGATGTAGTTGGAAGGGGAAGCTCATATTTAGACGGTAATTTATCAAATTAAATTGAAAATTTTAGAATTGGACAAATATTGGAATGATAATTTATAAATATGAAGGATTTTTTTTTCATTGAATATTTTTTCAACTTTCATTTCTCATGGGAGTTTTTATGTTGGTGGAGGAGAAGGAGGACGAGGACGAGGATGAGGACGAGGATGAGGACGAGGATGAGGACGAGGATGAGGACGAGGATGAGGACGAGGATAAGGAGGAGGAGAACAAGAGAAGAAGAGAAAACCGACAAATGAGAGGAGGAGAAAGACGAAGAACAGGAAAACGACAAAGAGGAGAAGAAGGAGGAGAAGGAGGAGAAGAAGAAGACGAAGAAGAAGACGACGACGATGAAGAAGAAGAAGAAGAAGAAGAAGAAGAAGAAGAAGAGCATGAGGAGGAGGAGGAAGAGGAGGAGGAGAGAAGAAGAGAAAAACGACAAAGAGCAGGAGGAGGAAGAAGACGAGAAAGTGAAAAACGACAATGAGGAGGAGGAGGAGGTTGAGGAAAAGAAGAAGGAGAAGAAGAAGAAGGAGAAGAAGAGGAGGAGGACAAGGAAGAAGAATAACAACAGAAAAAACTCCCAGAATTAAATAATCATTCTAGAGTAAAATTACATTCTAAATTTCAAATTTTCATTCCATCATCTTAAAAAATGTAATTCCAATTTTAAACATTTCCGTCTTACTTGAAAACTTTTCGTCCAAGAATGGGGTATCCCTTCTTATTTGAACAGTATGCTAGAGATGCAATGAAAGTCTTGATGAGTTCATGAAATATTTTAATTGGACTGCCATTCTAAGTAAGGATTTCCAGTCATAAATAGGTTAATCCAATTTAAATTAGATGAAATTTGTTGTAATAGAATGAAAGTAGTTAACGTGAGGGTCTGGGGGGGTAGTGCGCCCGACAGGGATGCAGACCGTCGACCACGATATTTTTTTCAAGGCCGCTAGGACCTTAAAAACGAAAAACAAAACGGCACGATCTGGACCGTCAGATCATGAAGATTGACGGCCCAGATCGGACCGTTTTTCAAATTCGAAACGGGGGTCGTCGTTGGGCACCTCGTACCAGAAGTGGGTGGGGACGTTCTCGACGAGCTTTGCCCCTTGTCGAACCTTGCTTGTCCAGTCCCGCGACCGTCGCCATCGCCCCGGTCCAGACGTCAATGAGGTGTGTCCCCTTCATCGTTTTCCTCCTCCTCCTCGTCCTCCTCCTCCCCCTCCTCCTCTTTTTCTTCTTCTTCTTCTTCTTCTTCTTCTTCTTCTTCTTCTTCTTCTTCTGCTTCTTCTTCTTATTTTTTTTCTTCTTTTTTTTCTCCTTCTCCTCCTCCCCCTCCTCCTCCTCCTCTTCATCGTTTTCCTCTTCTTCGTCTTTTTCCTCCTCTTCCTCCTTGTCCTCCTCCTCTTCTTCTTCTTCTTATTTTTTTTTTATTTTTTTTTTTTCTTCTTCTTCTTCTTCCTCCTCGTCCTCCTCCTCTTCTTCTTCTTCTTATTATTAAATAGAAAAATTCCCATGAGAAATGAAAGTTGAAAAAACATTCCATTGAAAAAAAAATCCTTCATATTTATATATTATCATTCCAATGTTTGTCCAAATAAAAAAATTTCAAATTCAATTTCATAAGTTCCCGTCTAAATATGAGTTTTTCCTTCGTCTGCCCTGATAACCTAGCTTTTATCTTAATTTAATTCAAAACAAAAATCTAGCTGGTAAGCACGCTGGGTCTACACTCATCAACATGAAATGAGATCAAGCGGGTCTTAAGTCTGCATGCCCACATACTCTCTACTCTAGTTAATCAATCATTCAACGTAAACAACAGGCACAGTCGAGACCCGTGCGGTGTGCTCAAACTTTAAATCAAGTTTATTTTCTGTCATTTTCAAATACTAGGGCGGATACCCTTGTAAGGGTATTCACACCGAAATCGTTGCACACAAATCGGAGGTAAGTGGAAACGTTTGAAGTCAAGGCGGGCAGGGAATGGTTGTCGCCGAAAAAGGTTGAGGGAATTTGGAAGAGAACCGGGCTGGTACCCTGCGGCGAAAAAGAAGGATTTTTTTTTTATTTTTTATTTTTTTTTATTTTTTTTTTTGTTCGTTTCGTTGGGCTGGTAGTGTCCGTTCAAGTGTACAATGGGGGGCAGGGGCAGCATTGTCCGTTCAAGTGGACCATTTTAGTAGCTATAAAATAGCCCACCCAACCGAAAGATCGGAAACCCACGTGAAACCTACGGAGGATACGAGAAGGTGGGGTCCCCGTTTTCTTTTACGGGTCGCCCGGAGCGGGCCCAACTCTTTCGCTACTTTTACGGATTTTTCTTCTGTAAGTAGTGTGGGATAGACAATATTGTTATTTTGTTGGGGATAGGGGGCTATGAGTAGGAGCCGCAGCTACAACAAAATGCTTGGTCTCGTGTTAGCGGGACCCCCACCGGCGGCCCAACCCCATCCTTGACCATCATGATTGGGGCGGGGGGCAACATGCATCCACTCGAATGGCCGGAGGGAGACAACAAAGGTATGTTCGCAGCGGTCCCCTGCATAAGCCTTAGGAGTAGTGTAGGTAGGTAGTGAAGGTGAATTGAAAGAATATGAAAGATGATGAAAGATTTGAGAGATTCAGAAGAATATAGCATAGCTAATAAGAAATTGAAAAAGGCAACCAAATCTTCATCAGTAACGTCACCTATGGGCGTACGCACACGGGTCGGATCCCACACTACAAACGGCAAGTAAAAAGTACCCTTTGCCCGGATCCCACATGTTTCCGCGTGCGTAGGGGTTGCTTCGGTATTTCGGCAGAGTGGAAAAGTTTGACGACGTGGCAGGTAGGGAGTGACTAGTGTCAAAGAAATATGGAGGAAAGCACAAAAGTGCTCGATACAGGTGGTGTGTGGCAAATATGGCCACACAACAGGGCGTGCTGGACATGCCTGATGCCACGCTGGCCCAACAGACAGTCCGCTGTAATGTCCATTTTTTTGTCCGCGTGGAGACCTGCCCAATGAAACCAGGCACAACCATCGACAAAGCTCCATGAACGCCGGGGCTGTGGAGTCCCCGTTTTCTTTCACAGCTCGAACGCCCTGCCTCCAGCTTTTTCATTTCTTTTTCAAGTTCTTTTTCGGGAGGTAGTGTGGGATCCGACCCTAAGACTCTTCAAATGTATCTGACGCCCATTACGGCCCGCCATGGGTGTATATGGCCATTGTCACGACCAAAGCTCACGGAAAAGGGTCAAGTTGTGAGTACGCCTTCTGTCTTAACATGCGCTCGCCATTTTCAGAACACACTAACACGAGGATCTTCTTGGTGTATCTGGGCGCAATCCCGACCAACCGTGTATGTACATGGCTACACGTACGTCCTCAGCTCAAAAGGTCATATTGGAAAAAAGAAAAAAGGTCATACTGTGAGTATACCCTCATGAAAGCCTTATGAGTAGTGGTAGGTAGGTAGTGAAGGTGAATTGAAAGATGTTTTTTTTTTTTTAAAAGCCACTTGGTCCTCATCAGGGGCGAGGTCGCACTAAGTTTAATGTATGAATCTGGACGTGTTTAAGGACAGATGGAGAAAACCGTGATTGATCTGCTCGTTCGCATCTCTGCTAAGAACCTATCCGATTCAGGTTCTTAATTAGATTGACTTTGCTAGTGGGACCTAGCCCCGCGGGACAACCATATATATTTTCTCTCACCTCACATACTTTCAACCGGCGTTATGGCATGTCATGGAACATATTTTTCTTTCACTACCTACTTACCACTACTCCGAAGGATATACAGGGGACCCCTGCAAACATACCTTTTTACCTCTCTTCGGCGAAGGGAGGTTACCTCTCTATGTGAAGAGAGGTAACGACATGTTTGCCCCTTTGCCCTAACGTTTAGAGTACTGTAACAGGGTTAAGGCTACCGGTGGGGGCCCGACTAAGACAAAGACCGAGCATTTGCTAGTAGTTGTGCCTCCCTTTTCATCTTGAAGTTTCCCCACCCCCTTGAAAGAATTTGAAAGATGATGAAAGATTTGAGACAAGCATACAACGTAGTTTTTGAAAAAAGAAAAGTATACCCTCATGAGTAGTCTGGCCTTGCTTCACATCCGATTCAAGCTCATATCTTGTTTCCTTTTTTTTATTTTTTTTTAACCACCATTACTTCCTAAAGTCGTTCCCATTAACAAGTCACGATTTTAGGAAACGTACGGGTCATTACAAAAGCGCCCAAATTCAATGACTCGAAACGTTTCTACTCTATTTTTTTCCACGGCCATAAGCTTAGCCAAGTACTGGTGGTTTAATGTAAATCAGGTAGACGGGTCTCCAACACGAGGTGATAAGAGTACCATCACGTAGGAGAACCCACCTTGTAGATTCCTCCGTTCCATTAGTGGGGAGATGCACCTGTGGGGAAACGGGTCCAGTGTCCCTTAAATAAAATATATGAGATTTAATGGATAGAACATGAGCATGGGGCATTGATAACTCCCCTTTCAAGGAATGATTGATTTTTGTATTTTGTGCATATCTAGAGTAGTGGAGCGAGGCCTAATACTGTTCGTTTTAAGGCCCCCTCCCCATTTCAGCTTCCCACCTGTTATAAAGGGTACACAAGCAATTCCTGTGACTATAATTCGACGCCCTAAGAAAGCGAGAGTTGTTGAAACTTTTGGGGTCTGCCTTCAAGGCCGTTTGCATTTTGCATGACAGTCGTTTTGAGTCTGCTGCACAATTTCAATGGTGATGGAAAATCACACATAACTTTGACAATGACTTGAATATCCATTTGACATTGAATCCATTAAGCAGAATACAGGGCTCACCACATACAATGCATGAAGAGAAACGACAACAAGTTGAACTAACTAAGCAAAGATTCATGAGTGATATAACACACAGACATCACAACAGACGGTGATGGTGAAATTCAGGAGATATAAAGACAAACACGACCTAAAAATTTCTCTTGAAAAATTAACGAAATCATTGTATTTCTCGTCAAAGTATCGAGTGGTTGGCACTACATGTTTCATCCGGCCGCCAGAGCCGAAAGTATCAGGGATCTTGACTGTGACGACGGACATAGAAATCAGATCATCGTGAATTCCTTTATATTGTTCTAGACTACGAGGACCTAGCCTACTTAGATTGTCGATATTAATATCGAGAAGGCCCAGAAAGAGAACAATACTAGAAAGAAAGAAAGGAGTAAAAGAAAAAAAGATTCTCGTGACCAGTCTCTCAAAAGATGTACGACAAAAGACCCTACACAAGGCCCATCTTTCAGAGCCTTATCAGAGCGGAAAACATGATAGCCTTTCATACCTTGGACCGCCCCCTGCTCATAAACCGCATTCAGCAGAAGGAAAATTTTCACCAGTCCATTGCAACTTGCAAATGATATTACCCTCATTCTTAAGGCTTCGCCAAATAACATGAAAGAAATCAGAACACTCACGGACAAGTTCTTTGTGGAATCAGACATGATCATTAACTAGGAAGTAAGACATAGGGATGGTGGATTCAGTCCAATGGAATTAGACCTCCAAAAGTACCAAGAGTGAAATAACTTTCTTCAAAGACCCCAATTAAAGTATTAGGGGTATCTTTGACGTATGAATTTAGACAAATTAACGACCAATGACTTAAATAAACTAATTACTGTTGTTTCTCTTGAGAGGGGATCAAGAAGCACCTAGAACAATCCGACGAGTGGCCTGACTCACCCTCATACAACCCAAGTCCAAGAGGGGATTATGTATTTTGGACTAGTTGTGCAAAGTCATACCCTATCACTACAATGACTAAAAAAACTTTGGGAAGTTCCTTGGCAGCCTATTATAGCTCTAGAACAAATTTAAAGATTTTATCTCCCTTCCATAAAAAATGTACACCCTTTGACATGGATAGAGGACAAGTTCTGGAGTATCTCTAGGCCAAACCTTGGGTCTCGTATGGAACGGGTAAGGGGAGAATCTAGGAAGGAATTGGTGCTAGATAATTTTTGGGCGTCTCTGTTAAAAACATGGGGAAATTTTACGACACCCTGTGTTCGGTAATCGATGCATTATAGACTTGAATTGAAGTATTATCAATAGTTCCTCCCATTATGGGCTATGTCGGTAAAAAGAGCGTTAGTGAGAGTCAAGGACATTAGGGATCCAATTAAAAAGGGATGGATGGCGGTAAACAACTAAAGTCTACTTTACGGTATGCACACCATCTTTCAGGGTCATTAGATAAGATTACGTCCTCAATGCCTATACCATAGGAGGTTATGCTTAAAAAAATGTTGGTCCTGCAAGAGGGGGCTGACTATCTGGCTTCGACAATAACAATCAAAGGATTATAGGCTACATAGTGTGCATTCATCCTCAGGGAGCATTAGTCAATATATTGGAATTAGAGAGGGATTTTTCCCTTTATGCACATGATACAAATAGGGTGAAACTTCTACCTCACAATACTCTCTACAAGATCAAAGTGTTATTGACTCCCTTTGGTAAAAAATCTGTTCTTACTTCTCTGAATTACTGATAGCGGAACTTCCAATTGATACGGAGGAATGATGTTGGAAGATAAGCCAATATGCCAATGGTAAACCGAAGACATTACGATCACTCACAGTCAAAACTATATATCACTTACTGAGACCCAAGGTTGATGTAATGGCAAATAAGCAGAACCGATGAACCAAACATCTAAATATTAGTATGGAGCAACTTAGACTCTCACGCTGGTTCCAAAAAGTTAAACAGAGACCAACTAAGTTTTCATCTCTCTAATGGCAAATTATGCATCATTGCGTGCCTACCAATCCAGGTTCTTAGACCATACAAGTTTAAAACAAAGGGGGCTTGCATCTCCTTGGGGCTAGTTCTGCCTCCTGACATTCCCCTCACGAAAATATAGGGAAACCATAGAGCACATATTTGCACAGTGTCCGGGTTCGATTCTGTTATGGAGGAGATGGGATTACATTCGGAAATGGTTGACTGAAGTAGATTGGTCATGGGTTGGCTGGTGATATTAATAGCGCATTGGCATCCCTTCGAGTTATCACTATCTACTTTTTAATATAATGTTTTTCACCTAGGAAGAAAAGTTATACTTTGGTGCTTATGAAACAAAACATGTGTGCGTGTTATAAAAGAAGTAAGACTTGAATGGACAGACCACTCAGACACTGCCAAGCAATCCGAGTTCATTGGACTAACACCACGAATACGGCCAAAGCTTTTCATCAAAAACCTTACATCAAAACAATTCTCTCACAATTTCAAAAGAACTGGCTTGGGGATTCAAAAAAAAAAAAGGCAAAAACATTGAAAAAGTGAAATAGGTTGGGAAAATGGTTCTCAAATGCCACTCAAATTACATTACAAATTGGTGTTCAATTGCTGGTGGGATTTCGGGTCTGATGATCCATTAAAAGATCCTGGTGATTTTTCTTAATTCTTCCTTTCTTCGGAACTTATGTCGGTAGACCTTAAGTGATTTGGGAGAGAGGAGGAATAAAATTACTAGAATGAAACAAAGTTTATTGGTTGTATTCACTTATTAGAGTTACTGTAGTAGAATGCTAGTAGAATACAAAATTGTGATAAAATGCTGATGGATTTGGGACCTGATGATAAAATTGTCCCTCCTTTAGAGTTTGAGTTGAGTGGCAGAACGTTAGTAATTCAACGGTGGATCAGGCGGTTCTCATAGAACTAAAGAGGCAAACTTTTGCTCATTGGTTTCATGATGGACCGGATTTTCCAGCAGGTGATGCTCCCCACCAATAGACTGAAACTTTTACAAAAAAAAAAAGAAAATAAAAAACTTAGTCGTCCCAAACCCCCACTGAACTTATTAGAGAATTCACTCAACTTATTATCAAAGTAATTATCTGAAAACTTCCGAAGACTTAATTCAACCTCCAATGGAAACAAATAGGGGGCCTCTGCGCTTTGCATGTTAGTGAACCTCTTTGCCCTATGCAAGAAGGAACCAATCACCTCCATCTTTTGTTTGCTGCTCGTATAGGAATATGCCTCCTGTAGGTTTTAACAACCATTTCGTCAAAACGGACATATTATATTTTCTGAACGAAATTAAAACTGAGTTTTTTGGCCGAAATCCGGTTCAATTTTTTTGCTTTTGGGGCGGATTCCCTAGATGTATCTGGTCCCAACTTAAGACCAGATACATCTAGAGGGTTCGGCCCAATGAGCCAAAAATTTGGACCAAATTTCAACAAAAAAACTCAATTTTAATTTCGTTAAAAAAATATAATATGTTCGTTTTGACGAACTGACCGTTTTTTTTAAGTGAATCCCACCGTTTCTCACACAGTTATAATTTTTGTGGATAGTTGCACAGCGAACACCAAAGGGCCAACCAAAATTTCTCTGTACGCAGCCCAATAACTCCCAATAGTCCGGGCAGCTCATACACTTTCAAGACAAATTCGTATTATAGGAATGATCGGGGTTTTTGTCTAGATAGGCCTGTGACCACCACATATTACACATACAGATTAGTTACTAACCCTGATATTGTCCACGGGAACAACCATATAGTTCACCATACATAGCACAAGACACATGCAGTTTGATACAAAATTATTAAGTACGCAGTGTTTGGGCTTGCAAAAAAATGGCCGACATATGCGCATCTGTACACATTGTTGTAAAAGACGCCATACTCTTATCCCTGGGGAGGTTTAGGTATAGGTTTTTTTTCTTGATTCGACAAATGATGATGATAGCCGTCCCGATGATAAGTACCCCGCCGTAAATCACATTGACTTTATAAAGGCGGGTAGAAGACGTGAGTTGTTGTTTGATCTGAGGGTAATGTAGTAATAGGGGACCCGGTCTTCTTTAATATCAACTAATGATGATGATAGGCATTGTTGAGTTCATAGGTATCGCGCGAACCCCCAAGAGCGACGTTGTTGCGTTATCACCTCGCCGCTCTAGCCGGGTGCGCCAGCCATACCTCTCGCGGTTCCCTGTGACATGACGGATTCCCGCAAGGCACAACTTACCTTCCCTAAGTGGTTGAAAAAACAAAGAAAATGTGTGCTTGGGTGTGAATACAAAATGTCTGACCTGGGAATGTGGTTTGTGGATTTCGTGTTTGAATTGTGATTGGTGACTGGGCAGGTATCGAAAGGGCTGTATGGACCGAAAATAAAAGATAAAGGGCGGTTGTGTGCATCGGTTTGAGGTTTGTTTGCTCTTCCATTTGTTGGATGTTTTGCAAAGCTAATGATAGCGTAAGTTGATTGAAAGAATCTTCAAATGAACTCTCTTGATAGCCAATAAAAAGAGTTGTTATAAACCTTAACTTTCATCAATAGGTCAAGGGATTACCCATTCTATCTCGAATGACTTATCCTTTTATGTTTATCCAAATGATTCTTATCCTTTATCATGTCTGCTTTTATTTTGTCTAAGCTACTTTTACAATGGAGCAAGGGATGAACGATTTTGATCGAGGGACTTTCTCACCCTAAGAAGCGTTTGGGGCGGGGGTTCGTTGTTTTAGGAACCGACCCTGTTATCGACCCAAAAAGGATCATTTTTTTTTTATGGGGGAGTACTTTGTCGATTAGGTAGAGACAATCCAACTTTTAAGATTTGAGTTTTGTGGTCGGGCGAGGAGGAACGGTACCCTAGACCACTTCCTAGAAGGTTAAAAACTCGACGACTAACGAAGGAGGTCGGTTTTCCCTTAATCATGTGGAGAAGGGGGCTGACTTAATGACTTTATAGATGGTTGCCCTACGTCCCACCAACAAATGGGAACGAGAGTCTCAAGAAGCCCGGTCATGGATGGGCTTCGCACCATAAGAAGTGCGGACCCGGGGCATATAAACGAGGTGGCCACACCCTTTGGGAAAAAGGCCACAACTATGACAATGTTTCAAAGATCCTTATAATAAAGGTGGGTACTTCAGCATCCATGGAACAAAAACAGTAGTCGTTGTCCATGCTAACTAAAACTAAGGTGTCCCATGTCAATATAGGAATGGAATGGATAACTTTGACAATCTCCCTTATTAGGTAAAAATTGAGCAGTCGAACTACCTTGTTAGTGAGTCGAGATTATTGACTAAGCCAACTCCTCGTTGACCCAATTTATAATACTTTTGTATTCGATCTGAGGTGGTTAGTTTTTATTTCGATCTTGCGTTCAACATAGCATTATGTTCGTGTTCAAAGGCAAACACGAGCATGTTCACCCAAATATGAACGAGCGCCTAAAACTCTCCGAAAGCGAACATTAAAAAAAAAATCCTTGAAAAATAAAAAAAAACATACATATCATCTAAAACAACAATGAAAGCAACGTTTGTCTTGGATTCATGTTCAATTTCTTATCCAAACGCGAGTTCAAAACCAGAAACCGAAAAAAAAAAAAAAAAAATCTTACAAAAAAAAGTGTTCGTCCGAACGTATTTGCGAGTTGTTCACATGAACACACGAACACGTTCGCTATGCTACGAAGCTTGTGTTATTGATTCTACGATACGATATTCGACATCCCTTAGTTAACGTTTCAACTCATGTTAAATTGGATATATATTCTTATCGCTTACTGTTGATTTGTTTCACTGTAATTACATTCAAACAGTGTAACTTTCTTTTTAAATTATATGTATAAGGGACTACGAATATTTCTGGGTTTAACGCTTTGCTTGATACCATCCTAGTCGACCGCCGCTAGTTTGTACTTAGCAGATTACCGCCATAGGAATCAAACGTTGTTAGGGTTCTAACTGCAACAAACGAGCAAACACCCTCAACTAACTCACCTTCGTGACTGCATGTGAGAGTTTTCGTACATGAGTCAATTGCTTAGTAAGGATAACCCCTAAAGGTAGTGATAGGCCTTTAGGAAAGGTAAGGTATGCCTCACAGGAACTTATCCGTTGGGGACTGAGAGAGATACTGTTAGCGCACTCGGTGTCGGTGCGAGTACCCTTACAACAGTATCCGCCCTTGTTTTTGCAAATGATAGGAGTTAGGTTTGAAAATCAAATGCACTACGTGAATCGTCGCTAAACTTTCTGTTGACGACCGATGGACGAATGTTTGAGGGAGATAAAGAGTGCGTGGGCACCAGTTTTGAGGCGAGAGTTGTGGTTCTTGTTGGTGTTATAGAGCCCACGCATATGTCGACCAATTTTTTGTCTTCAATTAAATTAGGTTTATTTGAAACCTAAGTTACCAATGGGGTGGAGACCGGACGGCTCCCCCGGACGTCTCCCCCGGACGTCAGGTACCCCCATCGTCCGGATTTTCGCACGACGGCTTTTTGGCACTAAAAAAAAAAATAAAAAAAAAATCACAGTGTTGCGCATGCCCTAGAGACCCCCCGCAAAGCTTTTCTGATTTTTCTGGGCACTTGGTGATAGGGTGGTATTTGGGGTGGAGGGGGGGGTGTACGATGGGTTTTGGTGGGGATTGGAGGGGTATAGGTGGGGACTAGAATCTTTGAAGATTTTTATTACTTATTCTACTGACCCAAATGATCCAAAAATTTAGTAGCATACACCTAATGCACGGTGGAAGCTACATGATTTTTTTTTTTTTTTTTTTTTTTGGCGCAAGGTCGGAAACACCCCGTTTGGTCCGAGGTACGACCAGACGTCTAGTCGAACATCCCGGACGGTCAGGGGGCTCCCGGACGTCTGATCCAACAACCTCGTTTGAAACATAGGATTCGTGAAAACCCAAAAAAAAGAAATGTTGGGTTTGAACGAAATTTATTAAGGATTCAGATAGTACAGTTCTTAGGCCTTGTACAGAAGCAAGATTCTTTGCAAAGTATATATATATATATATATATATATATATATATATATATATATATATATATATATATATATATATATATATATATATA
>BFEA01000292.1:989952-1000845 GCA_003427395.1 Chara braunii
TTTTTGTTCGATTAAAGGCACTTTGTTAAAATCTGTATAGAAGTTCTTGAAATTCTCTCATTTCTTTTAATTTGAAAATGCATGGGAATTTTGCGCGCCTTAGTGAGTGCGCTCGGAATTTGGCTCGACGTAGAAATATGGATAAGCGTAGGACTTTCTTTCTTTTCCCGCGTCTACTTTTCGCGCGGATATGGTGATTTTAATTTTTGAATTAGCGTAGGATTGGGAAAAACTGCAACTGTTTTGGTGCCCATTCTTCTTTTATTGTTCGGCGCCATGCAAACGAGCTCCCTCCTCCTTCCTTCTTGCGCCTCTCTCAGCGCCTTACCTCGCGCGCACATGCTTTCTCGCTCCCTCCCCCTGTAACTGTTTTTCTCTCTTCTTCCCCTCGGGCGTCCTTTTTCTCTTTCTTGATCATCTGAATCTTGGACCCGTTTCGCGCTATATTTTCCGCCAGCCCATCGGCACATCTCTCTCTCAACTCGTCAGCCAGCTTCCGGAAAGCAGTGGCTAGATGGTGTGTGTAGTGCGAGTCGAAAAGTCCTGACGGGCTGACTATAGACTGGCTGGCTGTGCGCTAGATCGCCACGACGAACTGTGGGATCCGGGCAAGCCACGTCGAGGCCAAGTTGGCGGGGTGACGATCGCATTAGTGGATGGTGACACGCGACGGTCGGGATCGTCGGTGCATGAATGAGGATGAGTGATCCGAGTTGAGTGGATGGCTGGCCCGGGGCCATGTTGGAATTTGGTGGCGAGTACGCCCCCCTTGTTGCGAATCCATTCTTTGGTGTGAGCTCACGGCGGTTAAGTCGGACCTTCTTTTTCGCAATCTCAGTGTAACTCTTCCCTCCTGGCTTGATATTCTCGCCTGTCTCTTCCTCCCTCCTTCTCTTCTCTCGCTGATATGAATAACTAGGCATGATGAGTTAATCTTTTGCTTGTGATGGAATGAGCATTTGTGAATGTGTGCTCGGAAGAACTTCATCCGGAACTCTTCCATTAGTTTCTTGGGTAATCCCCGGACCTATTGAGAATTGATCGTCTTGTCTTGTGAACGGTGGATGCGCGTGTAGCGACCATCAACGATCTAAAGGGATTGTGATTACTTGCCTTTGACACAACAGGGCAGGGGTATTGCATGTCTGCCGTTTTTGCACCTTCCACAGTGAATGTGAGTATGGGATGGAAATGATCGAGCACGAAACTCGTCTTGATTAGGATACTGTCCGGACGGATCGATGACAGGGGTAATGTTGTTGGGATTTTGTTCGAGAATGCAAGAGTGTTTAGATCTGTTGATGTTGTAATTACCCCGGGAGCTGCCGTTCGGGACACACTGCCAATGCCATTTGCCTTATGTTGCACAACATATACAGCATACCCTCGTAGAATAATGAGGGACTCCAAAGCCATGTGCAATCGGTACACGTGAACAGTGGTCGCGTCTCACCACACATGAGTTGTTATCTCTCTCTGAACTTTCCTTCCCTTCTTCATGTTTAGGAGTTTTTTTATTCTGCCTT
Source organism: Chara braunii (assembly GCA_003427395.1). Taxonomy (NCBI): domain Eukaryota; kingdom Viridiplantae; phylum Streptophyta; class Charophyceae; order Charales; family Characeae; genus Chara; species Chara braunii. Next base: position 991,479 of record BFEA01000292.1, read on the forward strand.
TCTGATTGGATCGATGGGTTGTGTGTTTTTCGACTAGTATCGATTCTGGGCCTACGATGAATGATTGAGGATATCTTTGGCGCCTGATTGATTGCCATGTGGACTGACGGGCTCGACCCAACTAGGTGCCGACCTCCGAAATCCCCACCTCGCCCCTTCTCGTATAACGAGGAAAGGACGCGTGTGTGTGAGTGGGACATACGAGAAGCTGTCGCAAAGATCGATGGGCGATATTACTTCCCTCCTGAAAATCGGTATTCTGGGTTTATCGGTGTCGGGTTTGTCATTATCGATACACATTTTCCGCCATATTCGTTGCTACTACCGTTTAACGAGTTGATCGTCATCCCGTGGTCAGCAGTGGCGCCCCATTGGCCTAAAACTCTGTGTAGTGATTGCCAACGTTTCGATCACTACCAATCAAAGGGCTTCCACTACTGAGTACGGAATGAGGACGAGCATAAAGAATGGGCCACATGATTAAGGCCGTCTACGTCAGATTCGGAATTGTGCAACGTGCGGCGTCGGGAGTTAGTCCGAAAAAGGGATACTAAGTACGTGCCCGTTCCCTTTTACTCCAAACGAAGAGTCGTAGCTCGGTGGGAGGTTCAACAGTATTTTCTGGATTGAATTCGAACTTCCCCGCATCGCAAACCCCGCGCGTGCTTCTTCGTAACCCGCGTTGCAACCGACCGGTTCTCTTACTTCATCAGACCAACACGGGGGATTTCAGTTCTGTTTATGTTCCCTCACTCAATTTCCCAAAAATCCTTGGCACACCCCATCTTGCTGTTTTTCAGGGTTTTTTCTGCACCCTTAATACTCCAAACGGAAGACAGCGCAGGGTGTGAGGTTGGTATCGGAGCCGACATGTGTCGGTTCTGACGATAGTAAGAGGAGCTGGTGAGAGGAAGATCAGCTAAACAATCTATTCGCCTCAGTTCTCTCGTCACTTGGCAGAGGTCCGCCGAGGCTAGAATAGAGATGCCCATGGTCGATGCTAATGGAACACCTCCCCGGGTGATGGTAAGCATCCCCGCTGCCTTTGGATTCTATCCCAACTACACTCATCCGGAGGCATGGCTTGAAGCCATGCAAGCACAGGGTTATGGCGTCGAGGATCTTCCCCGCGTCATCTCCCTATTACTCCGAAATACTGCTCATGATTGGTTTAGATGGCACCGATGGGTGGATTGGGATACCTTTAAGAGAACGTTCCTAGCGCGATTTGACGTGGTCAGCGAAGATGCTGCATGGTTCGTACTGAAAACCCGTCCACAGGAACCGGGGGAACTGTTACCCGACTTTGTGGATCGATTTCAGACCGCCTTGGACAAATTGGGACGGGAAGAAAACGCTGCCCGAGACCTGTTCATCGATCATCTCCGCAATCCCGAGTTAAAGGCAAAGTTGCAGAAAAAGGTTTCTCCCAAGACGAACCAACTATCTGTTATTATAGCTAAAGCCCTCGAGCTAGATCTGCTAGACACGCGTAAGTATATTAGTCAGGGAGAAGAAGACATTTCAGATACAATCCAGGACGTGGTTGCTAAGCGGCGGTCATGACTCAGAGCGGTGGGGCGATTTTACCCTAGTCCCGATTACGACTATCAAGACGACCCTGCCCCGGATCCCTCCTCACTCCCTACCTCTCACGAAACCTCCTCTTCCTCCCAAAGTGGTGCCTGTAAACACAGTTATGGCCCAAGATGCCACATCGGTACCTATCACCAACATGCATCTGGCCCAGATGATTCATACCGCTACGACTAAACAGTCTGAGTGGATGAATCGTCTGCTTCAGATGCAGGCTTCTTAGATGGATCAACTGAAACAGATCATGACGAAGCTGGTGAAGGCTAATTCCAGCCCTTCTTGCCCTGTTCCCTCTTAGTACCCGCTGCTAACCGCCCCTCCCGCAGGAGGACCAGCTCCTCCTACCGCTCCCTTTCAGATGGCTAATCCAGAAGGAAGGATCGAATGCTACAACTTTGAACACTCGGGACACTTCGCGCGAGAATGCCCTCAGTCGAAACCTTATCAACTTCCCCCTGCAGCCGCGCCCATGGCCTTGAATCAAGGTCGGGTGGCCGCAGTATTAGAACACGCAAGGGAAGCTTCCCCCTTCATGGTCGATCAACCATCCTCAACCGACCCTGTCGCGTCTACATCGGGATTATCTTTCGAAGCCGCCAGAGCGATCCGACTTGCCAAAGACGAGCTTGATTGGGTCGAGTGCAAATTAAAGCCAGGACCACAGTTTCAAACAGGATAGATCGATGTCCTGAAGACACTCAAACAACTGGACATCCGAAGGTCGGTCCCCGTAGGACACTTACTGACCATATCCGAAGCAGCAAATGACAAGCTCCAGCAACAATGCTAGAAGAATCAAAAGCGCTTTACCTACCTCTGCGTTCAGCGTATGCTAAAGGAAAAAACTACGCTACCGAATGTACACGTACGGGGCCTTTCCGTACGAAACGTACAGATAATATATGTACGGGAACCTGTATGCCCCCGTACGACCCGTACGAAAAAAAAAAAAAAAAAAAAAAAAAAAAAAAAAAAAAAAAATCCAAAAAATCCGAAACAAATATATGTGATGTAACATCCCAAAACAAGCAACATTTGCCTGAGAACCATCTGCAGATTCTTATTAGAATTGGATTTAAAAAAAAAAAAAGTAAAAACAAATTAAAAAAAGTCGTACGGGCCTTGAGTACGAGTAGCGTACAAGAAATGAGTACTACTCGTACGGGGGTGAGTACGAATCGCAACGTAGGAAAAAAAAATAAAATGAGAGCAAGGCAAGTCCTCTCCCTGCGATCGAATCAAACGCACCTGAAATGGCGAGAATCGCCGCCATTTCTTACGCCGAGAAAGATCATTTTGTGCGTGTCCGATCGGTCCTATGGAAAAACGCTGAATGTGACTGCGAGATCTGGGGTAAAACGTTTGATGTGCTTATTGACACTGGATTATCAGCCGTAGCTATATCCCTGAGTATAGTCAGAAAGACAGGCCAACTGAACTCTATCCTTCCTCTTCCAGGGAAGGACAATTATGTCTCGGTCGATAAAGAAGCCATGAATATCGTAGGAATCATTGAGAACGTCTCGGTCAAGGTAGGCCAGGTATATGTGTTGGTTAACGCATTAGTTATCGATGTACACTCTTATTTGGTACTGTTAGGCCTGCCCTGGACGATGGCGGTAGGAGCACGGATCCACTTCGATTCTAAACAACTCGTCCTCATCCATACGGGGGGGAAACCTCAAACACTCCCACTACGAGTCTGTACTCGATTGCCGAAGAAAAATCCCAGTATTGTCCGGATAGGAATGATCAAGATCCCGAGCCCGGTAGAGTCTTTCCTTGACAACGATGAAGAACAACACCTTGTGCGGGAAGACGAGTTTGACAAACGCGACTACAAGGAGGAACGGTATGCCTAGTGAAAAAGAATGGGAACAATTAGTCGAAATGTTCGATTACGAGACTAAAGAAAAATTTCGAATGATCCTTGGAACCGCTTGGACATTCGATCTGAGCTTGAAAAATAGCGGGCCGAGCCGTATTATGTCCGCAGAAAGACGGGTTCCCCCCACGAGGGGTGGAAATAGCACAAAGCATCGTCGACTCTGAAGCCGACGCTGAGATTAAGGAGACTGAGATAATCAGCCCGGGTGAATCCCAAATGATCGCCACCGTCTTCTCGGTTCGAACTAGTAGTTCCATGTTCTTCAGTGTGCACAACAGGCAATCACGAAAGATGGGTTGGATCGAAACGCCCCTGAACATCGTGATGGACGTTGTAATTACAATACCCAGTCATGTCCCCCGAAACATCCAAAGATCCTGATTGATGTTTTGCATGGGTATGCTGAGGAATTGAGCATGCATGACAACGATATTGGATTATCTAATGTGATTGAGCATGTGATCCTTACGGAGGATCATCCGCCGATTAGTTGCGCTCCTTATCGGTATTCACCGGCGCAAAGAGCGGCCACATTTACGAGGATTAAGAAATTTGAAGCTAATGGTTGGATCGAGCTCGCTATCGGACCATGGTCATTTTTGGTAGTGATTGTACCGAAAAAAGCAGGAGGAATTCGCATATGCATTGATTACCAAAAATTGAACGATATCACGATCAAGGATGTGTCCCCTTCCCCGGATTGATGAGTTGTTGGATGCTATCGGTAGTGCTCGATTTTTCGGTAAATTTGATGTTCGCCAAGGATTCCACCATCTCCTTGTCAGAAAAGAAGACCGCCCGAAAACGACGTTCATTCTTTTTAAAGGAACCTGGCAATGGGTCCGATGCCCGATGGGGATTTGCAACGCCCCAGCCACGTTTCAACGCGCGATGAACACGGCCTTCCAAAACTTCGTGCGAAAAACGCGGCTGGCGCAGAGCATAATCAATTATTGTGTGATTGTGTATATGGATGATATCCTTGTGTTTTCCAATTCCTACGAGGGAGTCGGAGGGACACGTGCAACACATTGAATGGACTTTGCACGCCCTGAAGGATGCAGGATTCAAAGTGGCGGTTGATAAATGTCAATTTATTCTCACTTAGATCTCCTTCGGCCACGTGGTTACGGACCAAGGATTGCAGCCAGAGCCCCAGAAAGTGACAGCCGTGAAAGACGCGTCAGTGCAGACGTCCGTAATACAAGTGCGTGCCTTTTTGGGTTTGGCATCGTACTATCGAAGTATCATCAAGGGGTTTGCAGCAATCGCAGGACCACTCACGAATCTGCTGAAAAAGGATCAGCCGTTGGTCTGGACTCCGCAATGCGACCAGGCTTTCGGAGAACTCAAGGCGACCTTGATTTCGGCTCCAACCTCATAAGACCGGACCCGGAAAAACCTTTTGTTCTCATCACCGATTGGCAGCCCGAGGCGGTCTCGGTGATCTTGGCCCAGGTGGGATCAGACGGCCTCGAACACGGGGTGGAATACGCGTCCAAGACTGTACTGTCTTGTAAACGCAACTGCTCCGCCCCGACGGGGGAACGCTACGCAACCTTGTGGGGGACCAGTCACTTCCGAGCGTACTTATATGGCCGGAAGTTCACGCTGGTGACCGATCACGAATCACTGCTGGCACTGAAGAAGTCCAATGATTACTCAGGCATGATCGGGCGATGGGCCACCACGTTGCAAAGCATGGACTTTGACATTCGTCATCGAAAACACGAGAGACACGGCAACATGGACGGGCTGACACGACTCCACCGTCCCGACAATGTACCCAAGAGTGAGGAAGTAATCCCCTGGTGCGACCCGGAACCAAAGAACGAGCCTTAATACGGGCAAGTGGAGATCCTACCGAAGGGCTAAGTGGACACGTGTACCCAACCCTGTCTCTCTCTCCCTTTCTTTTTCAGAACAATGGAAACTCCCCCTGTCTCGATTTCTCCCACCTCTTCTGCTCCCCTCGCTCATTCGGATATTCTCGCCACTCTCCCAAACAAATTTTGTTATTTTTGCTCGTATATTTCCCGAGTTTACGGGGTAGACTGTTACCCCTTCGAGTCTGGATTTATTGACTGGGTAGAGTGCGCCACGTGTGTCAATCGTGCACATGGTGTGTGTGTTCGATACAGAACGAGTAGTAAGGAATGGAGATACCCCCTGGGTAGGACGGACAAGCTCCCTACGGAGGTAACGGGAGGTTCGATTCGAGGCTGCCCGAATGGACGACCCTGAGTACGATGAGAAATATCAACGAGCGAAGGTATGGACGGATAAAATATTATTAGCTAAATTAGCTGGCCGACCGTTGGACGGTTTTGGACCATCTCACTAAGAACGACAAGCGTCGGGCTACCGAAAGGTCCCGAGATTATCAATGGATCAACGAACATCTAGAGAAGCGTAAAACAGACGGGTCGGGATTATGGTTGATGGTTCCCCATCCTTTCCAGAGATATGACTGGACTAGGTCAGTGCACGAAGAACAGGCCGCTCATTTCGCAATACGTGTCACCGAGGGAACTATTGACCAAAATCGATGGTTCTGGTCTAATATCCGGGATGATGTGAAGCACGTGGTCGCTAACTGTCTAGTCTGTGCGGCCTACCACGCGCCCATTCGTGGACCAAATACAATAGTCCTGACAGAGGTAGAACGACCTTTTCAGCGGGTCGGTATGGATACGACTGATATTGACGTGCCACCTGGCCCCAACCGCTGCGAAATTCCATCCTCTTGGTGTTGATCGACCATTTCTCGAAATATATCGAAGTCTATCCGTGTAAGACCCGTAAGGCCTCCGAGATAGCCACATACATCGATCGATTCCTCAATACCCATCTAGATACAGAGGAGATTCTAAACGACAATGGATCTAAATTCAAGGCTGAGGTAGAGGAATTACTAATGCGTTGTGGCGTTACTCTCCGACACACCACTCCCCATGTTTCCCAGTCGAACGGATGGCTGAGAATGCGAATCGCATGATTAAGACCGCCCTCCGTAAGAACCTAGCGGCTTGTGACACGCGTCCGTGGCCTGAGATTGTCTAACAAATCGTCGGAATCCATCGAGCTACCCCTCATGAGTCCACAGGGTTCACCCCCTTCCAGCTTCGAACCAATAGCCTTCCATGTGTCGATAATCGGGGTACCTCAGAAATTGCCGACAAAGAGGGTCGGGACACACGTGCGGTCCTTAAGGCCAAAGCCAAGCGATATGCGGATTTAATGGAAAGGGTCGTTCCTAAGCTGGCCCGTAAAAGGCAGAAAATGACCGAACTGGCCCACAGTAGACAGGTTTATAGCTACGAGGCCCGGAATGGGAATGCGGGCCCAAAACACCAATATAAGCTAGGGGAGCTGGTGCAGGTACGCAAATGTGCACGCGACCGTAAACTCGCTCCCAAATTCTCTGGCTGTTTTCGCACCGTAGAGCTTGGTCCCAACGGAGCCAACACGGTGTGCATCGCGCCCGAAGCCAGCGCCAACCATAGCTCCCTTCCCATTGTCTGTCACACCTCCTACCTTCGTCCCCTCCCTCGTCTTGAGAAGCTCAACCTATCTCCTTCCTCTTCCTCCAGCGAGGACGAGGAACTCGCTTCCCTTCCTTCATCTGCATCTACCTCCCCCTCACCTTCGCCATGACTTTTATGACTGAGCCAGCCCTTCCTCCTCAGCTTTTTCAACCTCGAATTTTGTTGCTATTTCGCCAACGCATCCCCGTCTCAGTCCCGATCTTTTTCGATTTGCGCAGCTCTTCGGTGACGGGGCTTGGTGCGCCGCCATTGAGATAACTATATCAACTGATCGAGGCTCGGCAGTCATCTTAGCGGAAGCGTCAGGATTTCGTCGCGACTCACAACCTACTCAGAGCGACATAACAGTAATCGTGGATTTCAGCGGCGATCTGTGTACCATCGGCACTCAACGACACGATGCAGTAGTGACCGATCTTTACAAGTGGGGACAGGAGTTGGTGGCTGATTGGCGGAAGCAACTAGCCCAGCCAAGGCGACAAGTAGTGGGGACTGACTGTATTGATACCTTCTGCCTGCGAACCAGCGCCACTGATCGCCCCGCTTGCCCGCTTTCCTATCTCCATCCCTACCCCGAGCGCCGATGAATCGTTTCTCCACCTTCTCTCTCCCCTCCGACCTTCTGGTCATCTGGCCATCTTGGGCCGACCCCCTTCTCACTCTGGAAATGTGTCCCGCCTCAACCCTTCCGTTCAGTCCAGCTTACATCCGCAAGTGGGCCGAATTCGCGACAGTTAGTGTGTGTATGCTCACAATAAAGTGCCCCTGGTCACAGTATTAGAATAATCGGGACTTGGAGCACACTCACGAGATCTCGCTGGTGTTGGCGCAGTTGTGGCCGAACAAGTCGACCACCGACGGCACGTTGGTAGGGCTGTTGTGTGGTGAGATCGCTAAGGGCGGACGAGCAACGGTCGCCTACGAGCTCCTCACATGCTTGTCTCTGCTCGTCGACGACCTGCCGACGGACATCATCTCCTACAATCCGAGCAATCCAAGGCAGGCTGAACCTGTGACCCTGGAAAGGAAGTTGATGCCAACCGTAATCTGGGCGAGCTGTACGGAGGATTACGGGCAGTATCTGAGCGATCACGATCCTACGGTTTGGTGCTACCTGGACCTGGACGGACTTGCACCGGATAACCCTGACTTCGACGAGTTTTGTAAGGCACATCGAGAGAACGTGGAGCTGCCGTCAGACGACGACCCGGGTCGCATAGCCATCGCCGCGCTATTGGAGGAAGAGGAGTCCGAAGCACGGTCGACGACAAAGGAAGAAGATGAGGCGTCTGCACCTGAGCCCCAAGAGGCCCCACCAGCACGAGCGCCGCCTTCCGTTCGAGGAGGATCCACCTTGAACCCCGCCGTTCTCTCAGACGCCGCTAGTCGGCACGATGGCGCAGCAACCTCCCGCCGGCGTCGCCGCTCTCGCTCACCATCTCCCTCCGTTTCCGCCCCCTCCACGCTTCGTCCCCGTCCTCCTCTCCGCCCGGACGTACCGTCCTCGTCCCGTCTTCTGCCGCCCCCTTGATTACCTCTCCTTCCGTCCCCTCCCCCACCTTGAATTCCCCTACGACTATCACATCTTCGCCACCCGCCTCTTCTGTCATCACTTCGCCGCACGACTCCTATGCACGGTCTTCCCCCATCGTTCCCCCTTCTTCCCTCTCAATATCCTCCTCTTCATTGTCGCCTGGACACCTTTCCCGCCGTGGAAGACTACGGGTCCCTAAGGGATAATGTCCTCCGCACCATCCCTTCCTTATACCCCGATTACCTACTATCCCTGTCCTGACCCAATCATCGATTCCCCCACGCACACCGGATCGTACATTTCGTTGATCTCAGTGACGAAGCGACGGATTACTTCCCCCCGCTCCTATCTGAGTGACCCTGACCTCTCCATCATCCTCTCCTTGTCGACTACCGACGGGCGGACTTCCAATGACGGGTGCAGAGCACACGGAGAACCAATAGACGATGATAGCGTCACTTGGACGATCTCCGGCGATCGAAGGACCAAAGGAATTCCCGCAGCTCGAGCCAACAAACTCGCGAAGATATTGCAATTGACGTTGGCGTCAACATGAACTCTGGCTCAACTATCTGCGCTGATGCGGATACTTTCTCTCCTGATACGCTTGGTTTCTCATTTATCCTCTCTTCCCCCTCCCTCCTCTGCCATGGCATACAATCAAGAGATCGCATAATTTTGGAACCCCCTGCGCGTCACATATGTGACGAACCAGCTTTCGGACCTGCGCCGTCTTTCGGACCCCTTCCCTCCCCGTATTTTCTCTGCATCTAGATGTGTCTTGATCGGCCTCCGAGAACT
>BFEA01000292.1:1014789-1040724 GCA_003427395.1 Chara braunii
GGGGGGGCCGGGGGGGGGCCGGGGGGGGGCGGCGGGGGGAGAGGGTTAAAGAACAGGAGGATCCATGCGGGCCGGGCTACACGTGTACTTGTGTGGAATTTTGGAGGAGGTTGAAACTGGCCTGTGTGGCCGTTGGTGTCCGTGCACACATAACCGGGTTCCGTCCGAGCGCTTTTTTGTGGGTAACGTAGTGATGGTGGATGTTATCCTCCGCCTGGTTAGTGAATGATTCCAAAGGGAAGGGAAGTCCTATCGGAAGAGGCCTTCGTCCCATACAAGAGTCAGCGAAGGAGGGCGCGAGCGAGGCAGCGAGCAAAGCCGGAGTGGCTACTCGAAAGACGATAAGGGAGGGGGTGTGTGCTGAGAACTCCAGGTGGAGAGAGAGAGAGAGAGAGAGAGAGAGAGAGAGAGAGAGAGAGAGAGAGAGAGAGAGAGAGAGAGAGAGAGAGAGACGCCAGCAGGATGCTCACGTGGCGAATAGCACATGTGCTCTTTGGGTCTTGTAGGGAAAAAGACGCCGTAATCTATATGTAAAGACGTTAAGTGGTTGGCGGTTTGGTAATTGAGTGACGACGATGAGCGTCGGCAGTTAGAGAGAGAGAGAGAGAGCGGTTCCATTGGGCAGAAGGCGCCAACAGGGTGGTCTCGTGGCGATCAGCGCCTGTGCTCGTCGGGCCGTGTAGGGCACAAGTTGCCGTAATCTGTACGTAGATCTGGTACCCGATTGGCTTCTCAGTAGGTGAGCGCCGACGACGCGACTGAGCAGCTAGAGAGAGGAAGAGAGAGAGAGAGAGAGAGAGAGAGAGAGAGAGAGAGAGAGAGAGAGAGAGAGAGAGAGTCCGCCAGGTGGTAGATCAGGGCCATCATCAGGCGGTCATTGGTCCGAGGACAGTGCAGAGCACTAGAATGCCGTAAAGCTGTTTCGGAAGCCGCTAATTAACCGGCTATTGTGCAGCTAAGTCCCAAAGATGCGAGCTCGCAGTTAGTGAAGGACTGAGCGACCAAGAGACGGCAGTCGCTGATCCATGGACCTTTCAAGTAACAGGAAGCATGGCGATCACTGGAATGCATAGTTGACTAAGTTGAGTGGAACGACCCGGTTTCTTTTCATAGTATCATCGATTTCTCTGCGTATGTGTTGTCTTTGTCTTTTTGTGAGTGTTGTCTGCGTGCGTGTGTCATTGTGTGTGTGCGTCTGTGGGTGGGTGGGTGAGTGGGTGTGCGTGCGTGAGAGAGAGAGAGAGAGAGAGAGAGAGAGAGAGAGAGAGAGAGAGAGAGACAGAAGGGACGATGCCGAAACAAGGATCGAGGCATTACGAGGTTGTACAGAGACCATGGCATTCCGCAAACCACGGAGAGCTTCGCAGCGGGATGATACGCCAAATTCTGGATCTTATGGAGGTGGTACATAAGCCAGCGACTCTTGCTAGCCCAGGTAAGAAACCAGTAAAGATTACAAACTCTGCAATGAGCTCATGTGTCTACGGAATTGGACCGCGTATGTTTTCCCCTTCCTCTGCTCTCTCCACCTCTACTCTCTTCCGCTCTCGTCGTCCCTCGAGAAAACTTTTACAACCTCTCTCAAAAGGCGCCCGTACTCTCTACCCACAGGAATTGGACCCTCTACTCTGCGAGCCGGGCCCGACTACACTCAAGTAGAGGCATTTGCCTACGAACGCGCCCGTACTCTCTCTTTACAGTCGCATGCACACGTGCGTGTCTTTGCAAACACACTACCGTCTTTACTCGAGTAGATCGCCCGGTCATTATCACTGCATGTGGACTGAAATTTGCCCCAAATACAGCTATAATGACCGGGCGTTCTATTCGGTTGAAGACGGTAGTGCTCGCGGACACCATGAGCAATAGAACTTGGAAGTCGAAACACTGCTGGGCAGCTACTGATCTTCGGAGTGCGTCTACACGAGCCACGATTTGGAATTATGAATCCACATTTACAACACTTTTAACGTGAAACCGACGTTTCACGTTAAAAGTGTTGTAAATGTGGATTCATAATTCCAAATCATGGCTCGTGTAGACGCACTCGCTTTTTTATGGCTCGTGTGAAAGGAAAAACAGAGAGGGAGGAAGGGAGCAGGAGAAGGACGAAGCAAGTGCTTGCCCAGTGAATTCTTACAGTTTTTTTTTTTTTTTTTTTCATTTTCAATGCGTGAATCAAGACACGATTTCAGCTGGTGAGGGCTTGTTGTGCGAGCGATTCGAGTTGGAGCAGTATAGCTGCTATTTGATAGATCGGACGTTCAGTCTCTGTAGTCTTCCCTTCAGAGTGTAATTGATGCTGTCACGCGCGCGTTGTCAGCTTGATTCAAGTCGTAGACACGTCGGTGCTGTTGCTTTTTTTTTCTTTTTTTTTTCTCCCTTTGCTGGTTCCCATAGTATCTATGAGGACGATACTGCCGAACCGCGTGGATCACCACTGGGAATTTGAAAGCCGGGCCGAAAGATGATTACTTACAGTATTTGCTAACTAACAAGAATCTTCTTGTGACTGGATTGTGTATGGGAGGGTAGGAAAAAAATATTAGAGAGAATGTTGTACAAATCAAATTAAAGTACAAATCAAATTAAAGTATAAATCAATTATCGTCTAGGCTACCAGAGTGGCCCGGGGTCACTTGCCCGGCCGGGCCAGAATGAATTAAAAAAAAAATAAAAAAAAATAAATTGAATTTTATTTTTTATTTGAAATGTGGTGAAGAATTTCGATGTGACCCTGAGGCAAAACTTGTTCACTTTATTTTTCTGCATAACATAGTTTTTTTTTCAGAATTTTTGGATTTTGTTTTTGTTTTTGTTTTTTTTGCTGGGACCTTACTTATCCTTGCACGGCCTGGCCACCCGGGACCCAGGCGGCCCGGCTGGTAGCCTAGATTATCGTATGTAATATCTGTTATTACAAAAAAAGAAAAAGTCTTAGAGAGAATGTTGTACAAATCAAATTAAAGTATAAATCAATTATCGTATAAATAAATTTGACGTTAAAGTGAAATTGAACTAAAAATCAAATTGTGAAGTAAATCGCGATGTTTCGAGATTGAAGTAAATCAAAATTGAACCAAATCCAATTGAGAAGATAAACAAATTGAAAAAAAAAAAAAAGAAGAAAAAAACCAAACAAAACCGAATTCTAAGCAGAAGTGAAAAGTTTAGTAAAATTGATGAAAAGGAAAAAAAATGTAACAGTAAGTCAAATTGTAATAAAATCAAATTTGAAGTAAATCGGATTATTGTATTAATCAAATCAAATGAAGCATTAGCTCTCGCGATCACGCACCGTGCGGGTTTTCATGTCGACCCGTCGGCGATCCGTCGGCGATCGAATGGAATCGAATCGAATTATGTATTGTGTCGGACTCCCAATCCCGACCTCAGATGTGGGCAGGCGCCGCTGTGTGTACTCCCCCGAAGACAACGTACGGTCATTATACCTGTATCTAGACTGAAAGATCCCTCAAATACACAGCTATAATGACCGTTCGTTGTATTCGGGGGAAGAAAGTAGTATGTTTATTTGGAATTGAGAACGCGGAAAGAAAACATTATAATTGCTTGTAATTTTTCTAGAACGATTATCATATAGCTACACAAGGTGCCACTTCGTGAAGTCTGTTTTTTGGACCAAGGGCATCGCCACACCACTCTCGAAACGTGCAAAATGAGAATGAACTTCCCGCGAGAACATGGCCAGATGCACCCGCCACATTTTTGTCGTTTTCACAATTCGAGAGTGGTGTGGCGAGGCCCCAAGAATCGGACATTATTTAGAAGTTGGGAGCGCAAGGATAGAAAGAAGATTACGATGGCTGCATTACGGCTGAAAAGAAATAAAAAGAGGGGAAAAAGAAAAAAAGAAATGACGCGCACTAATCGAGAAACTCCCCATGTAGAAGGGAAAGAAGAGGATATAGAAATGTGTAAGAATGAGACGAAAGAAAAAGAAACAAAAACAAAGAAGAAAAAAGAAAAAGAAAGACGAAGAATGGAAAATGTTAAGAAAATACAATCGTGTATGAATAAAAGAAAGAAGAAGAAACGAAAAAAAAAAAGAGAAAAGAAAAAAAGAAAGAAGAAGAAAGAATAAAGAAGAAAAAATATATTTTTTTAAAAAGAAAATGAAAGGAAAGAAAATAACAGTCATTTACTCACCAGGCGTTGAGTAATGTAATTTAATTTGCGTGTCATAATTTGGTGATCAATACCAAATCATGCAGCATAACATGTTTGATCAATTATTATGGATTACGGAACAGCAATATATATATTTTTTATGAGATGATTTGTTTATGACTAAGGGCATACAATACTCGATGATTTGATTGCGGGCGGAGTGAATCTGGTCACAATTACGGCTGCATTTTGCGCCAAATGTCCAAATTGTGATTATGGCTAAAGCGTATGATTTGATTACCAAAAAAAACCAGAATTGCATTTTGCGGGTTTGCTGGTGGATCACCTGGAGGTTAAGTGACGGCAACTGCAAAAATGCGAAAATGCGAAGGGAGCGTAAATTTTTGGGAAAAAAAAAAACCGAGAAAAATGTAAACATGAAGCCGGATGAGGGGAGACACTGGAGAGGCTACGGTTGGAATCTGAATGAATTTAACTAATCGCCTCTGTCATTTCTTCCTATTATTATTTTTTTCCCCATTGCTCATTAGTCTCTGACAGTTGTATAATAATAATATAATAATAATAAAAAAAGAAAGAAATGGGAAAAAAAGGTTAGCGAAGAGTTTCACAACCTCGCAGATGATCAAGAAGAAAGGAATAGTAATATTTAAAAAAAAACAAAAAAAACAAAAAAAAAGGAGGAAAGACAGACGAGGACAAAACAAAGAAAGAGAGATATTCTGGAAAGGAAATAATGTCTTGCAGGTGTGTCTGTATGGTATCTGTACGGAAAGCGAACGATACGTTATCTGTATGTATGGAAAGCGAACGCTACGTTATCTGTACGGAAAGCGAGCGAGGCCGCTGCCTGTCTGTACGGTATCTGTACGACAAGGTATATATTATTATGAGAGTTGCGGGCGCAATTTCCGACATCGGGGAAGATGGACACTCTCAAACATTTCTATCGCACGTATTTTTCTTCGAAAATTTCGGGTAATTGATTACTGACTGCGACGATGTGTGTGCGACGATGCCATCCGCATCGGCAGCTGCGTCCAGACCGTATCCGGAATGTACCCCCAACACACACCCCGCCTCTCCCCCCCCCAAAAAAAAAAAATTCGGAAGATCGCAGTTTCTATCGAACTGTGAGCAGAGCCAAGTGGAGTGTTAGGGCAATGATGAACCAGTCCGATTGGATTAGGGTTATCAATGATAATAATCAAGGTTCCGCTTCCTAATTCTAAGTATGCACATTTTCATCCACTTTGTTTTCCAATTGGGGGGGGGGGGGAGAGGGGGAGAGTGCGCCTCCAAGCTGACACCGTTTTCCTCTGAATAGGACTTGTAATTTGCCGGGCGTTTTATTCGGGGGAACGAAAGATTGTTGAACTATTTTGGAAGTGGCCTACGGAAGACATAAGATAGCTCATCATAGCTGTAATTGCCGTGCGTTCTATTCGTGGGAAGTAACGATTCAAACAAACGCTCAGAAGGAGCCAGATGTCATTGGGGCATGATGCCCATCCTTGGAGTTGTAGTTTGGAGTGTAAGAGTGTGTGGGTAGTGTGTGAGTCGATTGACTCAGCCGCGTCAGTATTAACCCATGGCTAACAGTAGTGTGTCAGTAGGGTGTGAGTCTTAGTTTGAATGATTCCTTCCTACGAACAGAAGGCAGTTTGGCCATACAGCTGTAATGGCAGTTGGCCCGTGCAAGAATCAAAATCTTGATCTGTTCTCTCCAAGAGTACGAAAGCGAACTGTGGACGTAGATAAGCATGGTGCGAACTGTGAATGACGGAACTGGGCAAGGGCGAAGAGGTTGCATCTAATAGATTCCAATTGAACGTGGGAATGAGTAGAACGCGCGGCCATTGTTTATCGCGGTGCCTAGAGTGCAACTGGGAAAGACGGTCATTTTTTATGATCGTGCAAGCGATTAGCGGAAAGACGGTAACTTCATCTCATGCTGGGGCGCTATCGTCGGTGGCTGGGTAAGGTGGGATCTCGGCCGGGGATATGTGTGCATTGAGACTGACTGCGAGCATGTTGGGGCGTCGAAGCCAGAGGCTTGGTGGTCGCAATGAGAGAGAGAGAGAGAGAGAGAGAGAGAGAGAGAGAGAGAGAGAGAGCATGTATGTGCAATTTGCGAGAAATGTGCAGTTATACACACACACACACACACACACACACACACACACACACACAGAGAGAGAGAGAGAGATGTATGAGCAATTTGTGAGAAATGTGCAGTTATACACACACACACACACAGACAGAGAGACATGTATAATGTGCAATTTGCGAGAAATGTGCAGCTACACACACACACACACACACAGAGGGAGACATGTATGCGCAATTTGCGAGAGAGAGAGAGAGAGGGCATGTGCAGGACCTGCAGGTTGTGGCATGGGTAGCGAACGAAGGCTTGAAAGCGGAGCAGCCCTCCTTTTTCCCCCCCGCTGTGATTACTGTGGCCAACCCAATCCTCGAAACCCGATTTTTCAATTTCAATGGGTTTTGATCGAAGAAAAAGAACCATCGATTAAACCACCACCTGATCAAACATCCGAGTGACGGAAAGCCAGCCGATCCAGTCCTCCGTTCTTCTTATGGGAGTCGTGTCTGTTGGGGGAGAAGAAAAAGAAGTCCTTGAAGAGATAGAAGAAATGGAAGAAATGGCAGATGGAATTCTTCTTTCGAAATTGGTCTCTTTTTGCCTTCTCTTTTTGGTCTCACGTGCATGTCAATTCGTCCGTTCGGGAACAATGCCGGGACTATAAACCGAGATGAAAAAAAAAAAAAAAAAAAAAAAAAAGCAACACGAGATGCAGGAGTGTCCAGCCAACGAGAGTTAAGCTAAACGTTTGATTGGTACTGCACCCCTAACTTGCCACACCTGCCAGATGCAGGAGTGACCCCCCCGCCCCCCAAAGAAAAAAAAAAAAACCAGTGGCCAGCCAAGGCAAGACCCTGGCAAGAGCTGACGAGCCCACAATAAATAAAAAAGAAAGAAAAAGACCACCAGACGAACATATGGTCCTTATCGATACAGAACAAACAAGCACAATTTTTTTTTTTTTTTTTTGAAGAGACACAATTCGAGACCGGAGAGATGATCGCTCTTTTCTGTTTTCGAGATATCAACTCTTCGCTAACCGCCCCCAAGTAAATCCAGAGTTATCTTCACTCCATGTGTTTCCTGTCGACTTCGAATCAGAGGCCAGTGTGTCCTTCTTTCCTTCTTATTTTTCTCTAAAGATGATTAGACCGCTTCTCGATTTACGCGTCCGTCATCACTAAATGCGCAGGGGGCGAGCTACTTGCTAGTTAATCAATCTTCTTCTCAACGTCCTTCAAAGTCGTACGGCTGTGCCGCAGTGGACAACGACTGTTGCCAGTCTCCGAGTCCACAGTAATTCCGAGTCCACAGTAAATCCGAGTCCACAGTAAATCCGAGTCCAGTGTCCACAGTAAATCAAGAGTCTGACAGTCATGCAGGCGCACACGCTGAGTTAATGTGAAATGGTTAAAAGCAGAGTGCGAGTTTCTCTTGCTCAGTGTCAGTGTAAGGGTGTGAGTTAATGTGAATAGTTAAAAGCACAGTGCGAGTTGCTCTTGCTCAGTGTCAGTGTAAGGGTGTGAGTTAAGGAATAGTTAAAAGCACAGTGCGAGTTGCTCTTGCTCAGTGTAATGCAGGCGCGGACTCAGACACTCTCGAGTTAAGGAATACTTACAACCACGGAGCGAGTTGCTTTGCTCAGTGTAATTCAGGCGCATACTCAGATACTCTCGAGTTAATGAATAGTAAATAGCAGTGGGCAAGTCGCTCTTGCGATGTGTCACGCAGAAGAGATTGCACCGAACGATACAACAAGAAACAGCATGGTCATTAGTGGACCTCGTTGCGCTACTCTTCGAATGTGCGAAGTGAGACTGAATCTTCCGGTAGAACCTGGAAAGATACACCGCCATATTTTGTCTTTTGTGCATGTGGAGAGTAATGCAGCGAGGGCCCTTCTCTCTCCCCCACCGAGAGGGGTCAAAACAAGCAAGAGCAGAGACAAAACCCTGAACTGAGGCCACACGGACAGCAGAAACAATGTGGCTGAGGGCAATACGCACACGGGGACACTGTTTTTTTTTTTTTTGGCACTGGGATATTTTGGACTGACCTCTGGACGTGAGTAGATTCAGAAGCATCCAGATCTGGGCGTAATTTTGCGGTCAGATTCATTTAGGAAATGCTCGACGTGTGAGAATGCCCTGAATCTGCCGCTGACGGAGGGACCGAGATGCGAGTCTTGTAAGTGCGCGCATCTCGGTCCCTCCGTCAGCGGCAGATTCAGGGCATTCTCACACGTCGAGCATTTCCTAACTGAATCTGACCGCAAAATTACGCCCAGATACTGGCAGACAGTGAAAACGCTCGTGTTACTTTCTTACGAGGGCACGCTCACTGTTTTGTCATCGGGGAGCTGAGGCTTAAAGAGCCTTCCTTCTGCGGGCATCGACTGTATGTATGGGCCTTGCTCCACTACACAACACTCTACATGCACTTGGACGCTTTCTGGATCAGGTACGTCAATACAAATCTAAGGTTCTGAACGTACCTGGTCCGCATATTTGTCCAGATGCATGGAGAGTGTTGTGTAGTGGAGCGAGGCTTTATTTCACTGAAGTGAGAGCCAAAGTCAGTTAAACAAATCCAACTGGGAATATGCTCTAAAGGCAGTGTAAAACACCCTTCAATAGGCGTCGCTCCACCTACTCTCGGAACGTGCAAAACGAGAATGAATCTTCCGCCAGAACATGGAAAGATACACGGCCATGATTTTTGTCCTTTGTGCATGTCTCGAGAGTAGTGGAGCGAGGCCCAATGGCTTAGGAAGTAGTGTCAGCTGTACTGACAGCCTTTTTCTGCTCTTTAGGTGGGACTCACCCACCGGCTGTTTTTTTTTTATTTTGCTGTTTATCTTTTGTCATCATTATTGTTTTTAATCCATGAAAAAAAATAAAAATGTTCAACCAGCCAGCCCAGATAATGCTTTCTCCAAGGGATGCATAATAGACCCTTGTGTCGTTTCGGACATCCCTTAAACTTGGAACGATACAGAGAATGCCGATTAGCAGGGCTAGCACTGGTGGAAGTGTCTTCTGAAAAAAAAAAAAAACACGATTAGCAGGGCTCCTGCTCTTTCGAGGATGAAACGCATAGGTCGAGAAATGGTCCAATTTAGTAATCTACCTACTACCGGTAGCCTAGCTCAGTTGGTACACCCATGAACTGTTGAAATACATACATGAGCTCGAATTCCAGATGAGTAAGAAAATTAACGCTGAATTTACCTGCGGCCAGTCAGTTCAAAGATGATATCTCAAGCCTGTTGCCCTTTTTATTTAAAAAAAAAAAGGAAAAAAAGTAAAAAAAAAAAAAAAAAAAAAAAAAAAAAAAAAAAAAAAAAAAAAAAAAAAAACGTTTTTTTTTTTTTTTTTTTTTTTTTTTTGGAAAAGGTCTAATTTTGTCTCCGTTGTGAGAGAAGGACGACGAAAAAAAAACCTCGCGGTTAACGGAGGCCAAGGCCTCAAATATCAAAGCTCAAAACGGTTAAGGCAGGACAGTAATCATCGATTCGGAAACGACGTGTCAATTCTAATGGTGTCTATCGCTGGAGAGTGAAGCAGGCAGGGTGGTTTATGGCCTGTCATAGCTTTGACATCACCGTGACGGCGATGGTGCAGGCTCTTGGCACTCTGTGTATTTTTCCTTTCTGCTCGTTGGCTCTAGCTGTCCTTGAATGTATGCATGCGTTCCACAGCTTTTCCCAGAGCATGTCGATCTGGCTGGCTCTTGCTACGTTGTCGGTTTTTATCTTCTGTCCGTCTGTCCGTTGGCTCTGACTGTCCTGTGAAATGTATGTATGTGTCTCACAGCCTTCCGAGAGCATGTCTACAGGGTGGTTGAGCGAGTTGAAGAGATTCTGTACAGCGATGCCAGAGCGCAAGCAGAGTACCTGGACCCATGCACCGTACCCAAGCGGCTCTTCGATGCATTGGAAATGGTTATCGGGATCGACGGCACGGAGGAGGTACAAGAGGGAGCCGAGAAGCTGCCGCCCTGCGTCGAAGGTAAGAGCAACGAAAACTTAGGCGCACACACACACACACACACACACACACACACACACACACACACACACACACACGCACACACAGAGACAGAGAGAGAGGGAGAGAGAGAGAGAGGCAACGAAAACACAGGCGCGTGAGAGAGAGAGAGCGAGCGAGCGAGCGAGAGAGAGAGAGAGAGAGAGAGGCAACGAAAACACAGGCGCGTGAGAGAGAGGAAGAGAGATGCAACGAAAACACAGGCGCACACACACACACACACACACACACACACACACACACACACACACAGACACACACACACACACACACACACACACAGAGAGAGAGAGAGAGAGAGGAAATGCCACACAGTCTATTAATGAAGTTGCTGGTTTGACCTTAGACGGCCGGACCGGGAGAGGAACATCACACTCTTCTGGGATGGATATGAAGGTTTGCTGTACTGTTGGTTTTGTGAAGTGAAACCTCTTATTGAGTTATTGAGGTGTGAATTAATTGAATTCTGTTCGTGTAAGTTTTAATGAATGAGTGATTTGCCCGTCGGGGTACTAAACCCGCACGGATCTTTTCTCTGTAAGGCGGTGACGGTCCCTGCCTAATAACGCGTCCAGAGCTTCTTCGCTTTTAATCATAATAATGCGCCATGAGAAGAGTGCGAGTGTATGTCCCGAGCCCTGTCGACTGTCATATTCTAGTTTCACTTCCTCGGCCCAGTCCTCGACTTAGCAGCAGTCGTGACTATTCTTGTCATGAGCATGATCAACTGCAGATCTATTTATAGCCCAAGCATGATGTGTGTACCTCTAGTTTCTTCACACTTGGCTCGGATCGCGCTGGTCTACCAGTCTCCCATGACAAACCAGGTTTATGACAGGCCGTATCTTCTATCTTCCTCGCAGACCAGAGCGACCCGGCGGGTCCCAGCTCTCTGAGATTCTTCGAAATTTCTTTCTTTTGCAGTCCCTGCACTTTTTTTTTTTTTTTTTGTTTGTTTGGGGGGGGGGGGGGGGGGGGAGGAGGAAAGTTCCTGCACTACCCTCTCGCTTGGGCGGGGCGGCATCTTTGCAATTGAATTTTTTTCAGACGTGCGAACGTGAGAGAAGTATACTGCAGTCTACTTGTAGTACGTATGTGAATGTCTGTAATTGGTGCTCACTGCTCTGTCTCTGCGACCTTTCGGAGCCCCTCCCTGTGACCTGTCACAGCCTCTCCCTGCCACGTGTCGCGGCTTCTCCTTGCCACGTGTGTCGCGGCTTTTCCTTGCCACGTGTCGCAGCTTCTCCTTGCCACGTGTCGTAGTTTGCCTTTGCCACGTGTCGCGGCTTCTCCTTGCCACGTCGTAGTTTGCCTTTGCCACGTGTCGCGGATTCTCCTTGCCACGTGTCGTAGTTTCTCCTTACCACGTATCCCAGCCTGTGGATGGTCGTCTGCTGCGGAATTCTTTTTTTTTTTTTTTGAGAATATGAACTTCGTTTCTTTCCCATTTCCTTCATGACTGTGGATTCCGTCCGAGTCTCTGCACAATTGAAGATTTAACTTGTTTGATTTCCTACGGTGTCTGCACTTGTGAAACACGAAGGGGCGCTGTCTCCAAATGTGCATTGAACAGATCGAAACTGACTCTGTTCCGCTGCACTGCGGTCTTGATTGAAGTATCACGAAGGGGCGCTGTCTCCAAATGTTCATTCAATGCCGGAGCGGCTGCCTACAGCTTTCAGTTGTTATGATCTGGAATGTGGAGTTTCTCGGCATTACATCTGAGCCGAATTCACTCGCAAAAAAGTGTATATATATATATGATCTGCTGGAGGGTGCATTGTTTTTCTTACTAGAACTAGAAAATCGGTACTGCTGCTTGTGGCAGGCGATCTTGTCTTGATGATAATTGGTTGAAGAGTGTGTTATTGCCTGTTTAGTCGCTAAGCACTGACGAACATCGTGTGTATCTCAGTTACTTCCTTTTTGGGAAGCACAGCTGATAATCACTGTATTACAGTAGTCATCGTACTGGAAATTAAATACTGCTATTGGATGGCTGCCAAACCTGTTGATCGATGATACTAATTGCATGGGATTTTTCTTACAGTATTAAGTCGCTAAGGGACGATGAGAATCGTGTGTGCAAAGATCCCGATTACTGGTCGTGGTGTTATGGTAGCAGAATTTGATATGATACTACGTAGTAATTGAGAAATTTTCCGATCAGGTCCTCTTGAACTGACGACGAATATTGTGATTGATCGAGAATTTCTGATTTTTGAGTCGTTTAGCACTGACTTATAATCGTGGGTAACCTGTCTGATTGCGTTCTGGCCTTGTGACACAATGTCATGTGTGAACAGCGGCGTTAGCGCTGTGTTGTCAGCCGCCGAAGGCGCAGCTGGAAGCGAGGCCAGCGTGGGTGCGACCATCTCTGCCACCCTCTACGTTGCGCGGACAGACTGGTCGGCAGCAATGGGCGGCGCTTCACGTGCCGTCGGTGATCGACCCGTATCTTCGTCGTTGGGAGACGTTGAACAGCTCTTCCCAGTGCCAGCAGATGACTCCAAGCGGAGTGGCTGCTGCACCTCAAGGCCAAGTCGGAGGGATGTCTTCCATGGTATGTCCGTCGTCAGCCTTTCATCACCAAATGGGCTCTACTCCCGTGGGAGTGGGAGTGTATCTGCCGCAGGATCAGCGAGAACTAGTGTACACCACCGTGCCCGTATGCTACCCCAGTGACTGCGGTACTGCTCAAGCGTCGCTGTCTCCCGTAGGCCGTGGCGCTGTGCCTCTGATGACCGCTGCTCCCGCGCGTTCGGTCACTGCATTACATGTCCGAGGAGGAGGAGGAGGAGGAGGAGGATTCCCTCCCCACGTCGGAGGAGGCGGAGGAGGAGGATTCCCTCCTCCCTCTGGTCCGTGTGGGTACTATCAACGGCCGCAGCAGGAGTGGCAAGGGAGATCTGCGTCGTTGCCGTCGCCTGGAAGGGCAGAGGCAGGAGGAGAGAAACGTGTCTGTGCCTTCGGGCCTGAAAGAGGTGCGTCGGCGGGAGCAGCAGCGGCAGGGGGAGGAGAGGAACGTGCCTGGCCCGTCGGGCCTGGAACAGGTGCGTCGGCCGGAACAGCAGCGGCAGGAGGAGGAGAGGAACATGTCGATCCCTTCGCAATGGCAGCTGAGACGCGCAAGCGATCGCGGCTGACGACAAGAAAACGAGCAAAAGCGATGGTAGAGGCGAGAGATACGTCGCCCGCGCGTGGGGAGAGGAGGCTCCTGCAGGAGGGGGAAGAGATGACGACGGTGGCGGCGGGCTTGGCGTCAACCGCGCGACGAAAGTCCCTTTCTCTCCGAGCGCAGCAGCACGCGGGGAAAGGTCTACCCCCCCCCAAGGCATTGACGCTCTCCCCAGCGGTCAATGTCGTTGAGGGCGGCGGTGAAGGCTCGCCACGGCCGTCGACTGCACGAGGGTGCCCCTTTCGAGGCGCGGAAGCTGGCGGCTTCCCCGGCATGGATCGCAGCACGCATCCGTCGCCGGACACTTGTTCTCCGTTCTCAGCAACGATCAGTCGATGGCACCCTTTTGATGTCGTAGTAGCTTCTCAGGTGAGGGCTTCTTCAGGTAACCGCCAGCTCTCCTCGATTGGCTCTGATGCGCGGCCCTTGATCGAGGAGGAAGATGAGGCGGCGATAGCAGCAGCAGCAACAGCAACAGCAACAGCAGCAGCAGGAGCAGAAGAAGAAGAAGAAGAAGAAGAAGAAGAAGAAGAAGCAAGAGCCGCAGCTGGAGTAGGAGGAGCCGGTGATCGTGCTGGTGCTGGTGCCACCACTACCACTCCATCGTCTGCAACAGCTACCGGTAGCCAGGAGTCGTCCAGAGGCGTAGGCGGTTACGACCACCGCGCGCGCTCGCCGCGCAAAGATCCGCGGAATGTGGCGCAATGGAAGAAGGTGCTTGGCGGCGGGAACGTGAAGGCGCGCACGGGCGAAAAATTGGCATTGGCCGCCGATGTTTTTGGCCACGGCGAATTCGGTTCTCCTGAGACAGCCGGCATCGACTTTTCTTACTCGCGACGCGTCGGACGCGATGATGATGATTCTCATCATCTCCGCCGTCAATCGTCTTGCGCTCCGGAGGAGTTCAGCTTTCAAGTGGCCGTTGGCGAATCTTCCTGGACGCAGGGTCGCCCAGATCGTGCGGCGGATACTTGTCTCGCGGAGCCTGTTGAGGCGGCGGAAGGAGTTTCAGTGTCGCTGAGCATTGGTGTGTTGCCGCATGCCGCTCCTGTCGATGGATCGAGCGGTCGAGGCAGCTCGGGCGCTGCATGCGGAGCCGGAGCTGGTCTAGGAGAGGATGAAGGAAAGGGGGGATCCGTGGCATCGACGGTGTCATCGAGATCGACGCTGACGACAACCGCGTCGGGTAGTCGCGCTGCCCGCGAAGCACAAGGGGCGTGGAAGACAGACAAGTCGACAGGGGAGAATCATGATGGACGGCAGCGCAGCGCCATTCGCAGGAGCGAAGAAGGCGGAACGGAAGGGGAAGGGGGGGCCTATAGCGGCGGGCCGGGTGCTGGGGAGGAGGAGGGGCGGGAAGGCGGAAAGATTCGAGACCAGACAAGGGAGGAGGGGGACGAGGTTGTTGATCGCTCACCCAAGTGTCCGAGGTTGTCTTCCCCCGATGACGCGGAGGAGGGTTGCCATTCGCCTCTGCAGCACAAGCATCCTCATCAGAGGCGGCGAGAGGAGCGGAGTCCTGGTCGACCCGCCCCCGGCTCGGAATATAAGAAGGGAATCGGCCCGGCTCCTAGGCGTCATGGCGCCCATCCGCCGCAAACACATGCGGGAGCGCTTGACAGCGCCCCTTTTCCGACGGCTCCGGCGCGCCACCAGCAGCGGGAGACAACAGAGAGCGGCCTCGGCATTCGCAAGGACGAGGGATCGCGGAAGGACAAGAGCCGCCGTCGCCTTGTCTGCATGGTTGCCAAGGATAGGTGCGCTGGTCGTGACAGCGGTGTGCTAGAGGGGGAGGGGGTCTGCCACTTGGGGGGCAAGAGACGACATCCGTCTCTCTTCCTCCCCCCTTTGTGCGTTTCGCGGAAACGAACAGTCGCTAGGCGGCGGAAGGAAGCGCAAACGCCGCTCGTAACAACTGTCGTCGCTATCTCCAATATCGGTCATCAGAGCGGACAGCCGTTCAATTCCACCACCTGTCGCCACCGGGCGTCAGGGGTAGTCGTCCCATACGCTTCCGAGGCGGCGCTGCGGGTTTCGCTTTCGAAGGTAGAAGGCACGGGAAAGCGTGAGGGGACCTTGTCGTCGGAGGACGACGCAAGGAGAACCATGTCATCGTCGACTACGTGTTCGCCTCCCAGGAAGACAAGTCACCGGAAGTCAGAGCGATGGAGGGCAACGATGCGGTCAGGAGAGGAGGGATACTCGTCATGCGTGGAAGAGACGGGGGACTCGGAGGAGAGCGCGGCTCCTGTGGCTCTCGCCGCTAGATCGCAGTCTCTACCATCTCGGTGGTCGCAGAAGACGGTTGTGACAGTCGGAATGCCTAGAGGGCTCCCTCCGAGGCCATCGGATGTGCCACTGGAAAGAAAGAGTCTGCAAGAGGGGGAGAGAGAAGAGAAACGGACAAGTAACTCGATGCCGGACCCCGCGACCCAGCCACCGAGGACAGAAGCGCCGAACAAGACCAAAGGCGCTCGAGAATGGTGCCGTCTCTTCGCTCACTCTCTTCTTTGCGAACAAGGTGCGTTGTCTAATTCCTTCCTTTGAAATTTCTCAAGTATGATTCTCTTCGGGACATCCGTTAGAATTGGCGGATGCGGGGAGAGAGAGAGAGAGGAGCATGGTGGCCCCTGCGCAAGGATGACACGCATAGATCGAGAAATGGTGAAAAAAAAATTAAACAAAAAAGGGAAAGGGAAAAATAAGTATGATTCTCTTCCACTCATAGAACTCGCACAGAACTTGCGTTGCACTTTCACTGAGCTTGCACTTTTTCACTATTGCAGTTGAGCAACACCTTCACATCATCAATCGCATCTAACTACTCCAGATCGACGACGAGGAGTGTGGCGCGGTGCAGATCACCTGCCCAGCCGAGGGCATATCCGCACTCGCACTTTCTTGGCTACCTGTTATCATTGTTATGGGCAGATTCTAAAGTAACCTCGGCCTCGACGGAGCTAGGCAACCTTAGATCCCCGTATCGAATTGGAGGCAGATGCCGCTGATCGTGGTTTCTGGGAGACCGTCTCAGAGAGTAGTGAAGTGCCACGCGTCCAGTCACCGAAGACAGGCAGCTCTGGCACATTCCGGCCTCAGGAGTACGGCCTTGCTAAAGACAGAGAATCTCAGCAGTCTTGAGGACACATGACTGTATCTAGCTCTGCGTAATCGAAGCATACGAGAGAGGACGGCACGAAGCTCTTTGGCAATTATTATGCAATTCTAAGGCTTCACGAATTCGGGAAACGCAAAGTGGGGACCCGGAAGCGGCGGGAAGCTGGGCGGGGGAAGGAAGCGGCGGGAAGCTGGGCGGGGGATGGAAGCGGCGGAAAGATGGGGGTTAGTTTTGAGTGTAGACGGTGGAGGGCTGACCAGGAGGAGCGGGAGGTGGTTTAGGAGTTAAAGACTGACGTTTTAGTGGCTTTGTTAGCTGTCCATAGACTATCGGCTCGCTTACGGCATTATGACCGAGATCAACCGCAGTCGTTCATTTTGGCTTTGTCGTCGCTGCTTATTTATGGTTTTCAATGGAGACTTCTCACTGTGATCTGGCTTGGATAAAATGTTCTCCCCCTTCCCCCCCCCCCCTCCCCACCCCCCAATAAAAGAAAAGGAAAGTTTGCCCGATTGTTTGGCAGTACTTTGTTTGACAATGTGCTTGAATGCCAAATCCAGGTTCGATGACGAATTGGACTGGCCCTTCTTCCTTCACCCATCGGTATGCCGCATAATGGCTTTGCATCAAGTCCCCCTCCCTCAGAGAGATTTCACTTCTAACGGGTTTCTGTTTCCGTCTTGTTTGCTCTTTTCCGGCGTGTGGAATTGTTTGGCGGCTTTGGCCAAATTGAATGCATAATGCATTTGCTTCTCGCAGAGGATTGCCCACTTTTCGAAGGCGATTGCAGGAGAATGCGAGCTCTTCGAATCCACATCAGAGCCTGCCGAGATTCCAACTGCGGGGACCGTCTCTGCGGCGATCCGGCTTTGCGACACGTCCTGCTTTGTGCAGACGTGGCCTGCTCGAGGTGCTTACGGATCAGGTCGGAACAGAGGGAACAGATGAGATTCGCTGGAGCTGTTGAGCCTCAGCACCTGCCAACGGATGGGGGTGATGGTAGAAGGCCGCTGCATTTGCTAGGCGGGAATCATGGCCGTGTCGAAGCGACCAAGAGACGAAGGACGGAGAAAGAGGAGGTCGAGGAGGAAGAGCAAGTGCACGAGAGCAATCGGGATGACGACGAGGAAAACAAGCTAGTACGTGGTGATCCAGTCGACTTGCGGAATGCCCATCAAAAAAGCGAACGGAAGCGACCCAAGTACTGCGTGCCAATCTTCTCTTCAGGAGAAAGAGCGAGAATCAGCGATGGCAGCCGCCGTCTTGACAGTCCTCGTTCGATCAGTCCCCCGGCCGAGGTCAGTGATGGAACAGAGCTCTCCTTGTCTTTCCGCCTCACATAGTGTCACATAGTACAACATAGTACCACCACATAGCACCTCATTCTACCGCGCGTAGTAGCAGCAAGCACGCCTGACATCCATGGATGGCTTGGCAGTTCTGATTCGCTTGCCCGATAACGCCTTCCCCTTGCGCAGGGGATTCTTGTTTTGACAGCTTTGCTGGCTTCCTAGAGTCCTGTATCAGCTGGTCGAAAAAGGCTTTAAAAGGGTAACCATCATAATTGCGTAGGGCTGACTGCTGTGCTCTCCAAGGTACAAGAAACATAATCTGCGTAGGGTGATTCACTTTACCGAGCAAACTGGCAGACGCTCGCTAGCGCCGAGAGCTTCAAAGGGGCTCGGGCTGTCCTGCCTCTTCGTTTGTATAGACAACTGACTCAACTCTGTTTACTGTACATAATCATTTGTACATCATGATGTAGTCGAGTTTCGTAGGCCCTGCCTGGATAGCGGGGGTGGGGATGGGGAGGGTGAGTGTGTTGGTGTGAGAAAGGTCGTGACCTTCGTTCAAAAAAATATGAACGCGAAATCCGTTGACGTTAAGCTTTCTCAGAAGACGGCAGCCTCTCGAATGCTTGTAGCTCTGCAGTTTGCTCTGGCTTGCTGCGAGACCAACTACCAGGTGCACAAGCTTTGCCACCTACGAGTATGCTCTGGCTTGCTGCGAGACCAGCTACCAGGTGCACAAGCTTTGCCACCTACGAGTAATGGCGTCGGAGTACGAACTCCTCCTGGGAGGTAGTGACCTTCGTAGGGGCACTTAACTTCGGTGCGGTCTATGTGACAGTTTTACAGTGTCACGGTATCCGTCTGTCTGCACACGTCCATAGCGTTCCGCTTGTTAGCAGCTTTGCTGTCTGTCTTGCCGTGGCGTCCTCCTTGGCGTTTTCTCTGATGTCTTGTTTATCTTCACCCGAATCGAAGTCTGTTCTGAGCGGTGATTTGCAATCGCCCGCTGTCTAGGTTCCCTCCTGTCCCTCAGGGGTTGATGGAGACATGGCTGTCTTCCTCGGACTCGGAGTTGCAGCACCCGATAGATTTGGGGGTTTGCTTGCGACTTTTCACAGTGAGAGGGGTCTTTGACTTTAGGAACGCAATTGCGATGTGCAAGGACGTGATGTCTCTCAAGCATTTTTTTCTTCTTCTTCTACGGAGACTCTGATTTGTAATACAAGTAGAGAAAAGGTCGAAAGCGCTCTTCATGTCGAAGCTTCCTTGGCGGCAAAAGTGTGCTCTTGTCTTCTCTGGTACGCTGGCCTCACTCTGGCTTTCAAAAAACTGCCATGGTCGTTGCTTCTTCGCGACTTTGCAACACCTTTCCTTTTTTCGTTTGTTGGATTCTTGACGCTGTGCTCGCGTCGTCGGTCTCTAGGCTCTAGCCTCTAGGTAGTGCTTGCGTGAAGTTGCGTCCCAGTTAGGACCGAGATTTGCTGTGAAGCAGCTCTCTTTGTTGTTGGCGATTACAGTTTTTTTGTTTTGTCCTGTTCGATTTCCGGTGTATATTCGTTTTGGGATGAGTTGAAGTAGCCACCCTCACTCCGCATGGGAGGGACATCGTGATAGTGAGTACTACGCAGTTTGAAGGCCGTTCTTAATGGTGGTTCTTTTCCATAGAGCTAGCTGTACAGCCAACGGATCATACTTTTCGTCGAAAATTTCATTTTAGCTTCTTTGGGCGTTGAATTCAATTACATTCAATTCGATTCAATTTTAACGTTTCAGTTTTCAAATCTTGTTTCGGTCAAGTGTATGTACTAGACATCAGTGAGGGCCAAATATGCAGGTCGTCACATCTTGTCCCACCCTTATCTGGACTGTGTTTGTGGGTGTTTGTGTGTGCGAGGGTGCGTGCTGGTGTGAGAGAGGCAGAACCAGGTAGGAAGCGCCCCCACCCCCGCACGCGCACGAGCGAGCGACAGAGCGAGAGCGAGCGAGCGAGAGAGAGAGAGAGAGAGAGAGAGAGAGAGAGAGAGAGAGAGAGAGAGAGAGAGAGAGAGATGTAAAACGCCAGAGATTGGTAGTTGATCGTTGAAGTATGGGCATAGACACACGCCGAGAGAGAGAGAGAGAGAGAGAGAGAGAGAGAGAGAGGTGAAAAACGAACTGGCAAGAAAGGTATGAAAGTCCTAAGGGGAAAACAACTTGCGGAGGCATGCATATTGATACGAGGGTTGAGTTGTATATAACCATTAGAGAGGGAGGGAACGAGAAATTCGGATCAAACATGCGTGTCCCAGGAATTTTGCTCGCGACCGATGATTTTCCGGAATCTCTTGAGCGTATTTCCGCCAATTCGGATCACTAGTTCTCTACAGGCGTGGTCTGCATCCTGATCAAGATGTTCTTGCGGACGCCTGGACACTTTTAAGCTTTTGAGGAATTCCTTCACTGTTTGCTCCTTAGGCATCCGTAAATGACTTGAAATGAGTGCACGTTTTATACGACCAACCAACGAGGCACTGACGCTTTGTAAATGCAAATGTTCACCTGACCGCCAGTTTTGAGCGGGTGGTGTTGGTGACAATATGTTCAAGTTCTCTCTCTCTCTCTCTCTCTCTCTCACACACACACACACACACACACACACACACACACACACATATACACATACACACAAACACAAACACAAACACAGCTCTGGATGAGTCGTTGAAAGTCCGACGAAACAGTGTGGCGCAGTCATGCTTTTTTCGAGTGTACAGCGAAGATGAGAACACACACACACACACACACACACACACACACACACACACACACACACACACACACACACACACACACACACACACAGAACACACAGAGTGTGGTACGTGTGCATGTATGCCCCTGAGATGCCAGGCTTTCTTTATCAGGCTTTATGTTGGTCTTGTCTGTCCCTCGTCTCTCTATGCGCCTTCCCTCCCCTCTGTCTGGCTTGATCTCAGTTTTAAATTATTGAGAGGGTATACAATATTTGACTTGATTAATGTGATGACATTGTGCATCATGACTCAAGCTGAGTGTATGTCGTAGACTATTTTGCAGTGTGTGTGTGGCAGTTCTGATGTGTTTTTTGGGGGGGAAAGCGGCCCCTTTTTTTGGATATTTTTTTTAGGGTCAAAAATACGTGAAGAAAAAAACTAAAAATATGGGGTTGTAGGGTTTTGCAACCCCATAATTTTATTTTTTTTATTTGACTTCATTTATAAATTTTAAACAATGAAAAACGAAAATCGGTTAAAAAGGAAAAGAAAAATAAAAATAAAGAAAAGAAAAGCAGTAATCGTTTTTTAAAAATTTTGAATTTTCCCATTTTTTTCTTGAATGATATGGACATTATGGAGTAAGAGTCGTCCAAAAAATTTTGCACAGGTAGAACCTTCTTCTTTGCTGTTTTTTTTTTTGTTCTTCTTTTTCTTCTTCGCTGTTTTTGTTTTCTTCTTCTTTTTTTGCTGTTTTGTTTTCTTCTTTTTTTTCTTCTTCTTCTTCCTTGCTGTTGTTTTTTTCCCCCTTCACCTTTTTCTCCTTTTTTTCTTCTCCTCCTCCTTCGGGCAATTTGGCGGTGGTGGCCAGACACACACACACACACACACACACACACACAGACTCTGTGTGTGTGTGTGTGTGTGTGTGAGAGAGAGAGAGAGAGAGAGAGAGAGAGAGAGGGAGAGATGGAGAGATGGAGAGATGGAGAGAAAGAACAGGTTAGTCTCCAACCTTGCAGCTGGCCTCATGGTACTTCCATGGATAGGATGAGCAAAATCGAATGAATCTACCGGTAGAACATGGAAATATACACTGTCGTTTCTTGTGTGTGTGTGTGTGTGTGTGTGTGTGTGTGTGTGTGTGTGTGAGAGAGAGAGAGAGAGAGAGAGAGAGAGAGAAAGTCTCCAACCTTGCGGCTGGCCTCGTCTAACTTCCATGGATAGGATGAGCAAAATCTAACGAATCTACAGCTAGAACATGGAAATATACACTGCCAGACTTGTTTGTTTGTTTGTTTTTGTATTGGTGTTTGTGTGTGGTAGGTAGGTAGAGAGAGAGAGAGAGAGAGAGAGAGAGAGAGAGACAAACACACAGAAAATATATATATATATATTTTTTTAAATGGTTTTTTTTTTTCTTTCCCCAACCTGAAAAAGAACCCCCTGAAATTTCACTTTTTTTTTTTTTTCTTTAGTTCATTATGGCGGGGGATGCCATGCGCAGGGGATGCATGCGCCCCGATTTTCGGCGCACGGCCGTGGGATCCGTGGCTGTGGGGGTCACGTAGATGACCTGATTCCAAGGCAGCTTGCGAGCATGCTATGAAGCCACACATCACTGCTTACACCTCTTGGGTAAAGCCCAAGCCACTGGCCAGAACCTTTGTGAAACCAGAATGATATATTCTTAGCACGAATGTAGCATCAAAATCGGTCTTGGTTCTGAGCATGACTGCCAACGTCCCTGCCTGTCTGTCCATGTTCAAGGTTTCCCCAACTTGAAGGTGCAGTGTGTCAGTTGCACGACCAATATTGCGCAGACACACAGCGCTCCCTCAGCTTCGCAGATCATCTGTACCTCGGCAGTGCTTCCTCGCCCAAATTCGCTGCCTTCCTCTGATGGCTGCTGAGGTCGCGCTCGCTGGATTTCGTCAGCTACTCTCATGGCTGCGGGTGTTGCGCTGAGGCAGGGGTTCTCCCTCCGGAGCTCTACGCCATGCCAGATGATACGGTGATACCCTCGTGTGATTATGTTCATGACCGGACAAAGGCTCACATGCGTGGTAATGACGAGGGCAGTACCTCTTCCTTGGTTGGTCTATATTGACAGATCTCCTTTGACTATCGCGTCTCGAAGCTTTCCGTTGATTTCAGGTTGGGGAAACTACTTTACAGGTGACTGTAGTGGATATGCTGAAGGCATAGTCTTACCCCATCAGTAATCCTGGTGGAGGGTCAGATGCTCAGTGCATTCATAGGGTTGTTGTCACTTGTTGTTGATAGGTCAATTCCCCGAGCGCCCTCCTTGAAGTTCATGAAAAATTTTATTTTTCCAGTTGCCATGGATGTATGTTTACATTCAGGATCAGCCTGGCAGTGCCTGTCATTTAACTTTGGAACGGATTTAGCGAAAAGGTTGGTCCGGTGAGCGGGGGGGTGACAGTTAGCAAAAAGGGTAAGAAAGTGGATCTTAGAGAAAAGGTTGAGAAAGTTAGAGTTAGCCTGTGTGGAGCACATACTGTTTGTGAGGGAGGGCAGGCCCAATTCCTGGAAGCTTGTAATTATATACAAAGAATCTGAATACCTTTCTTTGTCTCTTTCTTTTTCTTTTGCTTTTTTCTTTGTCAGACTGTGTCTTCTTAAGAATAAGAAGACAGAAAAAAAAAGAAAAAGAAAAAAAAGAATAAGAAGACTATAAAAAGGAGAAGAAAAATAAAAAAAATGAAGATAATGTGTTTAATCATTAATGAATGTGGGGATGTGTCACGATGAACGTCTGTGAGATCGCTGACATGCCTTTGCCCACCCTTGACTGAAAGACAAGCTTGGTGTGCAGTCACTGCAGTGGTGATGGACGCTAACCAAAAGGAGCTTAACACCGACTCGTCAGCACCAACGCACCGGACAATTCCATCTATACGCTCTACCCAACCATGTGCTTAGCGGCGTTCGCGCTGTTCGCAAATATCACACTGCCATCGACCATTGACTGGCAGTAACTGTTCCCATCTCACTGTAATTCAGCCACGCGCCATTCAGGGCTATCGTCAGCTTTTTCGGACTGGATTAGTCCGAAAAGGCACCGTGGCGCTGAGTATTAGTGCGTACTAAACGTTTTTGAGCGACTTGCTGCTGCTGGAGACCCCCATACAGCAGTGGAACTTCAACATTCTCTTCGAGACAGACCATAAACTTCGAACTTCAAAGTGTCGTCTGTTGGGAACAACCCCTGCCCTGATATCTCATCGCTGAAAGATTGTCACTGTCACAGTGTTCATGCTGAAGAGAAGTGAGAGCATAGCAAAGTAATTTTACACATCATCTGCCAGTACTATCAGAAGGTTTAGGTTATGGAAAGCCTTCGGCCTTATGTGGTTTACAATTAGGAGGTCTTATTATAACCAAGATTAGCGATGTAACTCCAACGCCACATAACGGATGTCGTCCGCCTAAGAAACGCCGGTTGTAATATCATATCATTGCTTCTGAGGATTGACAGAGGCACGAACGAAGGAAGTGCTAAGAGAATAACTTGAACACTCTCCAGTCATCCTTTCCCCATCACATGACATAATTGTGATCATGGAGAAATGACTTCATCTCTTGAGATGGTTTGAAACATGAGCTGGAAGGAGAAAAGGAAAATTGGAGGCAAGTTCCATTTCGGTTTCAGAGTAGAAACTGTTTCGAGTGTTTGATGAACAAGAAATGAATTTGCTTCAACAAATAAAGCTGATATGTAAGAATAAAAAAGTAGTTTCAATTGGAGTCTTTGGACTGAATTAATATCATGGCCAAGCGACAATAACCGCTGCTCAATGATTCCAAAACTGAATTTCGACTGCGTGTCACGACATCAGCCGGATGTCAACTGCAGATTCACTTGTTCAAAGTCTTCACCCATGGCTTCTAGTAGTATCTCTTATACAGTAACCGTTGTTATCGCCCAATAGGCTCAACTTGAAGTGTCAGTCTTCTGCAAGGCTGGCATGCCAGTGCATGGGTGGTGGCTTAAGGTTCATTGCAGAACATAAGGTCCAAAGCAAAATCTAAAACCTCCTCATGAAGCACGGAAGAGAGACACACGTTGCAGCGTTATATACTCATCGATGTGTGGTTCAGGCACTCAACGTCAGCACTAAGTCTTGAAGAGGACCTACAAGTGCAGGGTCAGTTAGATCTGTTGAGCTCCACTTCGCTACACAATAATTTGAAAGCAATGCTCCAATGGTAGGGAAACGTTTTTCTGCTTCACGTTGTTGAAACAAGTGCAGCCGCAACAGGTTGCGAGTTCAAAAAGGCAAAAAGAACACAACAAGGCAGTTTGTGGACACGGCCGTAATCCGAAAGGATTCAACGGTCGTTTAATTCCTCGGCCCGGGTTCCACATGTTACTCATCCACATGTTACTCAGTACACAACTAGACCAGCGCTAGGCTCTAGTCTCCTGCTGTAAATAAAGGTAAAACAAGCCGGGCCCCACTGTCCCCTTCAAAAATTCAGAGATTCAAATGGTTCAGAAGTTTGACAAGATAGTCGTTCTTCACATTTCTTCATCACAACAGAGCTGGTGCTGCACCACTCATTTCTTCACCACAACAGCAACTCAGCAACTCGGTCTATCATCTTCTTTTTTCTCTATGGTCTTTTTATATTTCCCTCCCATAATTTAAGCAAAAAGGTGTCAAGTACATTTCAGTTACGATCGACTTTTGAATGAGCAAAACAAACAGTTCAACTGCTGGTGCTGCACCACTCATTTCTTCATCACGACAGCAACTCGGTCTATCCTCTTTTTTTTTCTCTATGGTCTTTCTGTATTTCCCCCTATAAAACAAAAAGGTGTTAAGTACATTTCAGTTCCGAGCGAGTTTTGAATGAGCAAAACACACACAGCCACTTTGAAAAAGCACTACAACCGCAGCGTGGCTTTTGGAAATTAAATGATATCACAATTAAGGATATTTATCCCCACCAAACATGTTATTCGTTAAAATAGTACATTATTTTTCAAATAGTACTTTTGTAGACAATATGTAACCTCAAATAGCTCTCAACGACCACGTAAAGTATAACTTTGATGAGCGCAAACCCTCTCCCGACAAGCTACGTGACACCGTCGGCCGCGGATCCTGCGGCCGAGTCAGAGTCCGAGGAGGCCGGCCGCGGGCCCACGGCCGAGGCCGCGCGGCCGAGTCTGCGCGCGGCCGCGCCACATCCAGGCGGGGGCGCGCGCTCAAAATCGGCGTGCGCACTCAGCCTGTGCATGTCGGCCGCTATTGGCCTACACCAAAAAAAAAAAAA
>BFEA01000292.1:1053200-1068462 GCA_003427395.1 Chara braunii
CAAGGGGTAAAGATGGACTGCACAAGTTATCGGGGACTTCAACACTCACACATACACACACCTCATGTTACTGGGTACAGCAGGGGTTAAAGATGGACTGCACAACTTTTGAGAGCACCTTAATCCAACGGAAAGTTGACAGAAGAATCCCAAGGTAATTCGCAACTTAGACATGCATCAAAGTTAGTGAGGACATAAGTTTGAGAGCATCTAACGCAGCGGAAAGTTCACCGAAGCATCCCAAGGTAATTCGCAACTTACCCAGACACCCAAATCAGGGAAAACTCAAGACTTGAAGTATCAACACAAGGGAAGAGTTCACCGAACTATCCCAAAATGAATCGCAACTTACCCAAGCACCCAATTCAGTGAAAACTCAAGATTCGAAGCATCAATACGAAGGGAAAGTTCACCGAATTATCACAAGATGAATCGCAACTTACCCAAGCACCCAAATCAGTGACATTTCAAGATTTGAAGCATCAACACAAGGGGGAAGTTCACCGAACTATCACAAGATGAATCGCAACTTACCCAAGTACCCAAATCAGTGAAAAACTCAAGATTTGATGCATCAATACAAGGGGAAAGTTCACCGGACTATCACAAGGTGAATCACAACTTACCCAAATACGCAAATCAGTGAAAACTCGAGATTTGAAGCATCATCACAAGGTGAAAGTTCACCAAACTATTACAAGATGAATCGTAACTTACCCAAGTACCCAAATCAGTGAAAACTCAAGATTTGAAGCATCAACGCAAGGGGAAAGTTCACCGAACTATCACAAGATGAATCGGAACTTACCCAAGCACCCAAATCAGTGAAAACCCAAGATTTGAAGCATCAACACAAGGGGAAAGTTCACTGAACTATCACAAGATGAATCGCAACTTACCCAAGCACCCAACTCAGTGAAAACTCAAGATTTGAAACATCAACACAAGAGGAGAGTTTACCGAACTATCACAAGATGAATCGGAACTCACCCAAGTACCCAACTCAATGAAAACTCAAGATTTGAAGCATCAACACAAGGGGAAAGTTCACCGAACTATCACAAGATGAATCGCAACTTACCCAAGTACCCAAATCAGTGAAAACTCAAGATNTGAAGCATCAACACAAGGGGAAAGTTCACCGAACTATCACAAGATGAATCGCAACTTACCCAAGTACCCAAATCAGTGAAAACTCAAGATTTGAAACAATCTATGAAAAGGAAACATCACCAAACTATCACAAGGTGAATCGCAACTTACCCACACACCCAAATCAGTGAAAACTCAAGATTTGAGGCAATCTATGAAGGGCAAACATCACCGAACTATCACAAGGTGAATCGCAACTTATCCAAGCCCCCAAATCAGTGAAAACTCAAGATTTGAATTAATCTATGAAGGGGAAACATCACCGAACTATCACAAGGTGAATCGCAACTTATCGAAGCCCCCAAATCAGTGAAAACACAAGCTTTAAAGCAATTTATGAAGAGGAAACATCACCGAACTATCACAAGGTGAATCGCAACCTGCCCAAGCACCCAAATCAGTGAAAACACAAACTTTGAAGCAATCTATGAAGAGGAAACATCACCGAGCTATCACAAGGTGGATCGCAACTTACCCAAGCACCCAAATCAGTGAAACTCAAGATTTGAAGCAATCTATAAAGGGGAAACATCACCGAACTATCACAAGGTGAATTGCAACTTATCCCAGCCCCCAAATCAGTGAAAACACAAGCTTTGAAACAACTTATGAAAAGGAAACATCACCGAACTATCACAAGGTGAATCGCCACTTACCCAACCCAAATCAGTGAAAACACAAGCTTTGAAGCAATCTATTAAGAGGGAACATCACCGAACTATCACAAGGTGAATCGCAACTTATCCAAGCCCCCAAATCAATGAAAACTCAAGATTTAAAGCAATCTATGAAGAGGAAACATCACCGAACTATCACAAGGTGAATCGAATTTTTCCAAGCCCCCAAATCAGTGAAAACGCAAGTTTTGAAGCAATCTATAAAGAGGAAACATCACCGGACTATTACAAGGTGAATCGCAACTTACCCAGACACCCAAATCAGTGAAAATACAAGCTTTGAAACAATCTATGAAGAGGGAACATCACCGAACTATCACAAGGTGAATCGCAACTTATCCAAGCCCCCAAATCAGTGAAACTCAAGATTTGAAGCAACCTATGAATGGGAAACATCACCGAACTATCATAAGGTGAATCGCAACTTACCCAGACACCCAAATCAGTGAAAACTCAAGATTTGAAGCAATCTATGAAGGGGAAATATCACCGAACTATCAGAAGGTAAATCGCAATTTATCCAACCCCCCAAATCAGTGAAAAGTCAAGATTTGAAGCAACCTATGAAGGGGAAACATCACCGAACTATCACAAGGTGAATCGCAACTTATCCAAGCCCCCAAATCAGTGAAAACACAACCTTTGAAGCAATCTATGAAGAGGAAACATCACTGAACTATCTCAAGGTGAATCGCAACTTACCCAGGCACCCAAATCAGTGAAAACTCAAGATTTGAAGCAATCTATGAAGGCGAAACATCACCGAACTATCACAAGGTGAATCGCAGCTTGCTCAAGCACCCAAATCAGTGAAAATCGCAGTTTTGACAAGAGGAGGAGGGGGAGAATGGGGGAGAAAAAGAAAAGGAAGAAGGAGAGGAATTAGAAGAAGAAGAAAAAGAAGAAGAAGAAGAAGAAGAAGAAGAAGAAGAAGAAGAAGAAGAGGAAAAAGAAGAAGGAGGAGGCCTCCCTCCTCTTTCACTCACCTCTTGCTGGTCTCTAGGCGGTGGAGTTCCAATGCTTGGTTCTAGCCTCCTGGGTATGGCTGCTCCTCTCTCCCAAGCTCTCTCCTCCTTCCCTCACACCTCTCCTTTAGCTATGGCAGGTTCCTACTTCTAAGGCTGTGGAGTACTTCCCTCTAAAAGGGTTGTGGGGACCCCTTTCGGCCTCTCCTTCTACTTCACAGCCTGAGGGCTATGGCGGACCACTCTCGTTGCTCCCTCCTAGCCTCTAGGTCACCTTTCTCAGCCTTACCACCATAGCTAGGCTAAAGGCTATCTCCGTCCCTCACTCCCTTGCTTCTCTCCCACTCGGACTCTTTCCTGGACTCATTTGGGCAGCATGGACACCTCTCATGCTCAAATGAGAGTTGCGGCCTACACCTCCAGCTTATATAGGCTGGAACAGGTGCACCGCTCAACCTCTAGGCCCCTCCAAGTGCCTCTAGGTGGAGGGAGGTACTCCAAAGGCCAAATTTCCGGTTTTGGCCTCCCCGGGGGTACCTGGGCCTCAGTGTGAGAATCCGCTTGGCGCCGCGTGCCGGATTCGATCTAATCCGTGCGGGTCCTCGGCCTTCCCATATCGACCAGCAATGTTGTCTCACTCAAGCGGTCGCTGAAATATCCTCGCGATACTGAATGGTTGAAGGAATATATCGTGGGGGTTCACCCCTCGCAATATTGAACGGCTTGAAGGACGTGACGTTCAACCCCTGCGGCACCCCTAGCCTTAAAGCTAGGCGGCCTGGTGGGCAGGGTTTTTATGCCCTGTGCGCAGGTAAAAATCCCTTCTAGAGGGTTGGGCTTTGGGTTCTTTCCGACAAGGACCTTGAACCCCTGGCCCAGGAATACGTCCGACTTTTCAACTTAACAAGTAAGTGGGGCCAACGTGAAAATGGGGAGAAAGGTTATGCCTTTTCCCTATTTCGCCTTGGTCCATGACTCACCGCGCGCCACCTATACGATTCGTTTATGGGGTGGCGTGTGGATAGTGTTCAGGTCAAGCCCTTTAGGCAGCCCAACGCTCGTAACATTTCCTCGCTCGAGCGCGGGGTTCCCATAGGGTGGACAGACCTTATGACTTTTTTTACGTGTTGTTTTCGTGATATTTTGGCTCATGCCTGGACCCTTATCGTCCCACCAACTGAAATCACGCAAGAATATAGAAGGCATAAGTATGTGCTCGTGCAGCCGTGTGAGGGCTACGCGAGGGACATACTCAAATGCCATAACACTTAGTCAGGCGAAGAGTAAAGTGATGATACAGTCTCACAATAGTTATGTGGCTTGCCCGCCTGAACTCAATACAACCAGAATACCACAATCATTCAACATGTTTTACACATACATGTGAACACACACAAGGATCAAACAACAGAACACACACCAAAAGGATCAACTTTTCAGCCTTCTGCAACTCATACCCTGCCTTATGCACACAAACCCACACTTTTCCCCACCATTCCAAACAAAGATACTCAGTCTTTAAGAAAATGGCCATTTATAAAGAATCTGGGTGAAAACCCATGAAAACATAAAACCAGTCAGGGCCAAGGCCTTAGGTTGAGAGGTAGAAAAGGATGAGAGGTTGAGTCGTGCACCGACGAATCGGCGACCGAGGAATCGACAACTGACCTGTTATCAGTGATAACAGAAGAATAGTCAGGCTGACCAAGTCAGACCTTCAATCAATACGCACGGCCTGCACCAGAGCACAGGTCAAAGAGATTTCACTACAGCGTTTAGCCTAAGTAGGGAGTAATCCTCCTAAGTCACATCCTAACTTCTCTACTAACCTCCTACTCAACTTTTGAGAGGTTCAGTAACACCTCTCCTACTCAGGGTTGAGTTGCTAAGATTGGTCTAACTGAAAATATTCTAACTCTCCAAATTTCTCAAAATTTCGGCAGCGCTTCCCGTAGGAAAAGTGCCTTTTCAGAATTTCTAGGAACCTTAATATGACTAACTCTTTTCAGTTTTGCAGAAATTTCGACAGCGCTTCCCGTAGGAAAAGTAGGCTGCCAAGATTTATACAAAGTTGAAAGTCAAAGTGCAAAGCAAAATTATACTAGGGGCGAACTTCTGATCCCTGCTTGACAACTTAGGCTCATTATTGGTTCACATGCCCTCTGAATCAGGTCATGAGCCAACGATGATCCCAACCCCCAGCAGAGTCAGTCCTATCTCATCCGAAGCTTCCCTCCCATCATTCATCATACCTACCTATGGCTCCAATACTCGACGAGCATCTACAACAACTACTCTATCAAAAGATGTTTTAAATGAGAGTCCACGAGCATGCAAGCACAAACATCTCTCACAATCCCACATGGTTCTTTTCCAGGCCACATAGTTCGTTCAAAAACCCTCATTATTCCCTTTTTACGCTTCCTTACATAAGACATAGGGTCAGCCAACCGAACTTATGGATGTGACTGACCTGCCAGTTTATATGACTAGGCCACACCAACTTATGGTGCCCTAGCCTGGTAACACAAATATACGTACGCATAAAGATCAAACCACACCAACTTATGGTGTGACCAGTTTCTGCAAAACAACCGACATAAGGCGTATGACCGGGCCGCACCAACTTATGGTGAGGCTGGTCAGCCTGAACATTCGGCATACACATAGAACTGAACCTCCCAACTTATGGGGTTCAACCTCTGCCTAACTAACGACAAAAGGCATATGACTGGACACAACAACATATGTTGTGCCCAGCCAGCCCAAACAGTTACATATGGCGTAGAGCCAGGCTACCCAACTTATGGATAGTCCAACCTAGCCTAGACAAAGCCACTTGCGCGAACGACCGAACAACCCGCAACTTATGCGTTCGTCCAGCCCTTCGCAATACAACCATGTTCAACTTTATGGACATAAGGCCTATAACTTACCACAACAACTTATGTTGTGATAAGCCTCTGTCTAAACAAATGACGTAAGGCGTATAACCAGGGCGCACCAACTCATGGTGAGACCTGATCAACCTAAACACTCGGCATACACAAAAAATTGAACCACCTCAACTTATGAGGGATTCAGCCTTTGCCTGAACAACGACAAAAGGCATACGACCAGACACAACAACTTATGTTGTGCCTGGCCAGCCCATACAGTGACATATTGCATATGACTAGGCTACCCAACTTATGGATAGTCTAGCCCTGCCTAAGACAACAACCAGCGCGTGTGACCGAACAGCCCGCAACTTATGCGTTCGTCTGGCCTCCGCAACACAACTACATCAGATAAATAAGTTTCACAACCAATTTCTTCCTTCAGACGATTGGTCAGGTCACCTCAACTCATTGGGATCCCCACCCAGACGCCAATTATGTTTACAAAGGGGAAAATATCCAAGCCTTATATAATTCTCTGCTTTGTGTTATCAAGGACATAGGACGGACTACCCAACTTATGGATGAGTCAGCCTGCCCAAAGTTACCACACCATTTTGTACTCTTAATCTTCTTTCCCCTCTGGTTTGTCTGCTACCCGCTTATATGGCTGGATATCCCAACTCATGGCGCCCTATATCACATTATATACTCTCATTTGCTTAGTGATGGCGACTCATGACTTGACCACACCAACTTATGGTGTGAATAGTCTCGCCTGAAATAGTAAAGCATAAGACTGAGTCATACCAACTTATGGTGTGGTCAGGTTCTGCCTAAACAATTGACGTAAGGCGTATGATCGGGTCCCACCAACTTATGGTGAGACTGGTCAGCCTAAACTTTCGGTAACACAAAGAACTGGACCACCTCAACTTATGAGGAGCCCAACTTTTGCCTGAACAAAGGACTAAAGGCATATGACCAGACACAACAACTTACGTTGTGCCTGGTCAGCCCATACAGTCACATACAGCATAGAACTAGGCTACCCAACTTAAGGGTAAACTAGCCTGCCAAATAACAAATAAAACAAGTGCGAAAGACTGAACAGCCCGCAACTTATGCGTTCGCCCAGCCTTCGCCACATAATCACAGCTCTTGTGTACTCTGAGTTCACTCCAATAATCTGATTTACATCAATACATAGTTGTTAATTTACTCTGTAAAACAATGTCCTGAATTCAAACAAGTAAGAAAAAACAGTTATCTTTTCCAGTCATACTTCCAGTCAGGCCAATAGCAATAGAATAATATAGTTTAATGATAGGATCACACGTGTAAATCGAGGGTTATACCTGGGTGTTCCGTGCCTATAGAACCCCGCCTGGGCTCCGACAGAGCTCCCTGAATCGGTGGGGCAACCTCCCACAGACGCCTTGGCGCGGACCTACGGGTTGCAATCCCGCCTGCCGCCTTCCTCTCGTAACCTCGGACCAGACTGAGAATAAGAAGGGTAGAGGTAGATAGATTAGACTCTCGAGATACAAGAGTGGGACAACTCAACTCACAATAAGAGGGTCTTGAAGTCTGGAATCTCCTGAGGGCCCCGCAATGACAGCCAATGAAACGCAGTGCGAACGCAACAGTCAGATCATCGTCGATGTGCAGAGTAACAACCCCCTAAAGAATCTCCAAACTGCAGAAGTAACCTTCCACAGTCTCCCTCGGCCAGCCCTGTCACTTGTATGTAGCACGGAACAACTTCCAGCCCAAC
Source organism: Chara braunii (assembly GCA_003427395.1). Classification (NCBI taxonomy): domain Eukaryota; kingdom Viridiplantae; phylum Streptophyta; class Charophyceae; order Charales; family Characeae; genus Chara; species Chara braunii. The sequence continues at coordinate 1,060,651 of BFEA01000292.1, forward strand.
GACGGTGCCCAGCAAGTGATTTAGTACTTTGTACGACAGTAACTCTTAGCTGCGAACCGTGCTCTGCCCTCTGCAGTATGCTGCGAGGAGCACCGCCGAGTACAACAGTGGTGCACAGCAGTGGACCCCCCGGCTTGCGGCAGCAGTCCTGTTGAAAAGAGGCACTACTGGGGTATACTGTTGCAGCAGCCCCACAGTAGCTCAAAACTGGCTCAGCTAGCACACAGTCGATAGCCGCCTGACGATCCTCCAGACTGCAGCAATAGCCTCCTGCTGTAAAGGGGAACAGCCTGGTATACTGCTGCAGCAGTCCCACAACAGCTCAAATGAGCCTCAAACGTACCCAGTCCGCCACGGCAGCCCTTTGGTGATAGAGAACAGTCACCACAACTGCAGCCTACGATGCACATAGCAACGACCATCACTGTCCCTGCAGCCGCTGCCCGTGGTAACAGCAGTTCCAGTTTCTTCCAAGCTGACAACCTCAGCCATAGCCACAGCAAACCACCCCCTGATTCTACAACCAGCGGCTGGGATGCTACACAGTGGTGACACAGAGCTGCATGCACAGGGGTTTAACTACAGCATCAGAATTGTTCAATAGAATACACGACGTAACTCAGTCCGTGCATCTCGAGTGCACAACCAAGCCTTTAGCCAACACAGATCGTAGGCAGCCATCATTCCCCTCTACACAGCCAAATACACAGCTCGCCAACCACATATCGAAGGCACAACAAGGAAAGCAACAATCAAGACATCAATAGATTGGTTTTTACTAATCAGCTAGGACCTGTGCCCATTACAGTCTGTACTCCAGCGACGTCAACAATCGTAGGACACCGTAGCTGCAGTAGTAGGACACTGTAAAGAGTCCTGCTTACTCGGTCAGGCTTACAGTGTTATGCACGAATTGACCCGTACTGGCTGTGAATTCAAATTTGGCTACAGTCAAAAGGCTCTGTGCACAGGACAGTACAGGGAGAACCCCACAACTGCGGAATGCTCCGATTATCCTGTCGTCCCCCTTTTTTCGTCTATTTTAGCTTGATACTGCGCCGCTTCACTAGTCAAAGCAGCCGCCTGATCCGTATGTAATTTGCAGTTGGGCTTATGCCTCTTCGGTCGGCGAATTAACAGATGCCATGGCCTGTCTCTCGTGTACTCAAGTCGACCCGAGGACGGCGCACTGATGTAACAGTTCAACTTCCAGTCCTGCGGCAACCTTCCCACTACTACACGGCCAGGTGCAGCGCTTCTGACCTCAAGCTACCATGTGCAGCTCCAGCCAGCCAAGTAAACCCTCTCTCTCTCTCTCTCTCTCTCTCTCTCTCTCTCTCTCTTTCTCTCTCTCTCTCTCTCTTCCTCCTATGCACAGGCCATCACCTCRGAGGGGACTTACCGTGATCTTTTGGACGAGAGGGAGACGTCTATGAAACAACAAAAGGCCGCGAACAACATGGTCGTGATCATCGGCCAAATGTCATGGCACTGATGAGCACCACTCAGATCGAGAGGTCGTCCACACGAATAAGCCCCAACAACTGTGCGAGGACCACGCCAACGCAGCTGTGACGGACGTGACCAGCCAGAAGGCCTTGATGTTCACTACGGGGATAGCCAAGCGGATCGCGGAAATTAGCTGGATCCGAGCCGTAGGACCACAAGATCTGCCGCGTCAAGACCGCATGTCATTCAAATGTATTGTGAGCAGCACCAATCTCCCATACTGCCCTCCGCCAGAACATACAAGACGAGGAATCTGATGAAGCTGGTGTGAAAACGCAGGAAATTTCGTCACTCCAATTTCTTCCAGTACCTGTTCCAAGCGCAGCGCAGCCTCCGACTCACACAGCAGTGAAACGACTATCTTGTTGTAGAATCTAACTGTGTTATTGGATTCGTAGTGCATCAAAACCTCAGATTAGGCTCTTATTTTGCTTAAATCCATTAAGAATTGAGCGAGATAGAGCCCTATCAAATCTTGTCTTCCGTTTTTACCTTTTCGCCCGTCTCCCCCGCGCAACCACTTCCTTCCACTCCCCTTCCTTCCAGCACTACCGCGCACATTTTTCCTCTTCCCTCTCGCCAACTACTAACTCTCTTCTCAATCTACTAACACCGTTTGACTCGGCCTGTCTCAAAAACCCAGGTTAGCACCTTCTCCTACCAAAATTCGTCAAGGAACAAGCATGATGTGGCCTTTCTTCTTTGCCATAGCTTCTAGCTCCACGTTGTCTTCTCCCTCCTTTGAATGCACCTGGCGCAGAACTACGTCCAGGTTCATTCTCCCCTTTTCTTTTTGTTTTTGTTGCCCTCTTCCTCACGTACGAGCAAATCTACTAACTAATATCAGGAACTAACCCCATAATCCGACTTGCAGCTACTAAAAACCCCCTTTTAGCATCCTCCCTTGCCCAAATCCACCCACTAACGAGTGAAAAAAACTCTTCCTCTTCTTTTCGTTTTTGCTTCCTCGATAGCTCCGCGCTGCCTCTGATGCTTGCCCCGATCAATCTGCTAGCTTAACACCAAAACTGACACTCCCATCACATTCGCCTCATTTTCAATTTTCTTCTCCCCCTTTCTTCTCCATCCCCGTCTTTATTTTCATCCTCTTCACTTTCTCCTCATTCTCCCTCCTCGCTGACCCTGCTCCTAACGCAGCCCACCGTTTCTGATTGCTCGCAATGGGAGAAACCGCAATCCCTCCATAAAAAAATTGCAGGCGATACTCCCACCTTTTTATACTTTCCTACCTACACTACTCCAGCCTCGTGGCACTCTATGCCTCTCCTTATTCTAACGAATCCAGACTACCCCTTAGTCCCCAATCGTGCTGAAGGTTATGTAACAAAAACTGAATGTCTGGACTGAGGATATATTCGCAAGAGTGTTATATTAACAAAATCTGAATGAATGTGGCGGCCATCACGTCTAGAGCTTAGTACAAAAAAAAACAAGAAAAACAGGGGCGTAGTGCTTTGCTCCCCTGTTTTCAGCCGAGCTCCAACTCAGGCGTGTACTTCAGCAGCTCGACATGTACCAACTAAACTAGGCCTATTGATACCCTTGCCGACCCAGAACCAGCACCTGGGCTGTGTCCCAACCTGGGACAAAATGGTATATATGTAAAGAACAAATAGAAAAATAATAAAATAGACAATAAAATAAAACAGCCAAACGGGGAGCGGTTTTATGTGACCAGCGGTACACAGCCTCTGCGCTGGTGCCTGCTGGTCCTCACCCTGCCAGTTACAGTTCACTGTCTCATGGTTCGATGCAGGTAGGCTCACATTCATACCTCTCATTGCTCGCCGCAGGCTGAGCTTAGCGGGTTGTGCATCCTCTGGCCACAACTGCCCAGGCCTGTTCCACCATGTCGCGGATCCTAAAGGTAAAAGCAGATGTTCACATGGGAACTGCCAAAGGCCGACGCGGGGAGTGGTCCTATGTGACCGGCCGCTGCGGCCTGCGGCCCCCCTCCGCCCTGGCATAGTTCACCGTCTTTCTGGTCCCCGCGCCACGCTCGTACTGCGACCCCGAACCTGCAAAATATGCGGATTTTGAGGTCGGCTAAATTGAGGTCTTTCACATGGTTTGGATCATACGCTGCACCTTTTCCAGTGGGACGCTGCCCTGGCCGTCTGCAGCAAAACAAAACAACCTGGTCCTTTGCTGCCCACACAACACCTCCCTCACAAGGTTCTAAAATATATTTATATATTTATTTATTTTATTGATGTCCCGAAGGTCCATAGAAAAAACCACAATGAGGCTGCATAAAACCAGCTCCACGGTGGGATCGGTATTTCAACAGTTCAATGGAGTACCCACCGAGCTGGGCTCTTGAGCTCCAGCCGGCCCCATAGACCAGTGTCGGCCCCCGTCCTGAATGGGAAACATAAAAAAAAATATTGGTAAAATTCTAGAAATAGAAGTTAAAAACACGGATAGGGGAGGAGAACCGTTAGTACTTAGTCTTCAGTCCTACCACCCGGGCCCGCGGCCGGGTCCCCTCAGCAAAACTAAGGGGGATAGTCCCGTGGGACTCTCAACCCCTCAGTTAACTCCCAAGTTCGCTCCTCCGCTGCCCCAATGCTGGTTGTTGGACTCGATCCTGGGATCCGCCTGGTGAAAACTCAGTGATGTAACCTATAGGGCTAAGCCCAAGCCTGAACTGGGTGCGGGCTACCCTGTATATGAATTGCATGGTCAACCAGCCTGGGCCTGCAGGTGGTGCCCCAGGCCGTTTCTTGGCCTGTCCTTCAACCCCGTGACCCTGCACACGTGCCGTGCTGGCCTATCCCCTCCACCCTGGCCTTTTGGGGTCGTGCTCTGCTATCTCGAAGGTAGGTGCCGCCCAGCTCACAGCGTACGTTGCCTCTACGTGYCGTGATTGCGGCATGTGGCCTTCATAGCCTGCCGCAGCCAACTTTCTATCGCCGCCTTGCCGGAAAAACCACGACACTTGTCTCCACTAGACTCCGTTCGCATTGCCTTCCCTCTCACTCCTCCGATGGCTCCGACCTCTGGCTAGTATTCAGCTGAGCTCTAGTGTTCACACCCTCCTTATTGTGTAGTCTCAAAGGTGCCGTTTTTCAGCGAGTCAACGAAACCTCACCACCGTAAACCTACTGACCAGCTCCATGCCGACCGTGACTTCGTTGGTGACCGCAGGACTGTGGTCCACGCGGCTTGGTCAAAAACTTCCCACGGCTGCCGATGGCTAGCTACTTACGCACGCCCACAAAGTGCATTTTCACACACTCTCTAATCAAGCTATGCCTGCGTCTGCCGCGCCCGACCTCCAAGAGTCAGTTGCGGCTGCCCGACCTATATGCCATCTTCTCAAGTATCATCTTGATCGTACCTTCTGCGAGGTGCACGAAGCACGCACAATTACCCTTGTAAGGGTAATGGTGCCGACAACGGGGTCCTTGGCTTTGGCACTTGGTTTTCGGGCGAGGGTAAATCGCTTTCGGTTTGCTTTGCAATGCTGTAGCATTTGTTCATTGGCTTGCTCAGAGATCGAGAGTAGGTGACCGATCGGTAGAGGAATCCGATGGTCCAAAGCTCGGATAATGTTTAATACATCGATTTCCTCCGTGACGAAGGTGGGTCCTCCCGACTCCATTTCTCCTAAGGACGGTCGCCACTCTGCCAATTCTTTCGGTTCTGGTGCTGGTCTGATTGTTCCGATTATTCCAAATCCAGGATATCCCAGCGACACATACTGATCTAGCGGAATTAGCTCGGCGGCCTCTTCCGCGGTGGCCAAGGCACTTCCCCCACCCTCTTCTTCTTCCATCAAGGCTCCGACCCATCCAGGTCCATTGGCGATGGGGGCCGCAGCCATAGGTGCGACTCCGATCCGCTGTTGCGGGGGTCGGTGGGGGCAATCACGGGCTAGATGTCCGGGCTGATGACAGCTATAACAAACATTCAGATTGTTCACAGCTCCCCTGAGGGCAGGGGCGGGGGCTAATCCTTGTTGCATCGGAGGGGCACGCACCGCAACAGGTCGCATGTTCCTCATCATGGCTTCCAGCAAGCATTGTGCTCTTGCTGTTCCTTTTTGCTTTCTTCGATCAAACTAATCAAAGTTTTGGTTAGTTCGAAAATGACCGCTGATTCGTTCGATCGTACGAGAGCCTCCACCGGCGGCGGGGGTAATGCCCTGACGGGCGGGGGCATCATAGGAGCAGAGATGCTTGGAGTCTCACTTAGGATTACTCGTTTGGGGCCTATCTGTTCCATGTAGGTGACAAGTCCTGATACAAATCCCATGTTTTCAAATTTGTTCTGTAAAGCAGTTAGTTCTGCTCTTGCCCGTACGAGCTCGGTCAAATCCCCGTCTCTAGGGTAGTCTTCTCCTTCCAGGAAGTTCGCTGCGAACTTCCGTTCCATTTCTTCCGTGGCAGCCATAATTTGTTGTAGCGTATGAGTGATGGGAGAAAATTGCGTTCGCAACTTAGTCCTTATTGTTCGACTGCAGAGTCCGTCAATGAACAAATCTCTTCCTACTTGCTCACCTCGCTCAGTTTTTATGAACATCCTGTAGAACCGGTTTCGATATTCCGCAACGGATTCGAGCAGTTTTTGCACTCGGTCCTTGATCATGTATAATGCCTTCTCAGGGTGAACATAATCAAATCGGTTCATGAAATCTCGTTCGAGGGTCGGGAGATCCACCCATACATAGGTACTATACCAATCATGAGCATCTCCTCCCATTCGAGCCGGAATGTTGATCTGTGCTTCGTGATCATCGTACTGCTGTGCTCTAAGCGTGGCCAGCCATGCTCCTGCGAGATGGTGCGCCGGATCAAATAGATAGTTATCTGGTGGTGACATGGGAGTTCGTGCACGTGGGGCAGGTTGATTAGGTAGATTAGCATTTTGTTGTTGAACCGGATTTTGCACGTTGGCAGCCATATTGGCTGCTCGTCGGTTAGCCGTTCTGCTTCTGGTGACGATAGGGTTGCGTCTAGGCGCGTTCCGAGGGCGAGGTCGCCCACGGTTAGCCACGTCGCCTAATTAACGCGCTATTGATCCTAAGACCCTAGCCACGTGTCGGGCTCCGATACCAACCTCACGCCCAACGCGACTTCCTGATCGGAGTGGGATGTGGGCTTGGAAGTGCGAAAAGGGGTGTGCCAAGGATTTTTTGGGAAAGTGGGGGAGTCTTAAGGGTATGAATGCAATTAGGCGTGCGTGCACAACGGACTCACGGTCCGATGCGGCCGGGACACTGTGGGCGACGGGTTGCGAGAAAATTCCTCCGTGGTGGAGGTGGTCCTGAAAAGTTAGGCCGTCGGGGGCCGCCACGCGGCGTAGGCCGCCGCGTACCTAGGTTGGGCCTCCGAAATTCCAGAGTATTCTGCGCGTCGTTGCGTCGGCAGTTCACGCAAAACGTATTAGGCCAATAGGGGGCTATGGCCAGCCACGAAACGACACTGAGTTGATGATACGGGAGAAGGAGGCGGAAAGGATGGAAACTGGTGGTGACCTCAACGAATCCTGGATGGGTGAAGTAGTAGGTGTGGTCGGGGGAAGGGAAATCGGAGCACCGAGGGTCGCTAGTGGTAGCACAGTGGAATTCCCGCGGACATAACCGATTCTCCGTGTGACAGGGGTATCGTGTCCTTATGAGCTCGTTTATTATAGGGGTGAAATAGTCCGGGTCGTAGGACAAGTCCGAGTTCCAAGATCGCGTCATGGTATCATCGTAGGTGGGATAGCGCGGGTCGGGTTTTCGTCACCGTGTACGAGCATGTGTAGGACAGGCCGACTCAGTGGCGGCTCAACGTGCTCGTATGGGATGATGGTTCCGTCGTGATTCCTTTCCGGGGGAGCGAGTCGTCGCACAGGAATGCGTGTAAGGGCGCGACTCGGATCGCGTTTACACGTGTTCTCGCGCGGCGTTCGTGGTTTAATTGCTTCGGATTATGCAAGATGCAACCATATCACAACCCTCATCGTGAGATAAACAAAAACRAGGACAAAATCGCTATCGGGGTCATATTCCTATCCCATCTACCACTACATCAGGTGTGGGCAAAGATTCGATACAAACAAAAGGCAAGGACAGGGATTCTCAACAAAAAGATATATAGACAGGCATGACGTCCTCACATCCACGCATTCATACATCCCTATATTCGATAATCATACGCATAACGCCATAGCAAAGACAAGAGTGAGCAAAAAGCCAAGCCCAAATCCCAGAAAGCCGAAACAAAATAAGAACGGGCAAACCGCCCGGAGCAATCAAAATGTATGTACACAGATGAAGAGGGGGGGGGGGGG
>BFEA01000292.1:1068587-1085541 GCA_003427395.1 Chara braunii
GGGGGGGGGCAAAGAAACAGCAAATCCACGTCCATCGACCTCAACTCTCTCTTCCTCTCTCTCGTTCTCCGATGCGGACAGTCCGTTGTCACGCAGCAACCCACGAAGTTGTCACCCCGCTTAGTCCTCCCGCACCCGTCGGATTCACCCGTGCCCACAGTCCGTTGTGGCCCACGTCAATCCCGCGCGTTCGGCACCAGCCCGTCGCGTCGCCCAACTCCTACTCTACTCACCTCTTACTTCGCTCGTGTGCAGACCCTTCCTGATCGCGCAACCCCGAGCTTCTAACAACGGGTTAAGAGAGCTGACTAATCGCGCATCCAAAATTTATAGCGTGCATGCATGTGCGAAGAACACGGATTTACTAGGACTTAGAGTGAAGATTAGAGAGGGAGCGCCTGCGTTCTGCATGATCGGCCGCGGCGTGGGGAACGTAACCCTTCTCCACGCATCGATCCGAGCATGCAAGCCGCGGCTTACAAAACTTCAGCAAAAGAAAGAGAGGGAGGGTGGGAGAGACGAAGTGCAAGAAGAGAGATACAGTCACAATGGCGTCCGCCCAAAATTACAGTTACACACGCGATTAAGGGCGCCTGCTAATCAGAGTTCCGTTGCAGCCGCATGAAGAAGCGCATAAACAAAAGGCGTCGCGCGGCAGGGAAACTCCTAATTACTAAATTCCTAAATTCCTATCTAATGCGAGAAAGCAAAAAGAAGCACGAATTCAGAAGGAAAGTCTGAGATTCCGAGAGCCATTGGGGGCTCGACAAAATTCCAAAAAGATTCAAGAGGAATTTCAAAAAAGAAAGAAGCAATTTCCCGCGCGATGTCCGCGCCCAAAAGATCGAAAACTGAACCAAAAGAAACGACGTCGATATTAATCGCGCGTGCGCGTGGTGTCGCGCCAAACAACCATCCGACCAATCAATCCACCGGCCATCCCAGGACACACCCAGCCCCGAAGAAGCGACGAAAAAGACGAAGAAGCAAGGGTATTGATGCAATTTTCCACCGATCCCGATTTCCCGTAATTGGCCCAATCTTCCTAGCTTAGGACCCCTCGTTGCAACCGCGCAGAAACTCGCGCGTTACAGAAAGTGGTTCGTCACACCAGTACCCTACCAATGGGCAGGTAACTTGGACCCAACAGCAGTGATAGGCACCAGGGCTGATAGGTTGCCCAGCCCTGGTGGAAGCGGAATCGAACGAGCCTTATCGAACGGGAACTTCGGACGCCAGGCCGAGACAATCTACTACAGGCCCCAAGAGACTCTGGGCCTTAGGTTTCAGACAGGGTAGCACCCATTGAAGCAGTCTTACCGTCCTTCCCCTAGCTTACCCAAGGCCCAGGCGGAACTCGGACTGGCCTGAGCGACTTATACCCCTACCCTTACCTCAGGGTCTAAGCCTTACATATAGCCACTAGACAGTTTTACCCGAATATTAGTAGGAACTCTGGTGACCCATACCTGTCCCTACCACATATACTAAACCCCACCGAGTGACTAGATCCCCCCAGTCTGATAGTTGTGTAGTTCGCAATGTATGCGTATACCCGAAGGCTGTGTATGCTTCGTGTATCTATGTATGAAGATATACAGACAAGACTATGTATGGAACTTGTGTATGTAGCCCGAAGGCCATGTATAATTCACAAGCTATGTATAGGCCCAAAGACTGTGTGTGCTCTGTGAATCAATGTATTGAGATGTATAGGCAGCATCATGTGTGTATATTGAAGAGAGAACGGGGTAAGTTGGACAAGGACTCCCCCAAGATCCGAACCAAGCTCGAACCTGTGACCTTGAAACATGTAATCGTATGACTCTACCATGTGAACGTGTGATATGCCAGACTGGGGAGATCAACAGAACACCAAAGACCAACACCCCCAAGCAGCCCATGTGAAACCCAGAACCAACATACAGCACCACGAACAGCCGTTGGGTGGTGCGCAGGCCGTGTCTGCAGTAGTACCATGCGTCAGCCCAAGGGAGTGTGTCCAGTCGTGCGTCAATCTGCCGCCCTGCCGGTGTCCATGCGCAAGGTTGCAATTGAGTTTTGAACCCAGAACCTCATTATGATACCACAATGCGCATTTCCAACCGGTGCTCTAACCACTGAGCCACATCAAGTGGACAGTTGGATGGCACCAAGAGTGCCACAGGAGGCCGTGGGGATTGAACCTTCAACCTCCTGAATGCCACTTGCGTGCCTAATCAATTGAGCTAGGATGCTGGATTGAACCCAGATTCTTCTACCACAGGAGACAAAAAAAAATAAAAAAATTGTTACAACTGAAAAACGAATAGCAAGCTACTGGGGCCAAGTCCCACTAGCAGCTTTGAGCTACCTCAACGCCTGAATCTGGATGCTTTTGCGGAGATGTGCAGAAATGGTGTTGAGTTTCCTGAACTGCACCTCTCCACAAACACGTCCAGATTCAGGCGTTGAGGTAGCTCAACGCTACTAGTGGGACTTGGCCCCTGAGGGTTGTACCACCCTCACGCAGCCAAGGAAAAAGGCCATTTCAAGCTCTAAACTACTAGCAATGTATCTACCAATGTTCTACCATAAGATTCATGCTCTTTTTTCACATTTGGTCGGTAGTGGAGCAAGGCCCTCAATCTCCACAGCTCTCGTGGCAAAGGTAAGTATGCTTTTTCCTCCTTTTTTCCCCGGAAGTCAATACATACGTTTTTTCTTTTCTTTTCTTTTCTTTAGTAAGCCCTGCCAACGAGGCAGGGCATTCCGTTCTAGATTTTGTTACTTGGGGCCTCGCTGCATTACGCTCGAAATCTGCAAAACGAGAGTGCATCTTCCGCTAGAATATGGAAAGATACACTGCCATGATTTTTGTCTTTTGTGCATGTCGAGAGTAGTGCAGCGTGCAGCGACACCCTTGGGCGTAGTAAACAGAAGATTGCTTCAATATTGTATTTCTGGGAAGATGCAACAGAAGAGAAATAAAACGAAAGCCGAAACGACCCAGAAACAATGGACGGCGCCCTATACTAAATGGCAACGACCTTGACAAGCTAACCTTCCCTACGACCGGTCTTAGGGACGACTGCGACCAGACCCAATTTTCTGCTATGGGAGACCCCAAACGAACCCGTCCTAACGAAGTTGTACTGCACGACCTTACCAAACATAGAAAGAAATGAAACGACGAAAATGAAACCCACACAAGCACAGCCTCCTGGCTGCGAATTACAAAAAAAAAAAGAAAGAAAAGAATGAAGGGACGGAACGAGAAACCAGAGGCCAGGGGCAAGGTCCCACTAGCAGCATTGAGTTTCCTCAATGCCTGAGTCTGAATTTTTTTGTGGAGATGTGCACACGTCCCGATTCATGGGTTGAGTTTTGTCAAGGATGCTAGTGGGACTTGGGCCCAGGGAACTCGCCCCTTTCCTCCACCCCGCATAGAAAGAAAGGAGTAGCACCAGTTGTCATGTGACACTACTTGGACCAAAATGACAAAAACTGGCAGAGCACACCCAGTGCAGCGGGCCTCCATCTGCCCTGGTCTACAGCCAGGGCCTATTTGGCTATTTGCCAGTTCGGCCTATGGGACCAGGCCGTGGCCTGACCCCACAGGCCGTATGCTGTTTCCAGTCCTGCCCGGTACCACTGTCGGTACCAGGCAAGTCCAGTCCAGTCACTCAGTCCGCTGGGGATATACCCCAGCTGTTGTATGTTTTTCACCATTCATCATTTTTGCACTTGTTGGAGTACAAGCGGTGTTCAGTCTGCGTCGGAGCTGTGCTATCCCTTCCAGCTCCATCTCCACTTCCTCCTTCCTCTACCCCTTCGTCTCCATCCCGTCGGACCGCCATCCCGGCGGGTCCGGCACACTGGTATCAGAGCGGGAACGGTCCCCGCTCCAACCCGCCCTCCCCCCCACAAATCGGTGTAATCCCGATAGCGGGATTTTCAGGTGTTTTGGGGGCGGGAACTGCAAAAAACGGCGGAAAGAACAGCAGCGTGGAGAGACGGACACGTGGCGAAAAGAAGAGGATCGGCACGACTTGCGCCAAGGCCAAGGCCGCCGCACGCTCGCACGCCCACGCTGCCCCGCCCCGCCCCACTCCGCTCCCGGATTATATTTTATTAAGATCCGAGAGTGCAGCTGCCAGGGTTTGAACCTGGCGAGCTGCTGCTCATGCACGTGCGGAGCCCTACAGAAGCATCTGGATGGCTGATCAAGATCTCAGTCCACCCTAACATTTTCTTTTGGCAGTGGCATCAAGCCAGCTGCACCTTCAAGGCCAAGATCCTGTGGATCTTGGTAGTGCTCTGCTCTTGGTCACCCAAGAGCTCGGTATCACTGGCACCATCCTACCACTAACCCTTTCTCCCCCCCCCTCCCCATCATCTAATCATCTTTTCTCCCTCCCCTGCCACTACTCTGTGCTCCTACCTCCCTCTCCACTCATCTTCCAAAACTTTTTTTTCTCCTCTCCTCCCCACTCACCATCTCCCACTAATCTCATCTACTCCTCTCCACCTTTTCCATATCCTTCTCTCCCATTCTACCACCCTCCTCTCCTCCTTCCCTCCCCCAACTACAACCCCATCATCTCCCCCATATCCCACTTTACTTTTTCTTTCTCTTCTCACCTATTTCTCTCTTTCTTCATCACTTTTTTTTTTTTTTTTTTTCCCTTCAAACAAATTTATAAACCCGGAAAACGGGCCCGGTGTCCCTTACATGAACGCTGTGGTCACCCAGGGTTGAGAAGGGCACTCCTGGCCAATCCCATCCCTAACCAACATCATCCACCCTCTGAGACCCGGGCTAAAAGAGAATCCAAAAGAAACCAAGAAGACAAAGTCACCTTTTTCCGAAGTATCACCTAGGTATTAAAGCAGATTGAACTGCCATTTCGTCAAAATTGACTTTTTTTTTTTTTTGAATGAAATTGAAACTGAGTTTTTTGGCCGAAAACTCGTCAAAATTTGCTCTTCCTGAGGTTCCAGCGTTTTACAAACGCTGGACCCCCTGGCTGTACATGGACCTAGCTTGAGACCAGGTACCTCCAGGCAGGACTGCCTGGAGGTACCTGGTCTCAAGCTAGGTCCATGTACAGCCAGGGGGTAAAACGCTGGACCCTCAGGAACAACAAATTTTGACGAGTTTTCGGCCAAAAAACTCAGTTTCAATTTCGTTCAAAAAATAAAAAATGTCCATTTGACGAAATGGTCGTTATTGCATCAAATTCTACCAAACCCGTTCCATGTAACTGTCTCAACTATACAATGTAGAGATACCCTGCACTCTACAGCCCATGCTCCATTCTATCTACAACGTATTTTACATCCCACCTCATTCATCTATCAATACGTATTCGAAAATTAGTGTGAAGTTCTAGTCTGTTTGAGTTTTAGAGGTTCATAACCAAGTCCAAACAATTCTCAAAGAAAAAAATCTGGAAAAACCAAGGTGGGAGGAGTTCCCACTGGCAAGGCAACTACACACAACCCCTGGAAAGATTCACATTTGACCCTAAACCATTTGATTGCTTTGCTGGTGCATCCTTTCTTCTAGACACGAAGTTCCCATTCCACTGATATTGTCAATTTGATGTTATATTTGACCTTCGCTCTGATCATGGGGGGGGGTGAGTTGTTCCCCTCTTCGGACAACCGAATTTCGCAGGTTCCACAACGTCATTAGGATGGCCTCACGAATTGTCTCTTCTGCATGAGAGCAACTGAGCACGGATGGCCGTTGTCCGCGACCACCAGTCCCAGAAGGGTCTAGTAAGGTCACATTGCAACAGAAAATGTTGAAAATCTTTCATTCGTGTTCCCGGACAAATGTCACATAATGGCCCAGCTTTCGCAGTCCTTCGTGCACACCAGGTAGCCACTGGCAATGCCAGATACATCGATAACCATAAAATCTTGTCTGTTTACTGTTGGTCAGTTCCATGAGTTGTTTTTAAAAAAACGGAAGTATTCTCATAAGTCTCGGCAGAGAGTCTTCCGAGTCAATCCATCCCGTCGCCATCCACCTTCGGGCCACCACCCAGTTCACATCGACCGTTGGTCGGGCCATCTGATATCCCAGTTTGGTAGTATAGTCATATAGATAAATCAGGTTGTCTGGGCGACAGGGATACTGCCATGCCCAGTCTCTGGGGTCGACCGACAAATTGAAGGACGGAGTCTGCAAGCAAAAAGGTTGGTAACTGTTTTCTTGTTCGATGATACATACTGGCTGCAACTGTTCGGGAGAAGGCAAGGGGATTGTAATTTCTGCGTACTGCAACGGTTCTCCCAGTGTAAATGTCTCTGCCTTAACTTCCCAACATGAATACAAAACATCGGTCACTTCTGCATAAGTCTCTTTTCTCCAAACATATCGCGACATTGCTTGTCCATCCTGTTTGTACCACATACCATCTTTAACCTTCAATCCCCTTTGTAACATGTATACCCAAGCTGGCAACACTGCATCTTGCAATTGCTGGAGATGTTGTTGCTGTCTCCACAGACCAGTCAATCTTGGTGACAACATCTCAAAGGTTTTCCAATCCAGAGAGTTAACATCCCACAGATCAGCAAGGGTACTTATTCCTCTACTCATCCATGCATTCCCAAATTCCCCAGGTCCAAAACATGCAAACGGTTGTCTAGCAGAAGTCAAGATATAAGGATTGTTAAAAAGAGGTTGGGTCAGCAATCGTTTAAAAATCATAGGAGGAGGCTGTAAACTCGGACAAACAATTTTCCAGGCTTTCAGAATGGTAGCCCACACTCCCGGCGGCAACTGGTTACGAAGATATTCTGGAAAAAGAAAAGCTAACAAAAAACAACGTACTTCTAACCAATCCAAAATGGAAAAAAGTGCAAATTCAGTCTGTTGTCGCCAAGGAGTATGCGGCGATTCAAAGATTGCCCATGACACCCATCTTGCCAAAGAGTAGTAATCTGAGTCTTCGGGTCCAGAATAGAGAGGCCTCCATTACGTTTTGGTTTTATAACAGTCTGCTAGGCAACCTTTGTCAAGAAGTTATCGTCATTGATCCCTCTTTCCATAAATAGTGAGACACCAAGTGTTTCACCATTTGGAGAGAAGGGGGATCCAACTGGAAAAGAGACTGTCTGTACCATAGTGTTGACAAAACCACATTGTTGATAACTATAGCTCTCCCGAACAAACTAGTACCTTTGTGTGCAGTCCACGGCAGCATCGCCGTGCGTTGTCGGTGAAGTGATTGCGACGAATCATTCACCAGATCAAATGATAGACAATGTCCTAACAAACGTTCGTGTTCCGATGGGACAACTACTCGGAGGCCCCAATGGTAAGGAGGTTGTGATCCCGGGGGTATCAAAATAGAAGATTTCGACCAATTAACCGCCACTTGAGACAAAAAACAAAAAAACTGAATCGTTTCTCTTAAGGCAAAAAAGGCATGATCAGACAACGGGGTAAACATGACAGAGTCATCAGCGAAGGATTCCGATTTCAGCATCGTTCCTGAAGGGAGCAACACTCCTGGGATATCAGGGTTAGCCCGTATGAGGATGTGCAGGATTTCAACGTAGAAAATGTACAGATAAAGTGCTAGAGGGCATCCTTGCGTTACTGATCGATGTAGCTGGATTGGGGTACACAACACCCCGTTGACACAAATTTGCGATGTGGCATTTAACAGAAGACTCGATACCGCATGTTTAAACTTGGGGCCAAACCCAAAAGCTGTCAACACAGCCTGCAAAAACTCCCAACCCACTCGGTCATAGGCTTTCTCAAGGTCAAGCAATATAACCGCCACACTGTCCCCACCTCTCATCACATGTTCAACTATTTGTTCTACCAACATAACATTGTGAAGAGTCTGTCGTCCAGGGACAAAACCGGTTTGTGAGGGGTGTATGAGGGAAGATAGCACTTTTTGGAGTCTCATGGTGACCACTTTGACAAATATTTTAAAAAAGCACAGACATCAATGTGATCGGTCTATACTTCTTAATGTCAGTGTCAATTTCTTTCCCATTTTTGCCCAAACTTCATGATTGAATTGATTAAGCAACTGTTGTTCTTTGTGTTGGGCCTGCGATGCCAACTGACTCTCATAGAATAAATATATATTAGTTACAATAACACCTGTGGCTGTGGCTAAGTGTGCCTGTTCATCAAAAGGATGTCTCATAGCCAGAATCAAACGTGGTTGGATGGGCGGACGATGGCTGGCAAAGAAGGAGGCGGTCATACGGTCTCCTCGGACTAACCAACTGACACGCTTGTTATGTGTCATTGTCCTCATTGTTTGTTGGACCTGAAAGGTCCATCGTTGTTGTAGATAGTCCATACGATTCATGAAAACTTGCTCGTCAACGCCTGAATTGGTTGAGAGGTGCATAAGATCCTGCATCTCATCATTGATTCTTTGCAGCTCATTGTGATTTGTGACCAGTATCATTCTTTTAATCAACATTCCCCTCTGCAGCACAACGCGCTGACCTCCAACATACTAGTCAACTACGGAGGGAAACAAGTGTTTAAAGGTGCGCCATTTTGGCTAAAATTCATACAAAAACTCAGCAAATTGTTGAGTTGACACTACCGAATCTGGCAAGGATTTTCTGTCATGGCCAAATCGGGTAGAAAAACGAAGAAAACATTTAAAAAATAACGGTCTGTGATATGATCCCACAAACGACACTACAAAACATCACGATAACCTAGGAATCAGAGCATCCGCCGCAAAAAAGAGATCTAACCGACTGCGAGGTATGTACTGGTGATGAACAGCCCCTGCTGCAAAGAAGGTAAATCCTTTATCAAAGGGATGCAAGATTCTAAAAAAATCAGAAAAACCATCAAGGAAGGAAAAATCTAATAGTTGCAGTGCATCAGCTCCCAACGGTCCCACCCTAAGCGAATCCATCCCAGGCACCAATGTAGTATTCCAGTCTCCACCCAAAATAAGGTTTTCCACATGTGGGATTAACCAGGGTGATGATTTGAACAAATCAACCCTTTCTGGCTGAAAGGTCGGCGCAAACATGTTAAAAACTGCCCACTGTTCGTGAAAAAACTCAAATCGGACCCATGCCCACCTCCCAAACGGATCACATCTGTAATCCGTGATGCAGAAAGGCGTGTGTATGGAAAACAAAATCGCCACCCCACCTCGAGTGCCCCGGGCCGGAGCCCAAAATTGCTCTACCAACCACCAACCCTATTGCTCAGTAATCGCTGCATCATCCAACTTTGTCTCTTGTAAAAGTATTATCTGTACCCCTTTGTTGCGAGCCAAAGTCTTAATCAACGATCTTTTAACGACCACCCGTCTCGACCCCAGGCCTCGGACATTCCATGACACTATTCGTATTGAATCCATAGGCATTTACATCATTGTCGAGTCCGAGCATGAGGAATTCGTTTGAGAAGATACTTCTGTGCGAAGGGACATATGCATCAACTTGAGACAACAAGGTTGTCGTCCAACAATTATAAATTTGTGTGTCAATAGCGGTCTGTCCCGCTGGGTTTTTTAACAACTGCAACGAAATCCACCTGAGGTCTGACAGTGGACGCTGTCCTTTCCCCGGTGGGTCAGCAATGATGTCCAAAAAGGGAAAACACAAAATGTCAGTCCGACCTTGATCATTGGTCGGTGTCAGACGCACCCAGTCCATTGTCGGGTAAGAACAAACCCGGTACATAGGTTTCAATCATTTCCCAACTTCCATCAGTACCGGGTGTTCTGTAGGTTCTGTGTGCAGTTCAAAGTGCGGTAGGAACAGATGCCCTTGCTATGAGTAAGCGGCCATGAGGTGGAGGTCTCCGTCCATAGCACAAAAAAACAACGGGATCACCACCCATGGCTGTCCAGCAGCCAGTGCTTCACGAATGAAGTCAGGGAGTGTATCAACTCTCTGTGGCTGTTCAGTGGATGCGTCCACAGTCTTACCCTTTTCAACATCCCTCCATTGTTGGTCTTCTTGATCCATCAAGTCCGCCCAAGAAACCATTTTCCCATCTAATTTGCGTGTGTCACGGTCGTACGATTTTACCACAGGGTGCTTCGGTCCTCCCGTTAGTATTTTCTGTCTCTGTACTGCCTGGGATGTTTTTGCCAATGGCATAGGTTCTTCAGCCCCCAGGTAGGGAGCCAGAGGATGATGTTCGTCAATAATTTTTTTGTCGTTCTGAGAATGTGTGGTGGACATTGCAGTTGTAGACACGAAGATCGACATCGACGGTCCTACAGAAGATGTTCCCACTTGCACACCTGTAGGCTGCAAACCCACATGTATCGGTGCAGCAGGAGTAGTAGTGACAGCGAGTGTTGTTCGTAGGGGCACAAGCTGTGTCAATGCTATTGTGACTGGAACTGCAACCGTCACTTTGGGAACAACTGCAGTTGTTGCCTGGGACTGTGTGACTATTGTCAATGCTATTGTGACTGGAACTGCAACCGTCACTGTGGGAACAACTGCAGTTGTAGCGTGGGACTGTATGACTGTTGGGGTAGCGACCACTGTCGTCACAGGATGGACAGATGACCCCGGCTGTTTAGTGCAAGATGAAGAGGAGGCCCCCACCTTTCTGTTGGGACAATTTAGAGCACCCGATTGGTGACCATACCATCGACATTCTTGACACCACGGCGTATCCTGAGTGGCAACATCCACGATGTGTCAACCTTGAGGGGACCAAAATTTCAATTTTTTGGTCACCCTGGAACGTGCTCGCGGGTGAAGGTCGAATCTGCGATTTACTAATCTCGGTGCAACTTTATTCTGCTATGGCGAATATGATTTAATCACCTGTCCAAACTCTCTTTTAATCGTGGCCTCAAGAAAGGGCATCGCCATAAACGACACTCTCAACACCCCGATCCAGAAGATCTGGGCCTGAAGATCTTCCCTGGCTTTTGCTTGTTCGGCCTGTGTTGCCCATGGTTTATACATTTATACAACACTTTGCATTTTTTTCCTCCCACCAAAACATTGTCCTCGTGTTGAAAAGTGTTAATCAACCAATCACGAAGCACGTGGTTAACTGCCAAGTAAGAAATCATGTTAGGTTCTTAATCGAATACGACCAAGTTGTCCCCTCAACATGGCCGGATCCCAACCTGATTCCACCAATCTCATCCAATATTCCTTCACTCCAAATGAAACGTCATTTCCCAAACCCTGAAATATCACTAACACCCCATGCCTTCGCAGGTATTCCACAGTAACCCCGAAAGCTCTTTCGTCAATATCAACAACAATGGTGCTATTTGGTTCATCACGGGTGGTAGCGATGTATCTATCAGCCATATCTGGTTCTTCTTGCCCGGTCAAGAAACACCTCCGGACCATGTTGCAAAGTTCGTTGTGCTGAGGATCCATTTGTAACAAGAAAACTACAGTTATCTTGTCAAGACCCACAAGTATCCTAATTCGGCAATCAAGTAACAGGGACGTAATGGAAGAAAGAGAAAAAGACGATTTGAATTCAACAAAGACAAACAGATGATCGAGGGAAAGTAATGATCATTCAACAAAAATACGTTTCTACTTACAGCACAGTTTCAGAGACAAACGTAGAAAAAGTGGTTAAGGTTCCCAAGCAAATTTTTTTACCGAAAAGGGAACAAAAGTTAGTAACACCTGTCAAAAACGCTCACGAGGTCTTTCACAAGTGATAGAAAAACTAAAAAAAGAAAAACTGAAAAGAAAGAAATAGGCTAACAATCGGTATGGAGATGTGATTCACCTAATCAGAAGAGAGGGAAAAAAACCCACCTCATTCAAAAGGCACGCCACTCCAGAGCACAGCGATGACACCACTTCAAAGCACAACAATACACATCATTCCCAAGGTTATCACCATCTTTTTGCAGACTTCGAAAACG
The DNA here is from genome assembly GCA_003427395.1 of Chara braunii. Taxonomy (NCBI): domain Eukaryota; kingdom Viridiplantae; phylum Streptophyta; class Charophyceae; order Charales; family Characeae; genus Chara; species Chara braunii. Next base: position 1,080,461 of record BFEA01000292.1, read on the forward strand.
AGCAAGCCGCGAACAGGCCGTAGTCCAGAAATCCCTACAGCTTTCCCGCATTCTTCAACTGTGTGATGAAGGGAAAGTAGACGTTTGTACTCACAGCAGAATTTCAAAGGTGAACGTAGAAAAAGTGATTAAGGCTCCCAAGCAGAAATTCGCACCGATCAGAAAGGGGAAAATAAGTTAGTAACATCCGTCAAAAGCGCACATTAAAAAAAAAAAAAAAAAAAAAAAAAAAAAAAAAAAAAAAAAAAAAAAAAAAAAAAAAAAAAAAAAAAAAAAAAACCAAGGCTGACGAAACCACGCCACTCCACAGTACCGCGACCACACCACTCCAAAGCACAGCAGTAGTGTCATCCCCAGAGGCATCACCATGTTATTGCAGACTTCAAAAACGAGCAGGTTGCGGAAAGCAAAAATATCACTATCTTATTACAGTCTTCTAAGACGAGCAAGCAACAGACGCCCTGGGTCCATAGGCTCCTTCGGTATTCCCGTAGTCTTCAAACCGCGACAGAGATCCAGGGAAGCCCTAAAAGAACCCAATGAGGTCGCACAACCTGTTTGTGTACACGAAGCAACAACGTTGTCACTCCGTCGCCCTAATCCATGTTCCCCAATCCATCACTCCACGCCACCCACTCCGTCCTTATAAGGGCGTGAAAGATGATAGTCCGATCGTCGTGCAAGGGCTCATGCCTCAAGGAACCCAATGAGTTCCACTCCACAGTTTGTGCGCATGAAACAACGACGTTATCACTCCGTCGCCTCAAACCCTGCTCCCCTATCAGTCGTTCCTCGCCAACCAAACCTCACCCACCAAACCGTGTCCACGACAATCCCCTATCCCCTCTACAACAGGTAAAAAAAAAACCCAACAGCAGTCTGCCAAATTTCAATAAAGTTTATATCTACGTAGCACCGTGTTCGCGAACAAGTGCCCAAACCCCTTTGAACGCGAACATAAAAAATTAAAAAAAAAAAAAAAAAAAAAAGTTCTCAGAAAAGTCTGAAACACATATATGTTATGTAAAATAACAATACAAGCAACTTTTGCCTTGGAGTCATGTTTAAATTCGTAACCAATCATGAGCTAAAAAAATTATGTTCGCCCGAACATGTTCCCAAGCTGTTTGCGCGAACGCGTGAACACATTCGCGCGAACATGAAGGGGCGCGAACACGTTTGCCGTGATACGCAAGTTTATACGTGTGGTCAATTTCAGTACAATATTTGTTTCTTGTCCACGTCAGCGTATGTAACAAACAAAGCCCAATAAACACAAGCATTTTTCCGTATCTATAACCAGGGGCAACCACCCCTGATTAGTTGGTAATATTATTATGACACGACGCACGGATCCCGCCAATTGCCCACCCCCACGTATGACACTATCCCACCATAGCCAAATAGGATTGCCAACAAAAGACTAGGTAACGACAAAAGCACGATGATGCTTTCTTGAGACAACATCCGCCATAGCACCCAAGTGTCCGCCCACCCTATCGTCTTCGCCGCCCCAACGACCAGTTCTGGCTCAGCGCAACTACTACCGCAGCAGCGCTAACGCGATCCCCTATCGCTCGTGCGTCGTGTGTGTTTATCGTCTCCTCTTTTCTTCTTCTTCTTCTTCTTCATCCCCCCCCCACCCAACTTCGAATTTTTCGTTTTTCTTATTTTCTCTTTCTCTTTGATTTAAATTTTCTCTTTTCCTCCAAAAAATTGAATCATCTTATTCCTTACTTCTTTTCTCATTTTCTGATTTATTTTTATTTTTATTTTATTTATTCTGAAAATTCGATTTTTTTTCTTGTAGCACCTCTATATCTTGCTAGGACTTAGTTTTTTTTGTTATCGGCGCATATTTTGACCCCTTGAGGGTAACGAAGTGCTGCCGAAATTTTGTCGTTCCTCCCTACTTTCTTCTTACTGCACATTTTGACCCCTTGGGGGTAGCGAAGCGCTGGCCAAATTTTCCCATTTTACTTAATCTTTTTCTTGACGGCGCACTTCGACCCCATGGGGGTAACAAAATGCTGCCGAAATTTTTGAAAAACTTCAAAACTTAGTTTCTCTTCATTCTCTTCCACCTCCTTCTTTATTTATCTATTTATTTATTATTTATTTATTTTTTTGAAAATTTTAATTTGCGGCATTTTGAAAGTTAGTGTGCTCCTCTTGCTCTTTCCTTCCTCTTGGTACATTTTTGACCCCATGTGGGGTAGGAAAATGCTGCCGAAAATTTAAAAAAAAAAAATATTCTCTCTCCTCACTCCTTACATTTTATTTATATATTTATTTTTATTTATTCTTTTATTTTAATTTTTTATTCTATTTTCTTTCCCCCTCCCCTCCATAGTTATTATTTTATTTTCTTGATTAGGTCCCTGGTACCCTCCCTTAACCACCTAAAGTCCGGTTAGGGTTTTCTTAGGGTTTGCTAGGGTTTAAGGTTCTCCTACCCCCCCCCCCCTACTTCCCCGGCTCCTCCCGTCGGGCACCCAGGACCCAAACGAACCCTTTCCCCTCGACCGGATTCGCGCCACCATCTCACGCGCGAGCCGACCCACGATCACCCACTCCGCTCTCACGGTCCCCTCCCTCTCACTGGTGGTCCCTTGTCCCCATACCACAACCCATATCTCCCCCGACCTCCCACCGTGTCTACTTCTCTCCCTCCACCGCCCACTGAGAGTGCTACAACCGAGGAAATCGCCGTGTCGCAGTCCACATCCCAGGTCACCACGCAGTCAGCGGCTCATGATCAGGCCTATGTGGACACCATGGACCTTCATGCCGTCCTTGTAGCAATCGAGGCGCAACTTAGTACGCTTGGACCATTGCAAGCGCAAATCAATGCGCTTGTCATTGACGTCAAGGGCTCTCCCCATCGCTCTCCCCTCCACTCTCACACCCCATCCCCTGTCGGCTCACCGGCCGGTTCCCCACGACTCCGACGACAAGGACGTGGTGGTTCTTCCTCCTCTGTGGCTCAGGCCTAGCACTCCCGCTCAACAGTGGTGAGTGTCGCTTCCGCTCAAACCACCCCGTCTGTTGCCGCACCTCCCTTGGCACTTGCCGCCCCTACCGTCTCTACTGCTAGCGCAGGTGCTGCGGTCCAGATACCACCATCTGGTCCAGCAGTTTCATCGACCCACACTGGTGCTGCTTCCCAGCTTCCCGCACCGGTCGCAACATTACGACTCCGTCCTCTTCTTCCCGCCTTCGTTCCCCAGGGCCTACCCCCACAGCAGGGTACCACCGAGGCTGGGATTCCTCTTCGCACTGGGAGACCCGCTCCGCCTCCTTCACCTCCGACCCCGCGCACCCAGCGAGTGGTCACTTTACAGGCCACCATTGCACAGGCTCGAGCAGAGATCCTGGCCCTAAGACAACCTCACCCTTCACAGGTTGCTCACCCTTCTTCTTTCTTCACCACCTCCTCGATCCCCATCATGCCGGCTCGTTTCCCTCGACCGGCTCCTCAGCCTCTCCCCTCTTACCTAGCCATTCCAGGACAGCTCCCCGCGACCATTGCATCCTCGTTTGCTGGTCAATCCGCCAACGGCCACGACCCACAACCTTCCCCCACCTCTGCCCTTGCAGCGGCCCCGACTTACGCCACCGCAGTGCACTCGCCTCGATCTCTCTCCCTCCGCCATTAGCACAGTGGGCATCCTCCTATGCACACCATGGACATTGCCAAGTATGATGGCACATCCCGTGTCTCTCGCTAGTTGCAGATAGCAACGCGCACACTTTCTATGACGACGACCCGTCAATTGTTGTGGTGCGATGTGCTCGCAACCAAATTGTGAGGTAGCCCTTCCACCGCGTGGGAGGACTATTATACCCAGCGCCTCCGCGTGGGTGAGGTCCCTACTCTTGCAGACTTCGTGGCTTTCCTTCAAGACCGCTTTGGCGCTCGTCATGACGCCACTAACGCTTTAGGCCGCGTCACCTAGACCCGATGGTCCGGGTCCTCAACACCGACTGACCTCGAGCGTCACATCCGGGTGTTTCAAGATGTCAGGCCTTGTTTGTGACAAGACGTTCCTACCGGAGGTCACAGTCACCGACCGGTTCCTCGTCAACCTACCGACTGAGTACCGCTTAGAGCTATAGACGCGATCATTCTCTTCCGCAGAGCAGGCATACGAAGCTGCGCGTCAATACCAAAGGATGTGCTGTCTCTTCTCCGTATCCCTATCCTCTTCGCGGCCAGCCGCCACCTCCCAGTCTCGTGGTAGCACCAGACGTCGCTCCTCTTTTGCTGGTCGTTTTCGTCGCCCGGCTTGACCTGGAGCGCCATTCTCTCGGCACTATAGTTCTCTCGAGTATGGCGAGGACGCTTCAGCCGAGCTCGACCCTACCGCTGGGAATGCCCCCGAGGACATCGAGCTTCGGGACGTTTCAAATACCACTTGGATGACGACACTTTCCGAGTGGCCGAGCGCCTGCAGATGGCCATGTCTGCCATGGGTCGTGCGCGTAGTCGGGTTGCACAGGTTGGCGTTGCATACCCAGAGTTCCTCAAATAGACCTCCCGCAGGGTTTTGTCCCTCCTCGCGGAGCTCTATCCCCTGAGGAGCGTTGTCAGGCGGCCACAAGTAGTGCGCCGCCTGAAAACGGCAGTTTAGGGGTTTAGGCTCAGGGTTAAGTCCGCGTTTTGACAGTGCTTTGGGATGACCGGGCTGCAGGAATTATGAGAACTCAGGGTACCCCTGATTCTGCACGCACTAGATTTTAAGAGTAACCCCCAAAGACAGCAAGAAGGATAGGTGCACTGAGCACGACTAGAGACCGTCGTTTCCGGTCGCTCAGAGGACTGCGACCGTTTTGGCCTGCCGTGGAGAGGGATCACGGAAACAGACCTCGCCGCGGCATTTTGACGGCGTACAACCGGGGCCGAAATGAGGCCTCGGATTTTTGTCTATTCTAATATCATGATTAAAAATAAAAGAAAAAGATTAAGACCAGAAGAGGAGCGGAGAAAAATGCAATATTCCTTATTTTCTTCATTTTTCACTACATTTAATCTTAGGGGAAATTCCCTTGTTATTTTATGTTTTCGACAATGAAATTAA
>BFEA01000292.1:1091607-1107146 GCA_003427395.1 Chara braunii
GGCGGTCCCGCTAGGACGGGGGATCCGTCTAGGCCCAATTGATTCGAGACCGATTTTACTTACGGGGCCCAACCTGGATTTTCTCCTAAGAGCGGTACCGTGGCTGCGTGGGGACCGCATAGGCCAAGGCAGGCCTGGGACAGGCTCGGGGACAGCTACGGTACCAAGGCGCTGCAAAGGGCCCAGTTCCCGATGGGAAGGCCCTTTTCGCCAGGAACTTTTCGAAGGCCCAATCAGGCTTGGGCACAGGGCTGGTACCGGGGCGCTGCAAGTTGTCGGCTGCCACGGAACACAGGAGGACCAAGGCTCGCACTCCAGGAAGGGCCCAACAGAGCATATAAGCCGAACCGGGCCTAGGCACGGGACATTCGGCACATGCTGGAATCAGAGGCGCACTGGACTGAGGCGCACGAGGATACGCACAAGCGACCACGCACATGGGAGGTACGTACGAGCAATCGCGCACGCCCCAGTGCGCACCTGGGCACCGAATGGGGGGGGAGACCGCGAGCAGCCAGCGCGCACCCACGTGCGGGGGAGAGAGAGCCGGGAGGGGACCGTGCGCACCTGCGCGCGTCTGTACACACCTGCGCATACGCGCACGCACTAGCGCACATCCGTACACACCTGCGCACACGCGCGCGCACTAGCGCAAGTCCGCACACACCTGCACGCTCACCTACACAAGCGCGCGCGCACTAGTGCACCTACACACACCCACGCGCACACGCGCGTACACTTGCGCACATCCGCGCACACTCGGACACACTAACAGACACATGCGCACGCATGTGGGCTCACTTGCGCACATCTGCGTACACTAGCGCGCACTTGCACGCGGTACCTAGGGACGCACGGAGGGCTGCGCACACTGGCAGGTACTTGTGCGGGGTACGTATGGGTGCTCGCGTGCACCCGCACGAGACACGAGGGAGCACGGGGGCAGCCGCGCGCACCCAGAAGTGCTCGCACGCGCGAGGGGGCAGTCGCGGGGCGGGGACATCGCGCACCTGCGCGCACCCGCGCGAGACGGGAGAGAGCAGTTGGTAGCCACGCGCACTCAGGTGCGTTCGCGCACGACGAAGGAGCCGCGGGCAGCTGCGTGTACCTGAGCGCACCCGCGCACAACGAGGGAGCATCGCGGGCTTTTGCTCGCACTCGCATACCTACAGATCGGGCCTGGGGACAGTCGCGTACAACCGCGCGCACTGGCGCGCGCCTACGTACAAGCAGGTTGGAAGTAAGGAGAAGTCGCGCGTACCTGCGCGCTTCCGCTCGCGCACACGGACGACTAAGCGAGACTGCGCGGGGAGCGAGAGCGCATCCGCGCGAGCCAGCGCGCATCCTCGGACGTCAGCGCGCCGCAGGTGGCACCGAGGGGGAAGCCAAACGCAACTTCGCGCACACCTGCGCGCAATCGGGATCGCGCGGAGATGTGCTCGCACTCTCGCGTACGTACCCACGCGCCTACGGGACTCCGGGGACGAGCATCTAGGACAGTCAGCGAACGCCTTGCCAGCGGTGTCCGGGCACCACGCAAGGCGGCATCTTTGGATACGACTCTCTGCCACCGGACTGAACCAGGCTACGGCGAGCGGATTGGGAGGATCGGAACGAACTGGGCTTCTGAGCGCAGGTTGGGACACCTGATCGAACTGAACTGAGGGGGCTCATTCGAGGCACGTTCGGTACATCAGTGAGGAGGAGCACTCTACCGGGGCGACACTCTACCGAAGGGCGCATTTTACCGATGGGGCATTTTACCAGGCGACACTCGACCGGAAGGGGACTGTACCGAGGGGGCACTCCATCGAAGGGGGGGCACTTTACCGGAGGAGCACTCTACTGGAGCGGCACTCTATCGACATGTTACCGAAGAGGCATTTTACCGGGGCGACACTTTACCGGAGCGGTATTTTACCGGAGGGGACACTTCTCCGAGCGGTCTCTTTACCGAGCGGCACGTTTCACCGCGCGGTCATTTTACCAAGCGGCTCATTTTACCGGGCGGATATTTACCGAGCAGACACACTCACTGAGCGGATACATTTACGAGTGATTACATTCACCGAGCAGTCATTTTACTAAGCGGTCCATTTTATCGCGGATACATTTACCGGACGGACTTTTACCGGACGGATGCACTTACCGGGCGGACACACTTACCGGGCGGGAACTTTACCGGACAGACACACTTATTGAGCGGACACTTTCACCGCATTTTACCGAAGGGACACTATCTCGAAGAGGCACTTTCGTGAAGCGGACTTTTCGAGGGGGCACTTTCGTGAAGTGGGCTCTTCGAAGGGCTTTTCGAAGGGGTACGTCTGAAGGGGGATTCTCGAGCAGGTACTTTCGTGAAGCAGGCTTTCTGAGCGGGCACATCCGAACTATGGTCACGGTGGATCTGGAGATTTGGCCCCCGATGGGCGAGAGAGGCTACTTCCAACACTGAGAGTTCGAGCACTGTTCCTTGGGATCGACGAGCGCGTTACAGGCGTCGCCCAATCGGGAGGAGGATCAGACGACGTTTATTGACTAGATCTGTAGGGACTCAGACAGACCTTCCGGACACAGGAGCGAGGTGTACGGCTGAGGCCGGAACGAGTGTTTCCCATCCTATTGTTTTGGACTGAATGGAACTACTTCTATTATTTTTGCCAGACAGTGCTTCGTGAGTTTCTTCTTGCATTGGTCACGGTCGGCTACGGTACTTGTATTCGTTGATGTGGACTGACATGTTTTGTGCAGGTTACAGGAGCCCCGACCGACCCTTCCGCGGGTGACAAACGCGGCGCAAGGCATAGCGTTCGGACGGTGTGCCGGCAGACCCCTTCTACCAGGTCGACAGTGGCGCCGTTGCCGGGGAAGGCTGCCTCTCGGGACTTTGGTCCGCCTGTAACCACGGGAATGTGAGAGGATCAGGACAGGGATGTGTCTGGGACAGGGCAGACGGACGAGGCTGAGCAGTTGGCCAGTGGTCTGAATGCCTAAGTGAGACGTTGGACAGTACGGGCACGAGCGGGCAGACGACACCCCCATCGACCTATGATTGACGTTCACCGGTGAGATTGTGATTTCTGCATTTCGTGGTTTCGCTGATTCCTGCTTTCTTCTCGTCTTTCAAGCATTTCATTCTTGTTGCCTTCCTTATGATCGAGGGATGTCATTCTGATTTTCCCTACTCTTTGGTCAGTCCACCCAGATATTGAATCTAAGAGAGAGAATCGTGAGCAGGGGAAGACTTGAAGGGACAGAAGGGGAGGGGAGAAGCGCCCCGGATTCGCAAGGAGTTGGGCAGGGACTAGACAGGCTAGTCGATTCTGATGGATAGCTGGGGGGATTGATTCACAGCACGAGTCGGGATGTGAGACCATGCCTGAGGTGGGCCGAGTAGAGGCATCGATAGGAGTGAGGATGCACGAGTGAGACACCGCCTCCCTATTCGCGTGTGACTTCGGTCCACCCTAGAGCACATGAGTTGGTCGGCTCGTGCTCATATCGCGACAGGGAAGGTAGGCCAGCGATGATGGTACACTGATCCGACCTCTTCCTTGACACGAGGGTAGGGGGAGATATGCCAGAGGGCGGTTCTCTCCTAGGCTTGTTGACGTCTTGGAGGGTTGCAGGAAGGATCAGAGGGGGCCTGTCGTGGGGGTCTATGAGCTCAACAGTTCGAGAGTCGCACAGGGAGAGATTTATTGAGAGTTCCGCTTGGTTTCTAGATTAGGAATGGTATATATCGAGTCGGCTTCTCAAATATCCTTGGTCGGAGAGAGGGGCTCTTGCAACGTGATCAGCTTACCGCTAGAAGGGAAGAGCAAATACAGATCTACCAGAGAGGAGGGATTAATAGTCCGAGACGGTGTTTTCCTGTGGGTGAGAATAGAGGTCGAGACGAGGGCCTGTGTCAGGAGGGACAGGGAGGCGACGCCCTTACGAGTGGGTGTGAGCGTGAGGCTGTACTTGTCGAGGAGAGAGTGGGAGTGTCTAGTGATAGATACTGCTAGGCGTTATCCAACCCTCCTCTGTTTGACAGTGTTAGGTCGGAGGTTTGGTGCCCGGATCTTTAGAAAATTCGCTCAGGGGAGTGGAGTAGATACCGTTGCAGTCTACACTGTGAGGTTTGCGTACGATTGGGAGCTTCCTAGAGCGACCTCTGTGAGGACGAAGACGGTCCCTAGGTTTTTGACGGGGCTGATTTTCGGTACCAGAGTGGTGCACCAGAGACTTTTAGAGGTGGTGCAGAGAGCGGTCCGACTGGAAGCGTCTACTGTCGAGTTCGCGTGGCTTCTTACTTATTGCTTGGACAGGGCTGTTCCCACTCGTAGAGACTTACGCCGTATTGTGTTTCGTATCCGGGAGGAGCTACGAGAGGCCGAGATAAGCGGAGAGGTAGATAGGGCCCRGATATTGAACGGAAGGGTAGACGACGCCTMGAARTCTCACTGTAAGGTCAGRCAACYGGTATAATTGGRACAKTTCRGATACAGAGMKCYGAAATTCGTGGACAAAGATTGGGTAGAGTTCACATTACCTGGTAGATCRACTGTGGAGGCRRGATTTTAGAYGGGARCTYTRTGGACGACTAGATGCCTYACGACGRGATAGAGCACCCAGTTGAGCTTTGCCACTTCGACTATAGAGAACCCGAGTTCATTGGAGAAGATTGGGTGGAATTTACCTTACCTGGGCAAGCTGTCAGACGAGGATATCTGGATAAAGTAGATAAGGAGTGTAGATCTATCATGTTGAGACCCGGGGTCTGGTTGCTGGTCGCGCCCCAGGTAGGGTGTGAGTTCGACAGGAGAGGCAGGCTAATAGAAGAATCCCTGGAATTAGCGGTCAGAGGCTTCCTCTACTATCAGTCTTCCGTTCTAGCGGACATCATTTTCCAAGTCGTAGAACGAAGTCGCTGGGATCCGGTCTTAGGGGTAATTCCGAGTCTCGACTCTCACACTTGGGCAGACGAGGTAACAGCGCGACGTACACTGCAGGAGGTGGTCGACAAGCTAAGGGGGAAGGAACGATGCTACGACAGGGACTATAAGTCGGTAGTGGTCTCGCTTCGACTAGCTATAGAAGGGTTCCTACCCCAACCCGAACAAGCTTTGAGGTTGCCCGTCTCGAGTTTCGTCTTGGAAGGCTTTCTAGGGGGACTTGGCCGCCTTATTGAGGTCTACCGAGCTTTCCTCGAGATTAGAAACCTTTTGAGGAGCAGTGGCGAAGATCACGCCTACTACGCGCTCTGGAAGGAAGGGCCCAGGTTCGGGGAGTCGGCTTTAGAATTGTTACAGCTAATTAGAGTTATTTCACCTAGAGGACTCAGAGAGGCGCCGAGGTTTGATCAATCTGCCGAGTTCTGGACCGCTTTGGATAGAGCCCTGAGGGAGCCGCCGAGCGACCTAGCTGGTATACTCGAGTTATACGGAACTCTTGGATACGGCTCGTCAGTTAGGGAAGGGTCACTCATTGGGTTCTACGAACTTCGGACATACTACGAAGGGACAGAGGCAGTAAACGACGAGGACGTAGAGTACGGGGAAGAAGATTGGGATCTAGCCGAGTGGGAACGATTAAGGGACAACGACCTTGAAGAGTGGGAAGACGCCGCAGCTTTTCCTGAGGAAAGGGTGGGGTACTTCAGAAACGCTAGCGAAATAGAAGATTATGTCGAGGTACGTTGGCCACGACTAGGGGTCCAAATGGGCCTAGAGCGAACTCGGTAAAACTGCCTGTGAGGAGGAAGGCGCGGAAGAGTAACGATAAGAGGATAAGGAATGAAAAATATCAGGTTATTGCCCTAGGGTCAAAGCGGCCCTAGACGCCTTAGTTCCTATTACTAGTGGGGGAGCCTTCCCTTACAAAATAGAGACGGGTATATCTCTAGATGAAAGTCATGCTCTGGGGAAAGTTTATGTCTTGGTAATAAAGCACCTCGACACAGGAGAATACGACATCCGCCCATACTTGCCTCTGCTAAGGGAGAGAGGGACGGATCGTGAGTCGCTTAAGAACTGGATTAGAGATATAATCAGTAAGGAAAGAAGGGAGTTAGAGAGGAAGGGGGAAGAGGTGTTTAGTGATGAGACCCCCGTGTTGTTTTACGGCATACCCGAACCTAGTCTACCTGACAGTCTTACTGATGGGAAGAATTGAGATCCTTTAATTAATATGGCGCTTAGAGCAAGAAGTTGGGGTTAGTAAAAATGCCGGGTCTTAGGGAACAATTCTCCTTCAGAGCTATCGTAGAAGAAACAATGGTAAAGATTGAGGGCACCCTCCGAATTCCTGACATAGATCTCTTTGGGTTTGAAGAGCTTAAACTCATACAACCTTATCTGGATCGTATGAGGGAGTCCGCCTTGAGGGTAATTACCAACCAAACCGAGCTCAGTTATCTACTGAAGGTGGAAAGACTAGGGACCTCTGGGAGAAAATACTATCGTCTGGTCAGGGAACGGGTCCAGTTGTGTTAGGCGGACGTAGCCAAAAATGTTGGGTCATGAACGAGTAAGGCATAAGAAGTCTGCAGAGAAACTTGAAGAGTGGGATAATAAGATCATCGCTGGGAACCGACCGCTGCAAGAGAAGTTTGATGCGGTGTGTGCATCCTTGAGTACCCTAGGAAGAAGGGAGGAGTTTTCGTATGAGGTGGAGGCCTATGAGATGGTTGACAGTGCATGGGAACTGAGCCGCCTCTATGTTATGACCGCGCGCTTCCTAGGGACTGAGGTAAGCGACGTAGGCATTTACCTACCAACGGAAAGGTCAGAAGATTTAGTGTATGGACGTTGCTGGCAAATAACGAGAGAAGTGGTGGAGGACGAGAAGGATAAACTCCTTTCGTTAAAGAAAGAAGTCACTTGGAGTATCGAGATCAGGATCTTTGAAGACTTGCCTAGGCCGCGGATTCCTTACGAAGCATTGACAGGGATCGGTCGAGGTTTAATAATTGATTTCATAAACCGACACCATAACCCGAATGGCCAGAGGGAACGAGAATAGGCAGCTTGGAGGGGATATATCAAGTGAACTAAGACAGCGTGATCATGATAGGTAGAGATCACAAGAGCTGCTCAAACTTTTGAAGGAATGAACCCAGGAGGACTTGCGTACTCTAGGCACGACGATCTGTAGGAGAGTTCGATCTAATGAAACAGGGTTCATAGAGATTAAGAGAGGAGCCTCTTCCCTACGAGATCAAGAAGGGAAACTCTACCTTGACACAAGCTTGTTCAGAGTAGAAGGTGAACACGAGATAAAAGACGGAAAAAAAAGATTGATTGGAGTCGTGAGGGCAGTGGAGGAGTAGTGCAAAGGGGACCAAGAAAGAGAATGCTTCCAAGACCAAAAGCAGGATTAGAAGCCATGCTAGGGGACTTGACCAAGGATGAGGAGGTGTAGGAAACTAGATGAGGGGAAGTCGAGAAAGTTGGTCCGTTCCCTTAACTCTATATCGAAGAGAGCAGTGATCCCATATGAGATCGTGAGATACGAAGGTCTAAAGAGTCAGCGATGGAGGATTGATGGTATGTATGTCATCACCTACTACTTCATCAACCTTGATGAGTATGATGTGGGAATATACGTGCCGCAACATAGATTTAAGGAAAATAAAAAAGGTCGTTGTTGGCAACGGGTCTCAAACATAGTGCATGACGAGAAGAGAAGACTCCAAGAATTAAGGACGAATTTCTCGTGAAGTACCTACGTTAGGCCTTTTATTGGAATATCGTCGCCGCCAGTTGAAGGGCTCACGCTCGCTAACAATGAATGGTCGGTCGTAATAGACCTCGTATGGAAGGTGAAGAGGGCAAAAGAAGAACTCAATAATGTCGGGAGTAGTAACTGATGAAGAGGAAGTGAATCGGGTATCCTTCGCAGGGACTATAACTTCGATTATTTGGATCCGAACCTCTAGAGCATTAGACACATTAGATTGCCGACGATTAGCACAAGAAGCTATACAGCGCGAAAGACCAAGGGCACTAGCACAAGTTAGAACATAGAATCGCATAGCCTACAGTGTGATGATCTTGGCCGAGGGATGGATGAAATGCGAGATAAAGAAGGAAAAAACAATTCAAGAAGCATGAATACACGTGTAAGGAGAAGAAATTCAAAAATTGATGCCATCCTAGAAATATACTTAGATCTAGTTGAGAGGAAGGTCGAAGAGTCGCTAGCAAAATACCACGAATGGCGTGGCTCTACGGACGAAGCCGGCTTAAATAGACTTGAAAAAAGCGCCGAACGTCTTGTCGCAATCTATAGAGAGGAACGGGAGAACATTATAGGATGGCGAAATGATTTCATTGCCAGACTCCTGAAGCAAGACCGAGAAGACACTAACAAACAAAGGAATGACTAATGTCGAACCTAGAAGGCAAAAATTTAGTATCTCAGGCAGAGCAAAAACAAAAGGGTCCTTAGTACGAGTCCTAGTGGAAGCAGTACATAATGAGCAATTAAGCCAAGAAGAGGAAACCGAGTGCGCCACAAAAGCAGTAATAGAAGCCAGGAAGTGTGCCGTCTGGAAAGCTGCAGGAGAACTCTTTCTCGTAAGAATACAAATCCTCACTGTCAACCCTAGCGGACAAACAATCTCACGCACCTGGAGAGAAACGATAGCCACAGCTGTAGAAAAATTAAGAGAGGACGCTCGAGCTGTAGGAGAACTCGCCAACGTAATAGTTGATGGGATATCCTTAAATATGTTGGAGGCCAACTCACGCTACCTACAAAATGCCTTAGCTACCGCCTTAGTCGTCAAAGCTGAAGGGAAAGACGAGGACTTCAACACATTGCAAGAGCTACTAGAAGAATCGACGGAAAAAGTTAAAGTCGCCTTCGATCAACTTCTGGAAGAGTGAAGGAAAAAAATATGGATGCAGAAGGAGTCTATCTATCCTCGATAGGCGGCGAAGTCAAAACACAAGAATCAAGGACGAGTACCCCAGTTAGAAAAATCACAACTGATGTCACAAAGGACGCCGAAAAATTGGGGAAGGCCCTAAAAGAGTTAGAAACTACAGCCACAGAACTAGAGGAACGCACTTCCAAGAGCGAAGAGTGGAGGAAAGACGTTCTAAACAGGAATAGAGTAGCCTGATTCTCGGATCCCGGTATAAGGGAACCATATACGGAAACCACAAGCCAGCCTTACAGAATGGCATATACACCAGGCGCCTACGTATCCCCCTTCCAGAGAGCACAAGCCTTCCAATTACCGACATTGTCCGGAATCCAAACAATCTTCACAGGGAAGAATGTTTCAGAATTTTTGGACAACTGGGAAGTACTGGGGATGAGAGTGGAATGGAGCGATCAAAAGATGATTATAAATCTACTCCACCACACAGCCCCCAAGATAGATCGCGAAGTTAGAGAAGACATTCCAGACAGTTGGCGTTGGCTAATATTCAGAGAAAGGATTATAAGAATCTTCGCATGGGATGAAACATCCTATTCAATAGAAGATCTAAAAGAAATAAAAAAACAGGAGGACGAGAGTCTAGTACCATTCGCAAAGAGATATGAGAAGGTTTCGAACCCTCTAGTAGAAGGTGGTTTTATGAGCGAAATAGAAAGGTGCGAAATATTCCTAGGATTTCTGTCTCGCGAAAAGTGAGACAAGATCATGAGGGATCTTCCCTCTAAGGTAACGTTCAGCCAAGTTAAAGCTTTAACCCATGACACCGAATGCCAAAGCGCGAAAGCACACCTCGCGAAGGTTCTTGACAACCTAGGAAAAAACGTAACCATAGAAAAAGGAGGAGGAAAATCGCAATTCGAGGATAGGAGACCCAAAACCGAAGGAAGGGACACCTACGCGAGCTCACCTAGAAGAGGGGACACAGCCAAAAACGAGGGCGAATGGAGGAAAGGAAATAGGAGTGACAGAAAAAGAAACGACGAGGAATGGGAAACCTTAAAGTGGTCAAATACAAAGGATAACAGGTGGAAGCCAAGAGATGAGATAAAAGCAAAAAGACCAGACAAACGAGAAGAGGAGATGGCAAGACAGACAGAAGTACTAAAGGCGACAGTAGAGAGATTGCAAAGTAATAACCAGAGAAAGGAGGAAACCCTTGTTCGGACCACATGCGACAAAACCGACCCTAGTCCAAAGCGAATGTGGAATGATAAATCATTTATATACTGCGGAGACGACGACCACCGCAAAAGAGATTGCCAAGCAATGTTAGATGCACTAAAAGAAGGGATCATTGAACTCGACGATCGAAAATACGTCATTTGGGCAAATGAAGGCAAACCGGTACCATTCCTACCCTCAATGAAGATTAATGTGGACATCCGAAGGAGAAGGATGAATGAAGCAAAGAGGAAGCAATCTCAGGATCAATTACCAGCCAAAATATCCCGAGTCACCTTCGAAGATGATTTCGACGAACTACCAGAAAGCCCAGGTATAAAAATTTTATCCATTAAGTTTGAGGAGTCGAAAAAAACGGAGAAGTCTACGTACGTACCCACGACATCGGCGAGGTCGGCGAGTCAAGCAACACAAAGAAAGAGGATCAAGATCAAACATGACAGACGACTTAATTGAGTCGCTCAAGTCACCACAATCCCCAAGAAAACGAGCAGCCAAGAAGTTCCACTTTAAAAGCACGCTAGACGAAGTCGATTTACGAGAATCTTTAAGAAGGGTCATGGATATGTCAATTCCTATCACCCTTAAGGAATTCATAGCAGGCTGTGGCCCGGCAAGGGATGAATTAATAGGCATGATGAGGAAAACTAAAGTACCGCTACAAGAGACAACTTCTGGACAACAGAAGGAGGAGGTGAAAACCTCAGTCCTAACGGCACTAACCGAAGGAGAAAAACCAATACAAACCAGCGAAGGCGGAAGCAACTACTTTTACGTCCTTGTCAGTGGAAAGCTCAATGTCACAGTCAATGGCATAGGGATGGAGGCTATAGTCGACGACGGGTCCGAGTCCACCGTTTCTGAGGAGAAGGTGGCCAGAAACCTTGGCTTAGAGGTAGACAGGAGTGTAGCTATGACCATGATATCCGCTAACAAACTCAAGCAACCTGCGCTCGAGGTATGCCACAAAGCCAAGATAGTGGTTGATGGAGTTGAGGTCACTATGCCCGTCTTTACAGTTGAAAACTGCTCGTCAGAAATAATTCTTGGAAGAACATGACTGACACGGGTAAATGCTACCACCGAAAATAAACGAGACGGAAGTCAGAAGGTTACCATCGATGGACCTCAAGGTAGCAGACTTACCTTGAAGACCGTGAATAAATTTGACAACCGTCACAAAATCTCATTACAAAACAAAGGATGACTGAACAAAAGAAGTTGCAAGATGATATCTGAAGACCTTACACTAGGACCGCATAAAGTAAGAGGAAAAAAAATTGACGTTGAGGACCTAGAAACTAAGTATGTGGTAGACGGAACAGTCTATGAGAAAGAGGCTGACGATGAGGAATTCGGTGGATGTATAAACCTTTCTTTTTTTTATGAATTCCCCCACACGGCGGGAGAAAGAGATATAAAACTGTAGCCCAAAAAGTCAAGCCAGCCGCGGTCAGCCGTGATAGGACCGGGGAAATAGGGATCACTGAAGAAGAAATTACTCAGATGATCCGGGAACGAAAGGTCACTGAAGGGCAGAGAATCACTGAAGACGGGTTAAAGGAAATAGATATAGGCGACGGAAACATAATGCAAAAGGAGAGAGAACTCATAATAGAAACATTAACATCATGCGACAAGGCAGTAGCCTTTTGTGACGCTGAAAGAGGGCGAATAGATCCACGATATGTTAAACCTCTAAGAATCTATACGGTCCCTCACACTCCATGAAACGATGCATGATGGAAGTGTGCGCAAAAGGAAAAGAAGATGACAGTAGACTTCCTAAAGGAGAAGATAAAGACATCTGTAGCAGAACCTTGTGAGAGCGCCTACGCCAATCGCTGGTTCTTCATAAGGAAATCAAACGGCAAACTACGATGGATATAGGACTTACAGAAGACGTTGGATCAATCGCAAATGCGGATTTTCTATCCGAAGGCTCAGCAGGACGTTCAATTTACTCAGTCTGCGTTTTTTTTTCGGGATATGATGAGATACCGCTAGACTACCGAGACCGACATCTAACTGCGATGCATATACCGTTAGGCTTAGTTCAAATGATGGTGGTACCGATGGGATGGACTAACGGTGTCGCTGTCTTTCAGAGAGCGATGGTCACCGTTATAGGGGAGCTCATACCAAATCTGGTAGAGGTTTTCCTGGATGACTTCCTGATCAAAGGACCATACGATAAAGATGAAACAGAGGTAAGACGTGGAGTGAGGAAGCTCGTAGCCACCCACGCAAAAGATATAAAGAAAGTACTAGTGAAGTTAGAGGATGCAAACCTTACGGTCAGTGAAACAAAAAATAGATGGGCGGTATCCTCTATAAAGATATTAGGTTACATCTGCGACAATGATGGCAGACACCCAGATCCTGCAAAGCTAGAAAAACTTATGAAATGGTCAAATACCCCGCAGACATATTACTGACATACGCCAGTTTCTAGGAGTTGTCAGATTCAAGAGGAATTTCATAAAAGGCTATGCTGCAAAGGCCGAACCGCTACGAAAGTTCTTGCGCAAGGGAGTAGAATGACAA
Source organism: Chara braunii (assembly GCA_003427395.1). Taxonomy (NCBI): domain Eukaryota; kingdom Viridiplantae; phylum Streptophyta; class Charophyceae; order Charales; family Characeae; genus Chara; species Chara braunii. The sequence goes on from BFEA01000292.1 coordinate 1,104,275, forward strand.
TGAACGAATGAACAAGAGGATACAGTAAGAACGTTAAAAGATGAGCTTAAGGAAGGAGGTCAAGTTCTTGGGGTACCTTACTTCGAGGACGAGGAAAATCGGTCATTCGTCGTATGTACGGACGCGGGACCTGCCTCTGTTGGTGGAGTCTTAGCTCAAAAGGATCAGGCCAGCAATGAGAGGCCCCTCAGATTCGAAAGTAAGACCTTAAACGCCACCGAAAGAAACTACTCACAATTTAAGAAAGAAGTTCTAGGAGTCTTATATTGTTTAAATATTTTCCGACATTATATTTACGGGCGAAGGTTCGTACTGCGGGTCGATCCGACGGCAGTGGCAGCTGTCTTACAAAAAGACTTCTCATTGACAGATCCAACGGTCACCAGATGGCTCATGCATATAAGGATGTTTGATTACGTAGTAGAGCAAATATCTGGAGCTAAGAACTCAGTTGCTGATGGTCTCTCGGGAATCCCTCTAGAAGAAGGAGATCTAGGGTCGCCTAGTGGTATTGACAAATTTTTACAAATGGACATAAGCTCCTTAAAAATAGAGCCCGATGCAGGAGGAGCTTGCTTATTTCTTGAAAATCTATACATTGGCAAATACCATAAGATAGGGCGTTATCTTATAGGGGAAATCGAATTAGATGACAAGCTTAGGAAGGAAGCTTAACAATATTGTCTCAAGGCAGGACACCTCTTTAAGAGACCACCTCAAAATAAAATGTCAATGAGAGTCGACTGTGATGAGGACGAGCGCCGAGAGATTATATCAGAACTTCACGATGGCATCGTCGGAGGACATAGAGGAGTAAAATGAACTTTTGAAAAAATTAGGAACCTCTATTGGTGGGACGGCCTATATAAGGACGTAGAATCATACTGTCTGACATGCATGGAATGCCAGAAGAGAGCGGTAGTTAAATATAAAGAACCCTTATTTCCTTCCTATATCACAGCAATAGGCCAGAAAGTGCACGTAGACCTAGTTAAGATGCCCAAGGGAGAAGGAGGAATGAATTACATCATGGACATTAGAGACGACTTGACTGGATTCGTGGAGGCACGACCACTACGTCAAAAAACAGGTAAAGCAGTTAGTGGCTATTTGACTGAATATATCACTCGCTACGGCTGCGTTGGCAATATTGTCATGGATAAGGGATCAGAGTTTATGGCTAAGGAAATCCAAGAATTGTTTCAAAGAGCGGGAATACAAGTATCGCTATCCACAGTATATCATCCTCAAACTAACGCTCCTGTAGAAAGAGGGCACCATTCTCTAGTCAACGCGCTCGCTAAATGGTGCGAAGGAAAGGAGACGAACTGACCAAAATATTTGAGATTCGCCGTCTGGTCAGACAACATTACGGTTCGGTCAACTACAGGATATCCGCCCTATACGTTATGGTTTGGACGCCATTGTCCCTTACCTATAGAATTTTATATCGACTCTTGGCAAACGATTGACTGGGAAGAGATCTCCACTAGAGAACAGTTGCTGGCCGCAAGAATCAAACAAATAGTCGAAACTCTTCAGAATAACATACTAGACACCATAGACAAATTAAAGATCCAGAGAGGAAAAGAGAAAGATGGGATAGGAACCTTCGCGTCAGGCAAGAAGGGATACCTACAGGGAACCTCGTCCTGCTCTATGACTCCTCATTAGAGAGAACATGGACAGGGAAGCTAGCAAACAAATGGATGGGGCACTATAGAGTGGTCAAAAGACTAGAAGGCGGAACCTACTAAATAGAGGAATTAGACAGCACAAGATGGAAGGAACCGGTGTTTGGCGCCCGTCGTAAAGTATTTAAAGACCGAACATAAAATATTCTACGTACGGGAAAAATGAGGCAGACAAATGACGCCCATATGCACCCAGAAAAAGGTAAAAAGAAGGATGAGTCCTTAGAACAACCCACAGCGTCAACCACCTCCGAAGTAGGAGAATCCTCCAATCGGCATGCACTAAAGCCTGCCACACAAATCACTTCTCAAGTACCAGAATCCTCCAAACAATCTTCAAAAAAGACACAACACAAACTTATAGGGGTCCGACATATCCAACGCAAACACGCCAAGAACACCAAATCCGACATCAAGAGTTTGGCGGCGACTAAAAGGGAGAAGAAGAAAAAGGCTAAACAAGTCATCAGAAATGCCCTAAAAATAGAAAAAACAAAAAACCACCACCGGCATGTTAAATATACTCCACCAGACAAACGCTTAGACGTCAAAACAAAGCTCACTAAGAGAAAGTCAAACAGGAAGGAAAAACAAAAGAAAGGCATCCGAGCACGACAGAGAGGATGATCTTGGGTTGATGGGTAGAGATTAGGAGTCATCCATTTTTTCTCCCTTCAAATCCCAATACTCGCTTGCCGAGGATGTCGAGAATTGGGGGGGGGGGCTACTGTCGGGCGGCTACAATGCTACGCCGCCCTTTACTTCCTTTCAGAGGGTACGCAACGAGAACCCCACTCGACAGTATTCTACCTGGCCGGGGTTCACCGACCGTGAGGCAGACCAACGCCATGACCATCCGGACCACCAGTATTTGCCGATCGTGCGACGAGACGGCACTCCGAAGAGCGGGGCGGTGACATCCTTGTTTGACATTGTTTTGCATGGCCGGGACTCACCGACACCGAGGCGGGCCAACGGCACAATTGAGGAGGCTACTTTACCTAACCGGGGCTCACCGGCCATGGGACTCACCGACACCGGCGGGCCAACAACACAATTGAGGAGGCTACTTTACCTAGCCAGGGCTCACCGGCCATGGCACAGACGGGCGCTACGGGCAAGTGGGCCACTCGGCTGGTTGGATTTTCCTATGAAGGGGCGGTCCCGCTAGGACGGGG
>BFEA01000292.1:1117374-1131139 GCA_003427395.1 Chara braunii
AACTGCCAACCAAAAATCCCCCCCCCCAAAAAAACTTTTTTTTAAAATTTATTTTTCAATTTCTCTTCTCAACCTTCTATGTTTTTTTATTTTTTATAATTCTTTAACAGGATCTTTTTTGAAAACGAAAAATATTGGGTTGTAGGGATTAAAAATCCATACAACCGCATATATATACATATATATTTTAGGCTTATTAAATAAATTAGGAAATATACAGTAAATTCACGTCCGCGGCACGGACGACTCGGAGGCTAGCCGCAGACACGACCATGTATGTGGCCGCCCTCCGCCCTCCACCCCGCGGACGCGTCCATGGGTGTTTTGTAGCAGCGGGCCATTGCCCTTCGTTTCGAATGAAAGGGGGAGGGTACACATATAGTATCCCATTTTCAGATGAGATCCCGTCGGCGTTCACTACACAACTTTGAGTCCGACGTGGAGAGTCTCAATCGAGTGGCTCTCTCCTTGTGTTCGTCCTCGCCACGTGTGTGGTAATAAAAACCCTTGGCTCTGTAACGCTCAGTGCAGCGACAGTCGCTGCACAAAGTGCTAGACCAATGAGGCGCCACTGCCGACCACGGGATGACGATCAACTCGTTAAACGGTAACAACAACGAATAAGGCAGAAAGTGCGTATCGATGATGACGAATCCAACACCGATGAATCCAGAGCACCAGGTCTCAGGTGGGAAGTAATAACGCCCGCTGACCTTGGCGATGACTTCTCGTACGTCCGATTCGCGTACACGTGTCCTCTCCTCGTTGTACGGGAAGGGGCGTGGCGGGGGCACGGGAAGTCGGCGCCCAGTCGGATTGCGGCTCTCAGTCCACATGGCAACAAGGGCAAAGCGCACGATTAATCATGCATCATTCATTCAACACACTATTCAATCCTATCCCACGTTCATTTGATCAATCAATCAATATCCCTGTCATGCTGACACAGGTTCTCAAGCAAAGTCCACTTCATGCATATATCAAGTGAGAGGAGAGAAATCAGCATAACCCACTTATTATAGTATACACGTAGCAGAAGGAAGGTGTGGGGGAGAAGAGGCGTAGATCAGAGGAGGGGAGAAAGCAAAAGATAATTACACAAGAAAAACCGGCGATCTTTACCAGAAATTTCCGCTCAAATGTCGGGTGAACGGAATTCACGCTCGAAGACTTATACCTTGAGACAAAAAAAGACGCATCCGCCATAAAATTCCACCATGGCCCCAAGCCATACACCCACTCAACCTTCCATTCGACCCTCACACCTGCAATGACGATCCCGATCGTCACGTGCTACTCCCACCATAGCGATCGTCACCCTGCGACTTAGTCTCTGCACGGTCTTGCTCGGATCCCACAGTCCGTCGGACGGTCCAGCGCACAACCGACAAGACTATAGTCAGCCCGTCTGGACTTTTCGACTCGCACCTGAACACGTACCACCTACCCACCGCATCCCGGAAGCTGGCTGATGAGTTGAGAGAGATTTTCGGTGGCGCTTGCGAAATTTATAGTTGTGGAAAAGTAGGTAGATGCTAGGAAGGGTTATGACTGAGGAAGGGAGAGGTAGGGGAAGATTCATGGATAATCGCTCGACGAAAGCCATGTCGATCCTTCGGAACCTAGTTGTAGCCAGTCAGAATCGTGCCTATAACAGGAATTTCCCTCTTACACGACACGTCTCTTTGTCTAGAGGGGAGGATGAGGAAATCGACAGGGTATTCCGGCGCAAGGATTGGAGTGGGAAGAAGAAGGGAGCGAAGGATAACGCGACACGAAACCAAGATTTGGATGATCAAGAAAGAAAAAAAGGTGCGCGAGGCAAAGTAGAGACGGAAAAACGGTTACACAGAGAGAAGGAGCGTGAGCGCGAAGAAGAGAGTATCGAAGATAGTGAGCGAAATAGAGGGGGGGAGAGAAGCTCGCATGCATAGCACCACGAAAGCAAAAAGGGCACCGAAACATTTACAGCTCATTCAGAATCCTACGCTAAGTCAAAATTGAAAAATATCAGTTTCGCGCGTAGAGTGAACACGGGAAAAAGTCCTACGCCTATTCAGATTCACACAAGAATTCCCAGAATTTTTCGAGATGAAGTCGAGAATGAACAAAAAGGACACGTCGAGTCCCGCTTATTCAAAAATTCCTAACCGTCGAGCCTAATCCCCAGCGCGGTCACTAAGGCGCACGTAATTCCCATGTATTTTCCGAATCGTGAAAAGATGGAATTCCAAAAACCTATCAAAATAACAAGGGGCAAGCCACTTTGATTATGAGTAATGCGCATTGATTCATGAAAATACAAAAAGGGGCCTCTTCGCTCTAGTTGCAAAAGATCACAAAACAAGAAGGGGTTGGGGGGGGGTCGGAAGATGGCGCAGGTTCGGAAGCTGGCGCGTCACATGTAAGCACACACACGCACACACACACACACATCAAGCTCCTCTTGACAATGAGACATTCAATTCATCCATAAACTCTCGTACCACAATATGCATACCACAAAATACCCATGCATCGGGACCATGAACACATCACACGGAGACAAAGCAGCAATGGAGATAAACGTAAGTTCTTAAAACACAGAATTTCTCACTTTGGGTCGTCAAGCCTGTTCGACGTCGCGGACCTTGCGCATAGCTCGCGCAGCTTGCAGCCGAGATCAAAGAGAGGGAGAGGAAGGGGTTGTGAGAATTTATTGCGCATAAGGCAACAGAGAGCCAGCGCGAGGTGCGGGCAGCCTGGGGTGTAGACGAGCAGGGCAGAAGAAGGGCTGGGGTTCCAGAAGGATCGAAGGAGGCGAGTCGAACGATCTGTGTGATTGGGGTGGTCGTTCAAGTGGTGCGCGCCTTCCGCTCTCACCACATTGATCCGACCATCCCAATCACACAGCCAATCGTTCGCGATGATGGGTAAGGAGAGGATCGAACTTTGTTCGGGGGAGGACGAAGAGGCATGCAAGAAGGGAATGCGCGACAAGAATGGAAGATGGTGCGGGGATGCAAAGCGGGATAATGGGTTTACGCGGTGCACAAAAAATTAAAATTCCTACCCACACTAATTCCGAACTGTTTCTTTGATTTCTTGGCGCGGCCGCTAACCGGCCACGTCAGAAAGATATCAGGGGCAGTCCCAAAAAAGGAAAAATAAGTTTTTGTTCCGTCCCTCCTCTCTGTTCAAGATAAAGGAAGAAAAAGAGAAAAGAAGAAAAATGAAAAACAAACCCTGTTCTTCCCAATCACCTAGAACCCGTACTTCGAGGCTTTACATGGGATTTTCCTCTGAGGGTGGGAACCTGCTGAGCATGGTTCCTGGCTTATCACAAGCGAGTGTGATTCCGTCTTGATGGCTCTAAGCTCATGAAGGTTTATCTTGACCCTAAGGAGAGAAATAGTACCGAGTACAAGTTGGAGCCTTTGGAGGAGTGTATAAGAAGCTGACCGGGAAGGATGTCACGCTCGAGTTCCCTGTCCAGGAAACAGCAGCATAGATGACTGCAAGCAACCTGGCTCTTTGTTTCCCCCCTCCTTTTCCTCTTCCTCCCCAGCGAATCTGTGGTCTCTGAGTTGAATCGAATGGGTCGAGTTCTGCACTGCGTCTGCTCGTATACCTCCCTCAGCCCTTTCAAGGGAATCAATCTTTGGGTTGGATCAAAGGGGGTTGAGTTCTGAGTTCTCCACTGTGAGTTCTATGCACACTGTCTTCTCATACGCCTTCCTCAGCAAAAGGTGTTTAATGCGGTTAGGAGATGTGCGTGAACGGAAGGATGGCTGCTCGAAGTACTTAAACCACAAGTACTTGCCCAGTTATCAATGCCAAGCCTGGAATGCCCCTGTGCGCCAATTTTTGCCGAAGCGCCGGGGTACCGTTTCAATTTTTTTTTGGCTGACGCTTCCTGCCATTGTGGTCCGGTACCCCAAAGCCCTAAAGGCGCGGCGTGTTAATGGGGAACTGCCGCGTCCGATAGCTGGGCCAGAGTAACTGTTTTGATTCACATTTGGAAAAGGGTCAAGCAGTGTTGGTTGTTTAGAAAAAAAAAAGAAGAAAAAAAAAAGACTGGCTGGGGGGGATCAAGGGGGATGGGTGGCCGAGGTGGTATGGAAGGGGGGACAGGGCGACGACCAGGGGGAGATGATCAGGGATTACCACCTTTCTCTTTCAGGATTGGATAACGACTGATGTCTCTGTACCTCTATGGCCCCTCGCCGATTTCCCTGACCCCTTTCCCCCCGCAGCACTTTCTCTGGCAGAGCTGCCATGGTACGATGAATGCTGATCCTACAAGACACGTACCAAGGCCGCAGAATGCTAGCTGGACTGCATGATTTCCACATGACTACCTTACCTACAGTGCTGTTCTTGCTTTCATGTTGCCATGATTGTTCTCTAAGGGACGCTGGACCCAGTTTCCTTTTTTTTTTTTTTTTCTGGACCCAGTTTCTGGCAGGTGCTGCTCCCATGAACAGAAAGAAAAAAGAGAAAAAAATGCTAGCTAGACACAGAACAGAGCAGGGATGCTCTGATCAGGCACCTGGTGGTCAGGTGAAGAGGCAAATACTGCTGTTTATCAGTCCTATCACACAACAAGCGGAAGCCACGTAATGGCCACGGTGTCCAGTCATAAGAGTAGACAGTGTAAATAGGATGCTGGACCAGTTTTCCAGCAAGTGCGGCTCCACACCAATAGACTGGAGCACCAGGCATCAGGTTGCTAGTGGAAGGTTCTTATATCACCCCCACTAGCTAGTCGAGGTCAGGTTAAAAAAAAAAACAGGAAAAAAAGAGGGTGGGGTTGGTATCAGTAAGGTCTTACTGAACATACACATACACCAAGTCGGACGCAGCGCTAAGGGGAGCGCTGCGCCCGACCGGACTGGGATTACCCGGTTGACGCGGGGTGCGCTTGCACATTGGCATGGGAGGTGGGTAGTGTCGCAGTGAGATGACGCTGGAGGAGTGGCGCGGTGGTAGGAGATGGCGTGATGAGGCGCGCTTATACGTTGGTATGGCCGACGGATAGAGTGGCGGTGAGACGACGCTGGAATAGTGGTGCGGTGGTGGGAGATGGCGTGAAGAAAAGTACGTCTTCATTGTAAGCTTTTTGTGGTGTGAAGGTCGGCATGAGTATCATGGGGAGTGATACGGCGAATCATCGGTCTTCTTCCTCTTCTTCAGCTGCGTTTCATATCGGTGGTTGTCCTGACGATCTACTCGACCTGTGTCCGCTCAGTCTACAGTCCGGAAGGTAAGTTTATCTAAATAAGTCATGGTTGGGTGGAAAAGGCGACGCGGTATGAGAGACCCTTCCCTCTTCCTCAGCTGTACGGTAAGTGGTTAGCTAGGGTGTTTTCTGAACCCCCTGTGTCGACTTGTCAACGGGCTTGGTGAGGGAGTGCAACATTGTTTTAAATTTGTTTCCTAGAGGGAATTGAAGACGGTCGTTCATGTCTTTGGTGTTAGCTTTGCCTTGAGCTTGAAAAGCTAGCAGTGGGAGGAAGGGAGTTTTTCTTCCCCCAAAGGCGCAGGGGTAGGGTTTGAGGGGTGGGAGGAAAGTGGTGGGGTGAGGAAGAAGGGATAAGGATCTGTTTTTATTGATTTGGAACTAACCCTCACGTGGCTCTGAAACCCACTAATGCCCTTGTTACCGAGCTTTTTAACCATGTTGTGCTCCATGGATAATAACTTGGGATTTCGATTCATGATTCTCGATTGAATTTTTCTAGGCTGAGTGAGTGACTAGTATGATCTTGTACTTGTTTTTGTTCGATGATCAACTCGATTTCTCTTTGGCTTCTTTGATAATTCTTGATATCGCTCGTAGTGATTTTTTGCGCAACTCTTATTCAACAGTATGTTCCTTGCCATATAGTTTGTTCTCTTTATTAATGATCTCAACTACGGTTTGGCCTTTTTCGTGACTTCAAATATGATTCGTGAGTCCTTAGTCTGTTTTTGGGGGGTCGAAAGTCTGTTTGGACATCCTAGATGAATTTCTTAGACGATTCAATAATTGTGCTATCAGTTTATCTTTTCTATGTTGTAATCCTAGATGTTCATACGATAATTTGTTCTGATTAGAATTTTCCTGATTTACGGTCTGAGCGATTTCCTGAACCCTGGGTTCTGGAAATCAGAGTCGAAAGTCCGTTTGGACATCAGAATCGTTTTTCTATTGTGTTTCCTTTGGATTTTTCAAAGTCATCAAATCGTATTTTTTGTCTAAGCGTTTTTCCTTTCTCAATCTTATCTGTACCTCTATGGATTTTTTGATTTTGATGCTAATTAGTTTTTACTTGTAATAAGTCTTAGCGATTTCTCTACTTCCATCTTATTTGTATTGATGGATTTTCTGATTTCGATGCTATTTAGTTTTTACTTAGTAATTAGTCTCAGAAAGGGGGTCTCAACCGTTGATGTGTCGACACCTTTGGACTCTCAAGTTTTAGTCTGTTTTTGGGGGGTATGGAAATCTTGAGGCTCAACATGAGCTTTGTAGGGCTTGGGCTCACAAGTATTTATCGGGGTTATCTCCTCAGGATTGGAGCTCCTCCCTGCAAAGGCTACACAAGGTGGGAGGTGTTGTCCTTGAGAGGGTAGGGGCGGTATTGTGGGATTGTCCTTTTTTGGGCCGTGCTAATCTTTGGGTCGGATCAGTATGGCGGTTGGGGAGAGTGGACAAGGGGTGCGGATTTTAGCAAGATGGGAGGAAGAGAGGGCTGTTTCACTGGGAGGGGGTGAGACAGGAGGAAAGAGGGAATTCCAGCTCTGCGGGGGCATACTCTAGGGGAAATTGTGTGCTGCTGAGGGAGCGGGAATGACCGTTTAGGGGGCTGTTCTGAACTGGGGCCGGTGTGGTGAGGGGGCACCTTCCGACAGAGGCAGTGTATGGACAGGGGGACATTTTTTGAGGGAGGAGTAATTTCCAGTTTTTTTTGTGAGTTCTCCATGATTGTTTGAGCTTCGAATAGACACCGGAACCGCTTTAGGATGAGGGGTTATTTTTCCCTCCCTTCCTCTCGTTTTGTGGAGGTAGAAGGTGGTTTTCTCTGCCTTTGTCTGAGTCAAATTTCTCTGAAGGAGGGCAGGGGGGGGGGTTAGAACCGAAGGATGGAATTTAGTCAGGAGGTTCTCAATGGAGAAATGACTGTTAGGCAAGTAGGTCAGAAGAACGAAGCTGGGACGACACAGGCCGGTGCTGGAGCTTTGGCTCTGTGACCTGGGGGAGCTTGAGGCTTGTGGAGTTATGTCGAGGGTGGAAGGCATAACCAGATCGGTCGACGAAGTGGTCGTCGGGGAATTAACCCTGTAACCTGTTCAGGGGCTTGCTGTTAAGGGTAGTGTCGAGGGAGGAAGGCACTTCCTGTCCATCAGAACTAGGTTGGTCAGAACTGGGGAAGGTTGCGGTGCCCTGTTACCCTAGCAGGAAGGGGGTGAGAGATCAAGTTCTGGTACGAGGACTGAAAGCCTGGACAGACTTTCCGTCTGTTGAGGGGGGAATTTTGGATAGTGGGTTGTTTCAGTTTTGACCCCCCGCTTATATAGTTTTTCATGCCTTTCCATATATTTTCAAAAAACAAAAAGACTTAGTTAAAAAAGTGGGAGGAGGGGATGGTGGGATATTATGCGTCCTACTAGTGAGGGGGCTTGCTGGTAGGATGGGAATAGGGTACAGCAGCAGCGGAGATGGTGGCTCTGCTGTAGTAAGTCTTGCCAGAGTTGGGATAGGGGAAGGACTGGGTGTCTGAGGGTCCGAGTTTTTTCCTGAATCGTGCACATGTCTTGCTTTTTCTCTCAAAGAGGTGAGGGGGACAAGTAGATGGTTGGATAACAAGCGTCCTACTAGTAAAGGGCCTAGCTCGTAGGACGGAAATAGGGCACAGCAGTAGCGGAGATGGTGGCTCTGCTGCAGTAAGTCTTGCCGGAGTGTGGTAAAGAGGATTGATGGGGGGTTTTGAGTCACGTTTTCTGAAATTTTCTGAAGTCTGACGTAGTAACTTGCTAAGTAACTCAAATGTTTCTTAGCCAAAGCCGGGTAATGGCCCCGGTATCTTAAATTTTCATGTTACATATTCTCAGTTGTATTTCAAAGTGACGGTCAGCCTGGTTCTCAGCACGTGAGTTTAAAATAAATAAATAAAAGGTGTAAACAGTGGGAGGTTTCAGTTAGGATCTTCTGTTTCTAGGTTTGGACTGTGGTTGGGTAGACCATAGGCTGTTTTTTCTGAGAATTTTTGAAAAAAGAGGTGCGTGAGAGAAGTAGATGGTGGGATATCAAGTGTCCTACTGGTGAGGGGGCTAGCTCGTAGGATGGAAATAGGGCACAACAGCAGCGGAGATGGTGGCTCTGCTGCAGTAAGTCTTGCCGGAGTGAGGTAAAAGAGGATGGACGGGGGGTTCTGAGTCATTTTCTGACTTTCGCCTAGTATTTCTGAAGCTTGTCATAGAAATTTTCTCAGTAGCTCCAATTTTCATAAGTCAAAAGCCGGCCCCGGATGGGACTGGGCCCGGTTCCCAGCACGTGCTGCTCCCCACGAATAGATTGGAGCCTTGTTCCCATTAAAAAAAAAAAAAAAAAAAAAAAAAAAAAAAAGGTATCAGTAAGGTCTTCAGCCAACACGGGTGTGAGTGCGTGTGTGAGTGGGTTGAGTGTGGTGTGTGGGAGAGTGTTGGTTTTAGACACTACTGTTACTCGATGGGGGTGGGGGTGGGGTTAGATGAAAAGGGGGAGGCGCAGTTACCGGCAAAATGCTCGGCCCTTGTGTTAGCCGGGCCCCCACCGGCGGCCCCAACCCTGCACCCTAAAACGCTAGGGCAAAGGGGCAAACATGCCCTTACCCCTCTCCAACGACGGAGAGAGGTAACCTCCCTTCACCGAAGAGAGGTAGAAAGCTATGCTTGCAGGGGTCCCCTGTATAGCCTTAGGAGTAGTGGTAGGTAGTGAAAGGAAAGATGTGGCAGAACGCCAGAAAGATATGTGAGGTGAGAGAAAAATATATGGCTGTCCCCCGATGAGGAGAAGGCAGCTTTAAAAAAAAAAAAAAAAAAAAAAAAAAAAAAAAAAAGGAATGTGGGGTGGAAAAAAAAAAAAAAAAAAAAAAAAGTTTGTGGGGTGCGAAACCAAACACCTACTGATCGTGCATATGAGAGGCTGAGGGCCTTTTTCCTTGTTTATTTTTTGGCCAACAATGAGAAAATGTGTGAAATTTTGAGAAAAACTGCTGAGGGCTGATAGAATTGACCCCACAATCTCTCCCTTGAAATGCCACAGCTCTAACCACTGAGCTACCATGTCCTAATTTACCAAGTGGGTTATCTTGAAGGTAAGGCGCCAAGCATGCTGCAAGCTTTTAAATTCAAAAAAATATATAAAAAAAAATGCACACTGTCAGACATGGGGACAATGGGAATTAAACCCACGACTCCTGAATGTCACTTGTGTGTCTTGCCAACTGAGATACACGAGCCATACGAGGTGGATACTCTGAGGACGTACTCACACGGGGACTTTCTGTTGTAAGCTCTGGAGGTGATTGTGGTCAGGTGCGTCCAGGTTCGGCCGCAAATGCAGTCAGATTCATTAGGAATGTGCTAGTGTGAATATGCCCTTGGAGTAATTTTTCAGTAGTGCCTCGTGGAGCACTCTCAGGCTGCCCAGTGCCCTCGGACCCAAAATCTCATGGCATACCACAGTCGTGCCAAGAAATTCTTTCGAAAACTACTTCTTTTCAGGGAATTGGACCCACACAGCTAGGATAGGATATGGGCCCCACACAGCTAGGATAGGATATGGGCCTCGCCACACCTATCCTGAAAACACCGATTTGGAGAGGAGAAGCATCGCCATACCAACTCTCCAAAATCTGTGTCAGAAAAAAATTGGAGAGCGGCCAGCACGCGGGTTTTGCGAGTGCTCTCGAAGTTGGTGGATCGCCCCGCCTGCAACACACCGGTTTAAATTGAGGCGTGGTCCGAGGCTCCTCCGATTTCGGCCCCAAATTGGAGAGGGCGCCTCGACCGACAAATGTCTGCTGCCACTGTTTTGTCGTGAACGGTTCGAGAGCACTCACCAAAATTGGAGGTCCTTTCAGACCCTTGCCGGGCCCAAGCATCCCCCCACGGGCCCGCGCCGGTTTCCGAACACGATTGCAGCCGCATGGAAAGTCCCGCCCCACCAGTTTGTGGAGAGGGCTCGCCGCCACACTGCACTCTCCAAAATTGTCGGGCCTCGTCTGACAATTTGGAGACTGCCCCCTTGGAGAGCGCAGTGTGGCGGCGAGCCCTCTCGAACGGAAAATTCACATCCTCCGCGTTGGAGAGTGCTCCCAAACTTTTTGGCGTTTTCGGGATAGGTGTGGCGAGGCCCTGTGTGTCAGGCTGACGAAGTATTATTATTATTATTATTATTATTACTATTATTTTATTATTATTACTTTTATTTTTATTTTTATTGTTATTTTTAAAGAAAAGGGGCCCAGTGCCCAAGGCTCCAATTATGAAATTGATTACAACATTTATGCACACGCCTCTTCCCATTAGGGCTGCAAGAGCCTCAGCCACTGCTCCCCTGGAGACAGGTTCCCTGTATAACACGAGTATAGCATGAGCCCGGGGCCGAGGTCCCACTAGGAAACAGGATTGGATTTAGCTCCTGAATCTGGACATGTTCAATCTCAAATTTCTGCACTTTTCCGGGAACATGTCTCGATTCAGGCGTTCAATCCAATCCATGTTGCTAGTGGGACATGGCCCCGGGGCATTGATTGCTTCCCCAGTGAGGAAGGATTAACCCCGTTGTGTGCAGATTAAATCTGACATCGGGTGGCCTTGATTGCCTTCAGGGAACCTCCAATTGGGGGGGGGACACTGGCCAGGGGACAACCGTTGGCCAGTCGTTGTGCCTCCCCGATTACCCCTCCCCCTATGAACATCAGCAGAGACTGCTTTTTAATGCGAAGTGGGGGGACCAACGTGCTATCTCTAGGTGGCGGGCGCCAAGCATGTCCAGGAAGGTACATGAGGCAATGAGGATTGAACCCAAGACCTGCTGAATGCCACTAGCGTGCCTTACCAATTGAGCTAGGCGGCTGGATTATCATCGGACTAACCAGCCCAGGTAAATTCAATCTTGTGTCTGATCGGAAAACGGTGGCCTTTTCAGCCCAGGGTGGCCTGATAGCCTTAGGGTGGCCTGATAGCCTTCAGGGATCCCCCACTGGGGGGCACCGGCCAGGGGACAGCCGGTAGCAGAGGGACCGAGCATCATCTGAGTGGCCAGACGCTGTGCCTCCCTGAGTACCCCTCCCCCTATGAACATCAGCAGAGACTGCTTTTTTAATGCCAGTTGGGGGGACCAACGGGCTATCTCTAGGTGGCGGGCGCCAAGCATGCCCAGGAAGGTACATGAGGGCAATGGGGATTGAACCCAAGACCTCCTGAATGCCACTTGCGTGCCTTACCAACTGAGCTAGGCCGCTGGATTTTGTTTTTTTTTCAAAGAGCGCCCAGTGCCCAAGGCTCCAATTATGAATTTGATTACAATTATCCCTACTTTCTGGATCCCTTTTTCCCTTTTTGACTCTTTCTTTCCCTGAGGGCCTCGCCACAGCACGGTCGAAAAGAAAAACGCTCAAATGCATGTTCCCACAGAAAGTGGCAAGATGCATCCGTTCCTATGAATAGCAACAGATGCATCTGGCCACTTTGTGGGGACGATGCACTAGTGCTTTTTTCGTTTCGACAGTAGTTTGGCGAGGCCCTGAGTCCTTAGCTATTTATTGGTTCAGCCTGACCGTAAAAAGTCGTTGAATACCTTTCTTGGCCTTTTGGCTAAGATCAAGGGTCTCGCCGCACGGCACATGAAACGAAAACGAAACGAGTGCATCTGCCCACCGAAGGCGGCAAATACACTCGTTACTATTTATAGCAAACCCGTGAACCTGGCCATTTTCTGGCAGAAAATACATTCGTTTCGTTTGCGGCAACGCCCCAAGTGTAGTAAAAAAAAAAAAAGTCGTTGATTAAATTTGCGAGGCCCTATGCTTGCAGGGGTCCCTTCTATATAGTCTTTAGGTAGGTAGGTAGTGTGAGGTGAATTTGAGAGAAGACAAAAAAAAAAWAAAAAAAAATAAAATAAAAAAATAAAATAAAAATAATAATAATAATAATAAGAAAATAAAAAGTCGTTGACTCTGATGTGATGTTTCTGCAAAATGTAGCGCTGCCAAATGTCTGCCGGAAGGCCAAGTCAGTGGTTTCAAAAGTCCATGGCCATCTTTTACCTAGGACCACGGGCCCACTGGCATCACTGCCTCTCATGTGAGAGTATGGCCTATCAGCCGTACGGATGGATCATCTTGACGGATGGCATCAGTTGCCAAAGGTATGAGCATATCCTGCTGCCAGTGGGCCAACACTCCTGCAGTAGTGTGAACCACCCCTGAGGCAAAGAGTGAAACCCACACCCACTTCGTTCCTCCTCTCCCATTCCGCCCCCCCCTGCAACCCATCTCTATCGGACCCCTCATACAACTGAAAAGTGGGGACCTGTTGGGCAGCCATTGGCCCATTGGCCATGCCTGAACACTGTGTAAAAGGCTTAGAATATAATACTGTGATGCTATTGGTCAGACACTCGAAAAGAATCTCCAAAATGGCTCTCAAGGGAGGGAAGAAAACGAGGTCGGGCCTAGAGCCTATCCCTATTGTGGGGTCTCCTCCCCAGCCCCACTGTCCCACTCACTTGGATTCCTCCTTTCTGGTCAATTCATGGTAAATAAAGCATTAAGGTTCTCCGGGCAGACTGTGAGGACCCCGGGGCAAGGTCCCACTTGCACGGATTACGAGAATCTGGCCGTTGATCTCTGTTATCTACGGTCAGTATGGCTTAAATCGTGCAAGTGGTTCCTAGCCCCCGGCCTCAATCTTCTTATTGGTTAAAAAAAAARAAAAAAAAAAAAAAAAAGGTGACCTCACAAATAGAACAATTGTCAGGGCAAAACTGATGCCTGGTCGTCGGCCACCTGACCTCTACAACAACCTGGGCTTTATTAAACCACCAGTGCCTTTCTCTTATGTGGGGCTACTAAATGCCCGCGGCCGACATATGGGAAAGGTACTGGTGGTTTAAACAAAGAAAAAGAAAAAGAAAAAGAAAAAGAAAAAGAAAAAGAAAAAGAAAAAGAAAAAGAAAGGTGGATTGGGAGAGTGTCTGGCTCATGACATGTGCTACAGCAGTTCAGCTGAACGGCTCTAGACTGGGAAAATGTGGGAAAACGTACACACAAAACTAGGAGCCTCACGTTGTCTGCATTTCCAATACCTTCATGCACAGCATCCTGACTGAAGTCACAGCCAGAACCCGAAAAAAAAAAAGGCAGGCGAAATTTTCGAGATGCCCCTGAAATTTTGATTAATTTGCGGCATGCCCCTCTGACGGCCAACTTACCCTGTCACGCCCCTCTAACAACGAATAATGTTTCCAGAAAACCCCTGGTGTCGTTTGGGCCTGAACCGTGTTTCATATGCCCCTACCGGTACCTCTCCCAAATTTCCACTATGCCCCTACCGGATAGCCGTTGAGAAGTTGAGAACCAGCAGAAACATTTCTCATATGCCCCTACCGGTACCGAGCATCTTTCCAGCATGCCCCTGTGGCTGTTGTTGACACTCTCCGCCTTTCCCCTGGCCCTGGGAGAGGATCTTTCTGCCCTGCTCTCTCTCTCTCTCTCTCTCTCTCTCTCTCTCTCTCTCTCTCTCTCTCTCTCTC
>BFEA01000292.1:1138180-1161299 GCA_003427395.1 Chara braunii
AGAGAGAGAGAGAGAGAGAGAGAGGGGGGGGGGAGAGCAGGTAAGTCTCCAACCGCGCCGCTGGCTTGACGCTACTTCCATAGGTTGGATGAGCAAAATCGAATGAATCTTCAGCTAGACATGGAAATATACACTGCCACACTTTCTTTTTTTTTTCTTTTTTTTTTTCTTTTTTTTTTTTTTTTTTTTTGTCTGTGTGTGTGTGTGTGTGTTGTCATGTTCGCTATACACAAATGAAGCATGAGGCATCCATCGCTCCAGCGGGCGGAGTGCACCTGTCGGCCGACGGACGCAGGAAGGACAGCAGGACGATGGGAGGAAATCCGAGGAATGCTTACAATAGAGAGACGCGTGAGTGAGAGAGAGACAGAGCAGGTAAGTCTCCAACCATGCGGTCGACCTCGTGGTACTTCCATCGATTTGATGAGAAAAATCAAATGAATCCACCACCAGAACTTGGAAATATACACTGACACACTTTTTTTTTTTTTTTTTTGAAGAACTACATCCCCCACCCATAGTCCGCCATGCGCACATGCAGACGGACGGGTCCTGTTCAACAGATACTCGCCACGTGGCGCGTTTGAATGCGTTTGAACGCGGCCCCCGGCCGTTTGAACACATGCATTCGAACACGAACGCACATTCACCGCGTTCAGACAGTCACATAGACCCCTGCAAGCATATGGCCTCACCAGCGAGGTAAATCATGTTGCGCCCCGCCCCGACAGCGGTAGTGATAAAAGCTTAGTCACTCAGCACCAACCAACTCTTGACACATAGCCGCGGCATGCGCAGCAATCATATGCAAAACTCAACCTCAAAACCCGTAGAAAACGGAAAATACAGAAATGGAAGCACATGGCACCTCCTTCCTCTTCGAAAGCACAGAGTGGCGCCCAGAGACTGAGGAGCTGGCATCTCCGACTTTCGGTCTCTGCCAGTTAGCGACCTCATCAGGGGGCGGTTCAAGTGGGGTGGGGCCGTTGGTGAGGGTCCGGCTAATGCAAAGACCAAGCAGTTTTCTGGCCCACACACATCGTCCCCTACCCCTCATATAGTAAAACAGCAGAGGCTATGGCTGAGAGGCGGTTAATGGAAGGCCCAAAATTCGGCAAATTTTGGCGCCTGAATTTTTACTATGGCTAACACTCTCCGACACACCACACACAACCCACTTGCGCTCGCACTCACACCTCTGTTGCCACGGTGTTGGTCATAAAGGTAGACCATGCTAGCCTCAAGAAAAAAAAGTTTTTCATTTCTTTTAAATCGGGAAAAAAGTCAAATTCAAAAAGCAAAAATATGACATTGTAGAGCTCAGAAATATCTCCAACAGCATAGCTTATGTTGCTTTTTCTGAAGAATTTTTGCCCCCCCCAGAAATCCCCAAAAGTCGTGGCTGGAGCTTGGCCAGCTGCAGACGGCTTCCGGTCACAGTCTCGGCCGGGCACATAAGGGAGTGGGTCATGACCGGGGGTGCATTTTAGCACATAAGGGAGTGTGTGTGCGTGTGTGTGTGTGTGTGTGTGTGAGAGAGAGAGAGAGAGAGAGAGAGAGCCTCCTTTTTTTGTTTTTTGCAAGTGGCGCTGATAAGAGCAGACACCACTAGCACTCCCGGGGAAGCTCCATCTATTGCCACTATTGGTGGACAGCAGCACCTGCTGAAAAGCGAGTCCAGCGCCCACTGCGCCCCTGCACATTGGAAATTGTTGAATGGGACAGACATTTGACTAGTACTGCAGCTGGACAGACTCCTAGTGGAGATATTTTTGTTTGGATCTGGCATATGAAGACGGAAAGTGAGCGTTCAACATATGAAGCTTTGGAACTTTTCCTTCAGGCTTCAGGCCTACAAGCCTAGTACAAGGTGCAGTGAGATAAAGGTATTATAGTCTAACCTACCAGTGTACAGACAAACAGACAGACAGACAGATGCCAGGTGTAAGTGCACCATCGCTGCCATGTGCTGGGAGGCTGAGAGCTGCAACACATTTTTTCTTTATGGCTTTCAAATTCTCCCTCGTGCTCCCTCACTCATGCCTTCATTTGTTGCCATTTTCAATTTTTTTAATTTTAATTTTTTGAAATTTTCAAGTTTAAATTTTCAAAATCGAGCGCAACAGTTGCCTGGGATCTTGTCTGACTTATATCATTTAGTTGACGCAGCTCAACCGTGCAACAGCTAAAAAAATTCATTCCAATTCAATTTCAAATGAGAAATGCATTTATAAATGGCACCATGAATACAATTGTTTTCTGGTTTTTCTTTTTTCACAACTGGAGTAGCATACAGTCACTTCCATTCCACAGCAGAAAATGAACAGTTGCCCGAATCCCGTCTTGGTACAAAAATGGCAAACGGAAGGAGGCTCGTACAGTTTCTCTTGAAAAACGCCTTTTGGGGGAACAAGAGGGTCGTTGAGCTAGCTGTCTCGAAAAAAGGAGACAGCTAGCTCAACGGAAACTTCCGAAAGTGGCGACGGTAGGGGGAGTAGTATTCGAGAGAGGATTTCCTTCTGCTTTTTTTTTTTTTCCTTTTTTTTTTTTTTTTACCATTCCATTATATGCCAGAAACCGGGTCCGGTGTCCCTTACATATGAACCGCAGCCATCCAGGGCTGGGAAAAGCACTCCCGACCAATCCCATCCCCGACTGCTGCCAAATTCCATCAAAGGTTACTCAAATCCTAGCCACTACTAAACAGCCCTGGACCGGAAAAAATTGTTGAAACATTTTGAGCCTCTTTTGAACGCATCCCTTCATGATGACATCAACTGACATCCCTTCATGATGAGAAAAGGGGAACATTTTCATTTTCAGCCTCTTTTGAACGCATGGGCAATGTCGCACACGTAAGTGGAAGGTGCATGAAAATCCAAACCAAAAAAATTGGTGTGATTTTCACGCACGTTCACGACCCCCAGAGGAGCACCACAACAAAAGCAAAACATATGCCACCCTATTGAGCCCCCCCAAAAGTCATATGTTTCCCCACGCCGAAAACCAAGAAAAACAACAACACTGATCACCGTTCTCATCATCGGCGCCAAAGGGTCACACGCCCTATCCGCTACTCCACATACATCGGTAGTGGGACCTCCCTCCTGCTGCAAACCGGGACCAGCGTCTCTATTGCCTTTTTAAATTTTTTTTATTAAAAACGGACCGCTAGATGACTTGGACGACGTGCATCTCCGTTGTCGCGTACAGTCACACATCGTCAAAAGCTTAACGTTGACCTAGCTCAATGGAGCGAGTGGAACAACGGGGCTCGTTCGACACTCCTCGGGCGCGTAAAGTCCCCGAGGAATTGTTCGTTCCACTTATCCGTAGGGTTGCAGTCGGAAAAAAATAAGTGAAAACGCTCCAAAGGAAATTCATCGGGCTCCGAGGATTCCCCAGCCATTTCTCCCTTTTGCGGAAGTTTTGCCCAAGGGACCTCATGGGCAAAAGGAATCCGCGTTTCACGGAGAGGAGCGGGCACACGCTTAGAGAGACATTACAACCGAGAATCTGGATCGTGGCGGCATCCTTCTGGCTGACGGCCTTAAGCACATTTGTTTTTTTTTTTTTCCCTTTTTTCTTTTCTGACATCGCTCCAAGGAAGCGTCCTCGGGCGACGTCCCCGAGGACAGGTGGAATGAAGGGCCCAAATTTCCTTTTGGCTAAAAGGAATTTTTCCTTGGGCTCCGAGGACACCCCAAGGAGTGTCGAACGAGCCGCAAGGTCCCTTGTCCAGGAGTAAATGGAACAAACGGCACCAGCCCGGAACATTCGTTTGCAGGCCAGTACTGCTTCAGAGCTTCTGCACATCCATTTGAATCAAATTGAATGTGAGCCTGAGGCAAAAGTTTCTCAATCTATTTTTCTCCATAGCATTGTCTTGGTTCAAATTTTTTTGACTTCTTTTTTTTTTGGGTTCAATTTTTAAATTTCATGACCAGGTCGGCGTTATGATGACTGGGACCCTCCTGTAGCAGACGTAAATCGAGAAATGGTTCAAAAAAGCAATTGAAGTTCCTCCAACACTGGGTTCCCGGACCTGATCAAAATCCAGAGGGGGCAAGGGGAGCAGCCAGTGTTGAATTTTCCGAGCTTCTTCCTGTGTGAGGTCTTCGTTTAAAATTCACAATTTTATCTTTGAAGGCCCCACAACCTGCCTATCACAAAAATAGAAAAAAACTTTTCTGGGTGCCCGGGCACCGGACTTATGCCTGGCTACACGCCCGGGTGACTGGCCGGGCATGACCCCCGGGCAGGGTTCCGGGCACCCCGGGCACCCAACTTATGCCCGGGTACACGCCCGGGTGACCGGCCGGGCATGACCCCCGAGCAGTGTTCCGGGCAGCCCCAGCACCAAAAAAAAAAAAAAAAAAAAAAAATCAAAAAATCCCTGAATTTTGTTTTTTGTTAGAATTGCAATGCAAACATCTTTTGGCCGAGGGTCACCTAGCTCAGTTGGTTAGGCATGCAAGTGGCATTCAGGAGGTTGTGGGTTCAAGCCCCATGGCCGCCTGCGGCGCACTTAGTGCCAATGGACTGTGATAGTCCTCTGGATACCCCTGATCGGTATTAGCGGGGTCTATGACCAACACGGGTGTGAGTGTGAGCGCGAGTGGGTTGTGTGTGGTCTGTGGGAGAGTGTTGGCCATAGCCTCTGCTGCTACTCGATGAAGGGTGGGGGACGATGAGAAAGGGAGGCACAGCTACTGGCAGGTCTCGGTCTTTGTGTTAGCCAGACCCCCACTGGCAGCCCCAACCCTATACCCTAACCATTAGGGGCAAGGGGCAACATGAAATCTCCCCTTCACAGAGACAGACAACTATGCTTGCAGGGGTCCCCTCTAGATAGTCTTAGGAGTAGGTAGTGGAAGGTAAAGAAACAGAAGTTCAGGGAAGAATATAGAAAGAAAGAAAAACAAAAACAAAAAAAATTCCCCACTCAATCGGAGATAAAAAAAAAACAGAATCACACTAAGGCAACCCCCTTTAAACCCCTTCGGCCCCTCTAAAACCAAATTGAGACAACTGCACCTGTGACCGCTGCACAGTTCAGAATTCACAGAAATAACAGTCCACTGCAAGATGGGCCGTGAGCAGTTCAAAACAGCAAAAAAAAACAGTGAACTGCTCGTTATAGGGCCTACCGCCGCTACCCGTTCAATATTCGGCGAAAACGGGACGTGGCCTGGCCTAGCAGGCCCTCCCGATTTTTTTTATTTTTATTTTTTTTCGTTTTTGGGTTCTGGCAGGAATGGGTTAGGGCAGGAAAAGCCGCCGACCGTGCCCCGTTAACACCCACCCCACTCTCTCTCTCTCTGTGCGTGTGTGTCTGCTGCTCGTCCCACCAAAGTGCGAATGTACCTGGCCCATTTTCTGCGAGCGAGCCACAGAGAGAGAGAGAGAGAGAGAGAGAGAGAGGAGAGGCAGATGGAGCAGGCAGGCAAGTGGGCAGCAGAGAGCGCAAGCCGGAGCCAGAGTGAGAGAGAGAGAGGTAGACAGAAGAGTAGCATGTCCAAATAAGTGCGAATGTATCTGACACAGATATGGACCAGATACATTCGCACTTTGGTGGGCCGCGCAGCAGACTCACAGAGAGAAATGAGAGAGAGAGAGAGAGAGGTGGGCCGCGGGTGTTAACGGGGCACGGTCGGCGGCTTTTCCTGCCCTAACCCATTCCCGCCAGAACCCAAAAACGAAAAAAACAAAACAAAAAAAAAAAACGGGAGGGCCTGCTAGGCCAGGCCACGTCCCGTTTTCGTCGATTATCGAATTAAACCGGCAGGCCATATAACGAGCAGTTTAACTGTTTTTTCTTGCTGTTTTGAACAGCTCACGGCCCAATCTCGCAGTGGATTGTTATTTCTGCGAATTCTGAAAAAACTGTGCAGCGGTCACAGCCTCACAGGCGCAGTTTTCTCAACCAAATTATAGCCCTCCCCTCCCTTTGACAGCCAACTCGCAAAAGACGAAAGGAGACCGGATTTTGAGTCCTCTGGGAGACCAGAGAAAACCAAAAAACAAAAAACAAAAAAAAAAAAACATTTTTTTTTTGTTGTTTTCGCATGCCCAGGTACCCCAGGGCCCAGGCATCACGCCCAGGTGCCCAGACGGGCAGGACCGGCCGGGTGTAAGAATCTTTCTAAGAGCATTTGACACTCGGGACTCCACTAAACTGCAAGCACATGGTTCATCTGCATTTAAAACTCTTTGACTCAGGCACAGACGAATCGTAGAAAAATATAAGAGACAGAATATAGAATCCTGTGCCGATTATGTCTAAAATAATGCGATCCCATTGGACACTTTCTATTCAGAGAGACTCGCCATACAAACACTCGCACCTACATCCACCGGACCACCGCATATTTTTCCAAACATTGAAGCCAGAAAAAAGACCAAGTTCAATGAACCAAGCAGTGCGCGCACAGTAATGCCTATCACAAATCGACAAGACATTCTGAAGGACAAAGAGACTCAATACCGACACAGTCACTCCGTGCGCACGGACTGGAGGCACAGAGCATGCAAAACAAATGGAGAAACATTCATCTCCCTGTCATCAGCGGAGTCGTCCAACTTCTCTTCGTTTCATATTCACCAGAATCACCACACAATCACCAGCACCACCAGGCTCCAGCACCGTCCCAAAGGGACACCACTGCAATCATTTTACTCCAGCCTCATCACGCATCAGCGCCAAGGGACATACTATGATATAGTAGGCTACTAGCTAGTCCACAGCTGCTGCACGGTTAAGTCGGGTTGACCAATGCAGTGATGCTCAGGCCATTGCCTCCCAGACTTTGGGTTCCGGCAAGAGCCATCATTAGCACGCACGGTCATCCACACTGAAAATTCCTAAAATCGTTCTTCACAAATGGAATCGTTGTTAGGCTGTTGTGTACTCTTGAACATCCTAGTCTCTAGTCCAGCCACCCTGCAGCATTCACCATGAGATGCCTCTCTCTCTCTCTCTCTCTCTCCCTGCAGCATTCGCCATGAGACGGCTCTCTCTCTCTCTATATATCTATCTATCTATCTATCTATCTGTGTGTGTGTGTGTAAAGAAGATTGGTCATCATCCCCTCCTCCGTATATAGTAATCAAACTTCGTCAGAGCATCAGCGCCATCTCTAGTCCAGCCACCCTGCAGCATTCGCCATGAGAGGCCTCTCTCTCTCTCTGTCTCTCTCTCTCAGTGTAGAGAAGATTGGTTCTCATTCCCTCGTCCATGTGTAGTGACCAAACTTCAAAGCATCACAATGCTAACTCTCGCATTCAACGGAAAATGTGGTGTTCCTTGCGGTATTCTCTTCATCTTCAAATGAAAAGGAAATACCGGAGTTACCACAGGTCCACAGACAGGTGCAGAATAAGCGAACAACTCCACTCCAAGACTCCACTCCAAGACTGGCAGAAAAACTGAGAAGAAAGTTAAACAATTCGGAAGGCGACTCTGAGGACAACTCGGAGCATGAAAAGAAAAGAACTCTCCGAGTCTCCGAGCATACAGAGATGTAAGAAGGATTAAAAAAAAACTCCAATTACACTAAACAAAGCCAACACACCCCCAGTTCACAACTTTTCAAACAGAGAGGTGACCAAAAAACAGAACAAAATAAAACGATCTATGTCAGGATAATCCAGAGAAGCAGGGCACACTGGACAACCACCCCCTACCCCTCCATCGTACTTAAACCATTCCAGCAGAATGATTCAAGAATAAAACGTTTTCCATGGACGATATTTTAAGACCAAATCAGTGCAAGGAAGGCGAAGAGCACACTCAGCAACCGCACGACTGAACAACAATGATTCTAATAGAGCACACATACAGATTTTCGAAAACAAGGGCTGTTCGAATAGAACTGACACGCATTGTATTCCAACTCGCAACACGCATATGCGTTACGTTCAGTGAAGACGGTGGGAGAGGCCATCACAACCCCAGCCCGCTTATTTCCCAGGATCAGGAGCAGCACCAGCCTCACAACCCTACCACCTACATTACTACCCCCGCCTCCACAGTAAACATCAGTGACATCCGTGACATCTAATTTCAAGAGCGGTGTAATCTCCCTGAACATCGCACCCACAAAAAAAAAGACACCCTCAACTTCAGTTTCAAGTACTGCCACAGCAGCACCAGTCGTTGCAAGCTAGCTCACTCAGAGCAGCCGACAACAGCAGGCTGAGCTGCTCAATTGCACCTCTACCCTCTGAAACTCTACCCTCCGGTCCAGATCGGACACTTGCCGCTTGAGGCTTGACTCTTGACGCTCCTCCCATGATTCAGATGACGGCCCACACACTTGGAGAGGAATCAATCCGCTCATACCTGGCAATGCTGGCACCCTGCACCTCGTCCATGTACGTGTGCGTGAAAACACTCTTCTGCATATGTGAAAACGCTCTTCCATGTAAGTGAAAACGCTCTTCCGCGTAAGTGAAAACACACGTCACAGAACTACGTACCCCTTCAAGCAATGTGCACAACAGCAAGCCGCACAACATTCAGCAATCCATCCGAACTGTCATCATGAGTGAATAGAGAGACCCTAAACACTCTGCGCCATATGAATGAGAGAGAGAGAGAGAGAGAGACCCTGACACCTCACGGCCTGTATGAATGGCTGCACAGTGACTCCAAAAGCATTGTCGTTCCCCGACCGGGCCTGACGGTCCTGACCTAATCCCCGAGAAATAGCGGGAGATTAGGATCAGTCCGATCAGGTCGGTCATTTAACTCAAACCCCACCCGCGTTGCTCCCCATTCGCGTGACATACTCCTTGGCTTGCAAGACACTCTGCTGGAGCTGCTGTTGTGTCTTATCCAAGACCGCTCCGCCAGGAGGAAGAGGTCCACGGAAATACCGATACATCCACCACACAGCCACCGAGGCCATTAGTGCCATACCTGCAAAACGGGGAGAAAAAGCGAGAAAAAAGCGAAGCACATATCAATGCCTTAAAGAAAAACTGTATTAAATTTCCCGCGGAGTCCGTCACTGAGAAACCGTTAAAGCACAGCAAGCTAAAAGCAGCGAGTCCGACAAGTAAAAAAAAAAAAAAAAAGGCAGAGTCCGTTATTGACAGAGAGGGACCCTCTTAAGATTTCAAAAAAAAAAAAAAAAAAAAAAAAAAAAAAGGGAAAAAAGTCTTGACGTGCCCGCTATTGACAGAGAGGGACCCTCTTATCCCTCAATCAAAGCCAGACGGCTGAGACGGGTGCGGACCAAGGTCAAGGTCACTGAACGATAAACACAGGAATTGAGGGACAGAGGAGAAATATGGTAGTGGGGGGAAATTGCACACACACCAGTTTGGATAAAGAGTGCTGTAACAAGTACACCAGTCCCACCACTCAATAGATTCGGGAATTTGCAGAAATACCGCTTTTCAGAAAGTTCCTTTGCAGATTTATGCCTTCTATGTGGTGCCTAACGCCACCTATGTCACCTATCATGACCTAACGGTGCCTAACACCACCTATCGGGAACCTGCTCCTAACTCACCCTCCTAACTCACCCTTTTAATTTGAACTAGGCAAAAAGGCAAAAGTGGTGCCTAACGCCACCTCTGTCACCTCTCATGACCTATGTCATCTATGCATTTCAGAGTGTGCAACAGTGCAAGTTCGGCGTGTGGTTCCGGTTGGGCGGTTCTAACTGTGGCCGTTTTCTTGAAGTTGAGTGAATGGACATCTAGTGGCGGCTCTTTCTGCCCTGCTTCGTCGCGAACTGCTATAGTCACCTGTTCCAAACATTTAACACTACCTTCTTCCCCCGAATACAATGTATGGTCATTACAGCTGTATCTAAACAAAAGATGCCTCAAATACAGCTATAATGACCCTACGATGTCTTTGGGTGGATAAGGTAGGTGTGACCCAATAGAGGTCGCCCTCCAAAGCAAAAGTAAACAGTCCGAATGATCTCTGTAGGGAAGAGAACTTATCAGTGAACGAGAGTGAAGAAGTAACAATGCAGGCGCAGTCCGAATGATCTCTGTAGGGAAGAGAACTTATCAGTGAACGAGAGTGAAGAAGTAACAATGCAGGCGCTCATCTGAAAAAAAGACGAAGATGAGTCATTAGCGGACAGGCACATTAGCAAACTTAGGCAGCAAGTTGATCAGCTAAGTATCTAGATGAGGTTCAGCGCATTGATGCACTCAGCGATTGATTACATAATCGACCAAAGAAGGAAAGAAAACTTACGCCCCGTGAGGTTTCAGTAAGCTAGAGCAATCAATGAATTCAATCCCACCGGGACATCCTCA
Organism: Chara braunii; assembly: GCA_003427395.1. Classification (NCBI taxonomy): domain Eukaryota; kingdom Viridiplantae; phylum Streptophyta; class Charophyceae; order Charales; family Characeae; genus Chara; species Chara braunii. The sequence continues at coordinate 1,148,468 of BFEA01000292.1, forward strand.
ATTTTGAATTCCCATCAGCTAGCTAACGGTTCAGTCTACTAAGTCTAGATAAGGGCAAGTCGGAACTCCAAAGTCTGGCTTAACCCCCTCTCAACCCCCTCGACGCAGGCATGCTGTGGTCACAAAGAACGAAGACAACTTGTTTCTGTGCTTTGCACCACCATAGCAACAACAACGGGCATGCTATGGTCCTAAGGCACCAGAAACAAGAGCATGTTCTGGTCACAACGTACCAAAAACGAAGATGCTATAGGGTAAAAAAGACACAAATTGACATGATGAAGTCATATAAAGAACCAAAAACGAAGATGCTATATTAGGGTAAAAAAGACAAATTGACATGCTGAAGTCATAAAGCACAAGAAGCAAACATGCTAGAATGCTGCAAAAGCACCCTACCATACCATCCAGTCCACTTCCCCTCCTCCCTTCCTGCGATCAAAAGCTACGCAAGATACCTCACCGCCCTAGGAGCAATGTACAAGAGCTCGATGCCAGTGCTGCTTAAAACAACTAACGTCTCTGCACATAAAGCGTCGGACAAGGGTTCAAATTCCCACAAGTCATACTTAACTGATCTCCCTTCTCCCTTCCTGTAATCAAATGGCAAATACTACTGCGAATATCGCACCACCCTACACGTACCCTACACGTAGGAGCCATGTACAAGAGCACTGTCATGGATGCCACCACCAGTACCGTTCCCAGCTATTTTTTTCACCCTCGCCCCGGGTAGCGCGCTGGCATGAAACGGAAGGGCGTCCGCCGAGTCGACTCCTCCCTCAGAGCCTTGCTGAGGCTTGCTCCACAACTTGACGCGTCGACGAACGAGGCAGAGAGACTTGTTCCCACTCAATCAACTCGACGACTCAATCGGGTTAGAGAGACTTGTTCCACTAATCGACGTCGGCTCGACGAGATATTAGCCTGGACGTCGAGTTCTCAACTTCTCTCTGTCTGGCGCCAAATGTGAAAAGAGGGTGCGTCCTTCAAAATTCAAATCTCGGCTCGACGAGATATTAGCCTGGACGTCGTGTTCTCAACTCCTGTCTGGCGCCAAATGTGAAAAGAGGGTGCGCCCTTCAAAATTCGAATCATCAGCTCAAATTGGAATGATTCAGAGAAGTCGGAGAAGATAACACCCATGACCGTATGACGTGTGTGCAAATATTACACGCATAAACGGAGAGAAATGATGATACCCATTCAAGCCTGACCCGCTATTTGAGCCGCAAATTGTCCAAACACGAGCACATCGTCGCGTCAAAATAAATGGAGGGTGGAAAGGTACACTCACGCACAATAAATTTCTAGATCGCCAGGGGTTGGATTGGGGGGCCAGATAAACATTGGGCTGGCTAATTTCGTCGCAAGCCCGCCAAGAAAGACTCAGGAAAAAGGAGGTACTTTGGTAGGCAGAGGGTGCTTTTTTTTTCAGCAGATATCAATCGGGGAAACCGTGTAGTGTAACAACATCAAACGCACGAACCGAAAAAAAAAAAAAAAAAAGGAGCAGCCCAATAGTTCTGCACGGGACCGATGTCTTATTAATTAGTACGGCAATTTTACACGACGAGAACAATCATTATGATGACGCGTTTTGAGCTCCCAAGACCTTTTTCCAGATATCTGCGATTCTCTTAAGTTACCTCTGTAGGTTCGCTGGCATGAGGAATAATAGTATCTAAAAAACTTGTTGTCACTCGTATTTTACCATTGTTCTCTGAAATTTCATGGTGATGGCACGGCCAAGTCCACGCCTCAATCACGAGCGTAGGCGGGATACAACGAACAAGGCGAAGAAGCGATACATAAAACAAGAAAAAAAAAAAAAAACATGACCTGCCTAAAGATCAAGCCCGGTCGGGATAACTGGTGGAAACTGCCCACGCACAAAGTTCGAGCGGGGAGAACCGAAAAAGGTTTTCTGTCCTTAGGGACATCCATAAAAATTGGAACGATACAGAGAAGGGTAATTAGCATGGCTTGGCACCTGCGCAAGGATGACAGGCATAAATCGAGAAATGATCCAAATTCTGATAAAAAAAGAAAAAAAAAAGCGTTTCTGGAGGGCCCTATCTACCAATTTTTCTATCAACCCCGAGTCCACACGTGAGACGCAAAGTCCGTCAGTGTCCCTCGATACTCGTCTACTCACAAAAAAAAAAAAAAAAAAAAGCTCTTCTGGAGGGCCCTATCTACCAGTTTTCCCATCAACCCCGAGTCCACGACTCAACCACGTGAGACACCAAGTCCATCAGCGTCCCTTGATACTCACCCCTTCTCAACAGAGCCTGCAAAGGCATCTGCAGGATGCATTGCTGGATCAAGTAAGTACCCCGTAGAAAAGAAGTCCTATCGAAAATCACTCATGCTGCACGTGTCACTTCGATGAAAACATTGCAAGTGCCACTACGAGCAGTGTTCATTACTTTTTTTTTTTTTTTTTTTTCATTACAGAAAAAACGAAGAAAAAGAAGAGTTCCTTGCGCAGGGGCCATGCTAATCATGCTAATCTTCTCTGTTCATTACTATAATAGTCAGTACTCCCGAGGTATCGCGACGGCGATTGCCACGTGGCACGTAAGTGACATGATGGGCTTACGATCCGGTTCAGGTCTCACTGGCCAGAGCGAGGCAGGGTTAACTACGTAGACACACAGCCCTGTGCATGGTATGATGGACGACCAGATACATTGACACATAGTACGCATATGGTTCACTGGCTCAACTTTTTCGATGCGTTTCGCCGCATTTACCCTAAATTACTAGATTTATACTCCGCTTAGTGTGCGTACACACCTACCGTCTTTACCCGAATAGAAAGAGGGGTCATTATAGGATAGGTGTATGTATTTGCAGCGACTTTCAGTCCCGATTCACCGCGCTGACGACCCAGCCAGAGCCAGCCTTCACGGAAATATAGGTGTCTGTATTTGAGGCAACTTTCAGTCCCGATACAACGCGATGATGACCCAGCCAGAGCCAGACTTCACGGAGATACAACTTACGCGAAATGACAACCGATCACAGAATCTTCTTTCCTGGTTTTTATGTTCAAATTTTGGACAAAACAAAGCACCGCTCCTGGGGAGCAGCAGTCCCCGCCAGACCGGCTAGCCATCACCAGCACGAAAAGGAGAAATTAAATGATAAACAGGAGAAATTACATGATAAACATGAGAAATTCGATGATAAACAGTACCCACACCTCCAAAGTGAACTGCCCAGTCCTCTTACCGCTGTCCAGCAGAGTAAAGCGCAGCACCCACACCTGAAAACCACTGAGCCGTCTTCCGCTGCGCAAAGGAGTAAAGCGCTGACACAATTGACTCTATGGGTGGGGAGAATACGACCTGCTGCTCACTGAATCTCTGTTGGTTAATTGATTCTACTACCACCTGGCACGTACTGCTCACTGAATCTTCTTCTCTCATCTTCTGCTGCTCACTGAATCTCCGATGGTGCTCGCTGCATTTTTTTCTTCAATTATCTTCTACTGCTCACGGAATCTCTGTTGGTTATTTAATTCTACTTCCACCTACTGCTCACTGAATCTTCTTCTCTCATCTCCATTCTGACATAAATGAACCCTTCATCTCCATTCTGACATAAAATGAACCCTTATCTCTAGCGGATAAGAGCGTAACTGCCCAGCTAACCCCTAACCTGCCTACCGGAAGAAGAATTTGATGCACTCAAGACTTCAATGACTCACCTCCAAACGTGATTGCAGCCAGAATGCTTCCAGATCGGGCCGTAATCGCGGTCAGATTCCTTGAGAAAAGTGCTACAGGTAGTGCGAAAACACGCCAAATCTATAAAACGCACTAAAGGGCGAGTGACAGCCGACTGCACACCTAACCTGCCTCCCGGGGCAAGGTCCCACTCGCGCAAATTAGGAGATTTCGACCGTTGATATTTGCTATCTACGGTCAGTATCTCTTAATTCGTGCAAGTGGGACCTAGCCCCCGGTCACTCGGAGGCGAGTGCAAGTGATACTGTGATCGTGCTCGAATCGGTCAATCCGTCAGTACTCTCCATTGTCCCAATTGTGTATTGTCCATGACTGCAAATTCCGTATGAAAAAATAATAATAACAATTAATAATAAGAATAAATAAGAATACATAATTAAAGAAAAAAAGCCGTACGCCCTTGCGCTCCTTGGCTCGCCAAATGTGCGACAAGTGGACGTCAGATGGTGGCAGGACATACTGACGCCCTACTTGCGCTAGGACTTTCTTAAATGTATGTAACTGGAATTCGACCAGACCTGAATAAAACTGCAATCGCGTACAGAGCGTAATATATAAAACCCTAGTGTGAGTATGACCTGCTTATCGTCATTGTTCACATTGAGCAACGTGGTGCTGCTGCACCCTTAAGCTAGCTCCAAAGTCAACCCCCATTATGACTCATCATCACTGCATGTCAGTGCATGAGCTGGCTGACCAATCAGATTCCCGCTTCATCACCACGTGGGGCCTCAGGCCTCGCTCAACTACACGACAATCTACACGCATCCGGGCGCTTTGTGGAACCTGCTACATGCGAAATGTTGAATTCGTCTGAATGCACCTGGTCAAGAAAACGTCCAACTGCATATGAAGTGTTGTGCAATGTGCACTGGAGCCCGGACCATGTTGTGTAACGGTCTCCTGGAAGGGGCAGCGAAGTTTCGTTTACGAACTGAGCGTTGTGGAGTGGAGCTCGGCCCACGGTCGCCTTAAGCGGTTTTCTTTTTTTCTTTTGTTCTTGTTTTTCTGTTTGTTTTAATAGCAGGTTTTCCTAAAAGGGGTGTCGAAGTTTCTCCTACGACCCTTGAACGCTGTGGAAAAGTAAGTAAACATGTTCAGTAGACCCTTAAAACCCTGTGGAAACGTAAGTAGAGAAGTGAAGTAGAGAAGTGAAGTACCCTCGAGCCCTGTGGAAACGTAAGTAAAAATGTAGAGCACAATTTCGAACGAGACAAGAACAAAGCGCGTCCTGTTAGGGCCTCGCCACATCAACGTCGAAAACTGCATTTTCGACATTTTTTCTCTTCCATTTTTGTTTTCTTTTTTTTTGAAATTGCACCCCATTTTAACGGATGTCCCGAAAGACTTTCGACGTTATCTCGCCACGCCAATGTCGAAACATCACGAAATTCGACATTGGTGTGACGAAGGCTTTTAGTTTCTCCCTCTTCCTTCAAACGCGTCCTCTAATGCATATTGGGCGTCGCCGCACGGGACACGAAACGAAAAACGAACCGAGTGCATCTTCCTCCAGAAAATGGACAGGTTCATCCGTTTCCTACAAATAGTAACGAGTGTATTTTGCCACCTTTTGTGGGCAGAAGCACTCGTTTCGTTTTCGTTTCGGGTGCCGTGCGGCGCCATGCTCCCATGACAACACGGGGAAGAATTGTGACGTCCCCGGCCTCGATCTGTTGTTTCGTAATGAATTTATTTCGACGTCCCCGGCCTCGATCTGTTGTTTCGTAATGCATTTATTTCGCCCCTCGCCGGCTTTCCCCCATTCCCCGAAACCAAAAACAAAAGGATTACCCTAAAAAAAAAAAAAAAAAAAAACCGAAAGAAAGAAAGAAAGGCGTTCTCATTCGTAAAAGAAAAGACAACTCAAGTGGGTCAGCCGACGAATAGAAACACAATAATTTGTAAAAAAAAAACTTAAGACAAAAAGTGGGTCAGCCGACGAACACGAACCCGACCACAATCACGATAGAGGGCTCGTAGTACCTTTATTTACAGCAGCAGCCTACCGTATTCACCCAAACAGAACGCCCGCTCATTATTGCTGCATTTGGCACAGAATTCAGTCCAGATGCAGCGATAATGACCGGGCATTCTATTCGGGTGCAGTCGGTAGCAATAGGCGCGCAGCGCAGCGAAGCGCTGTTCTGGTTATGTACACAGTCAGCAGACGTGAAGGAGCCTAAATCGACTCGACAGAGCACATCGCACATTTGACCAGGACGAGTCCGACGGACTGTCGAAACGAAAAAAGCACGAGTGCATCTTCCTTAAAAAGGTTGCGCGATGCATCCTTCCCTCTTCGGATAGCAACTGGTGCATCTTGCAACTTTCTGCGGCAACATCCACTTGAACGATTTTCGTTTCGACAATGACGTGACGAAGCCCAACGACGCGATCATGGCGAGAACGAGGCTAGATTACAGCGGCCTCTCACTGTATGGGTCACGCCGCACGGCACACGAAACGACAACGAAGCGAGTGCATCTGCCCATGAAAGGTGTCAAAATACACCCATTACTATTTACGGCAAACCGATGAACCTGGCCATTTTCTGCAGGAAGATGCACTTGTTTCGTTTTTTGTTTCGTGTCCCGTGCGGCGACGCCCTATATCATCCAAGTCATCACTCGACTCAAGATCGGCAGTCTGCGTCATCCAGCAACAAGAGGCTGCTGCATAGATTCCCTAGACTACCTGAATTTCACATTTACCCTTCTAATCAAGACGATTCATTCGCAAAGACATACGCGATACAATGGGCCTCGCTGCACCACTCTCAACATGCACAACAGACAAAAATCATGGCGCTGTATCTTTCCATATTCTAGCGGAAAATACACTCGTTATGCACATTTCGACAGTAGTGCAGCGAGGCCCAATGTCTTTCAGTTGACAAAGCAAAGCAGAGCCGCTCAAGCACTTTGGACATGGATCGGGCTCAACACACACACAATCAGGCACGCGGAGCGACAAACGACGACAGGTGCAAGGGACCTAAAGACACAGGGCCTCGCCGTACCGCTCACCAAATGTGAAAAACACAGAAACATGGTGCATGTACCTTACCATGTTCTAGCGGAAAATTCCTTGTGATTTTGCACATTTGGTGAGTGGTGCGCCGAGGAGAAACGTCAATGCGGACAGTCGCGGTTTCACGGGGAGCCAATGACAGGTGCACGGGACCGACAGACACACAGACAGGATATTTAACGGGGAGGGGTAACGGGGAGCGGTAACGGAGAGGGGGACACCCGTAACGGGGAGGGGTAACGGGGAGGGGTAACGGGGAGGGGGTAACGAGGAGGGGGAGACCCGACCCCCCAAGAGATTGTATCGGTGTTTCGCCGTCGCAACTCAACCATACGGAGAAGCGAAAAGGTATTAAAAAAATAAAAATAAAAAAAAGGTTGAAACTCTAATGCCCTTGGCCACAGTTGTGTCGAAACGAGCGAGAAAACTACGAGTGCATCTTCCACAGAAATTGGGCAGATGCATCTGTTACTATTCATCGTAAGGTAATGGATAAGGGATGCATCTGGCATATCCCCCTTCAAGACCATGCAGTCGTGCTTTCTTCGTTTCGACAGTCATGTTGCGAGGCCCTAAGAATGAATCACCAAACGGGATTTACAGTCGGGTTCCCAAAAAAAAACAAAACAAAAAAGAAAGTCAATTCACACGTCCCTTCTTACCATAACGTTTAGGTTTTTCTGGCACAAAGTAAGCTGGTTCAAACAAATTCTTCGCTCCAGCCCAAAAAACAATTAATCCTGCAGGAGCTACGTGAGCACCCAATAATTGACCAGAAAGATCATATGACCTTTCTTTCTCATTTACGTACTTGAGGCACAGTCACTGTGGCAGTTGGAAAAAACGGGCACTGTATGACTTTTTTCCCAAGCCAAGACAACGACCCAACGGGCCAACAGGGGGCGGAGGAGACAGGGTCATAGCATGGGCGACAAGGTCAAGAGGGGGCACTGTATGACTTTTACCATGCCAAGATAATGACCCAACGGGACAACGGGGGGGGAGGAAACAGAGTCAGAGCATGGGCGACAAGGTCAAGAGAGGGGAGAGAAGCACATCGATCGACCAGGTCAGAAAGCTGAGACACGATGATCAGCTCTGGCGGCAGAGCAGGGAGTAGAGACAGACCGTAGCGAAAAAAGAACGACGATACTCACCACCGAATCCAACGGCTATGGCGAGAAGAATGCCAAGAAAGATGACAAGGGGAATCCACAACGGCGCGGTGCAGAGGAGGATCGGAGACAAGAGCAGCAGCAAAGCCCCGCCGATAAACAGAGTCGGAGGACCAACGAGAGTCAACAGGATACCTCCTCCGCCTAGCAACGTTCCAAGCACAAGCACGAGAGCAGCTATGTCTCGCTTCCTCCATTTGCCAGCCTCGGGAACCTTCCGCTTGATCCGCTCAGCGGCTTCCGCTCCTCTCACCTTCATTCTCTCTGCAAGCTCGCTTGCCATTGCCGGCACTCGTCTCTTCTTTAAATTCTAACACAACCTTCTCCCTCCTCCCTCCTCCCTCCTCGCTCTGTTCGTCCACGCAGTCCCACCAGTCCAATGCCCCCCGCTTCCCTAGCCTTGGCAAGCAAACTCGCGCCGCTTATTTGCGCTGCGAAAATTGCTACTCTATCGCTGCGCGCCGCTTTTTTGCGCTGCCCAAAACGCTACTCGACCGCTGCGCGCCGCTTCTTTGGGCTGCCAAAATCGCTAATCTACCGCTGCGCGCCGATTTTGCGCTGCGGAAACCGCTACTCTACCGCTGAATTTCAGCTAAGAAGAAAGAGTCAACTCAGTCAAGTCGCCACTCACCCCTATATGGTCACACACGTCGACAACTTCAAGGCGCCGAGCGCCGCACGCTCAATCCGCAGCTGGTCTAACCGAGGCGAGCCGCGGATTCAGACAAAGGGCGAGCCGCGGATTCAGACAAACTTACCACTTGCCCTGCAGCACTGGTGCCTCTGAAAGATACTGTGAAAATTGCATGACGATATATATATATATACCTCGAAGTCGTCGAGTTGTGGACCTCGGAAGTTGTCGAGTTGTGCAGAGGAGTGCCTCAACAGGAAAACAGAGTCGGCTATGACACCACAGGTCGACGCTGCTCACAACGGCCAGATACAGATACAGTTTCTGGACTGGACAAACGGTCAGAAACCATCCCTACCGCGCCGCCAGTGGTTGACAAAGGGCATCACCACACCACTCTCGAAATGTGCAAAATGAGAATGAACTTTCCGCTAGAACACGACTAGCTGCACCCTCCACATTTTTGTCTTTTTCACATTTCGAGAGTGGTGTGGCGAGGCCCAAAGTCGCACGAAGAAACGCATGTCTATCAATTCCATCGAGCAACGACTCGATTACTCGGATATCACCGAGCGGAGTATAAACGAATTCCCTTCGGTTCCATCATTCTACTGCTCCTATAGTGCCGTGCGACAAACTCGATTACGAGATCATCACCGAACTCTCTTCGTTTCCATCCTTCTACCTCTCCTATTGCGACACACTCGACTGCTCGATCACCACCAAACTCCCGCCGTTTCCATCCACCTACCTCTCCCATTCTGCCATACAACCCTTCTCTCTTTCTCTCTCTCTCTCTCGCTCGCTGTGTGTGTGTGTGTGTGGGTGTGTGCTCTGTGTGTGTGTGTGTGTGTGTGTGTGTGTGTGTGTTCGATGTACCGGTTTGGATTGAAGCACATATACGGTGATATACTGGTCCGCGGGCGTATTGTGACCAATATGTGGGGTCAATGGGTGTATTCTGACAAATATACCGGGGGCCCGGCGGGGGTACCTTTTTTTTGCAACAGAGGACTTGTCGGCCTTGGAGTGCCTGCCTCGGGCCCGGGCCCGGCGGACGGAAGGGTATACTACTATACTTTCCTCCCGAACTTCCACTGTAAACTCTCTCTCTCTGTGTGTGTGTGTGTGTGTGTGTGTGTGTGTGTGTGTGTTGTCATATTCGCTATACACTCAAAAAAAGAATGACTGTACCAGACTGTTTCGTCGGACTTTCAGTGTGTGTGTGTGTGTGTGTGTGTGTGTGTGTGTGTGTCTGTCTCTGTGTCTGTGTCTCTGTTAGGGACAGTGCTTGTGCCTGGAAGGGAGAGTAGACGATTATTTTTATGTAAAATGACCTTTTCCAAGAGGATAAAAGAAGCAGGCAATATGACTAAAACAAAGAAAGAGCGGAGTTTGGGGTCATGAAACCAGTCTGTACTACTTAAGACCGTGGCATAACTGAGAGTTAAGTTGGTTCACACCTCCTCATTCCCGATGGCGCCATCATCTTAAGGGAAGGGCCTTCGTGCCAAACTGCTGCCAGGCAACTCCAGCTATTTTCACTCTACTCTGATGGCGACCAGTGCCTACCACATTTTCATTCTTTTCATACACCCCGCGGTAAGACCGCCAAATCTCGTCGACCTACACCCTTTCTAGACTTCTAGTTCTTGAAAGCTTGATCAGGAGCTAAGCTTGAGAAGAGATTCCATCTACTATTTGGAGATCGAAAATGATCACAAGCCAAAATTTAGGGAAAAGTTATAGAAGCTCCCCGCGGCAAAACCTTTGTAACGATTTCTCCCCAAGATGGACTTGCTGCATGAGGTCCCCCAATAACTTTTCTGTTATTCTTGCTCCCGGCGCTGAGGCCACGCCAGCTTGATAACCAAGGCTCAAGTTTCCGTTCCTGTAGTCACTTCGAATTTCCAGCCGCCAGCCAACCCAGTTGTACGTGGGCGATATTTGGGTTCGGTACATTCAAATGGGCATAGCATACTCGCGTCCGCACGTCCTTCACCTCACCTGGGCCCGATTCAAGAAAGATACATCCAAGGAAGTGCAAGTGTGCTGCAGGTCCGAAAATGACTTCCCGCCATTTCTGCATAGCGGGCATTACCGGCCCAGTACAGGGCCGGAGGTACTTGGGCCTTCACCTCACCTGGGCCCGATTCGAGAAAGATACATCCAAGAAAGTGCAAGTGTGCCGCAGGTCTGAAAATGACTTCCCGCCATTTTTGTATTGCGGGCGTTACCAGCCCAGTACGGCCGGAGGTACTTGGGCCTTCACCTCCCCTGGGCCTGATTCGAGAAAGATACATCCAAGAAAGTGCAAGTGTGCCGCAGGCCGAACGGAAACCTCGAAAAGAGCCAAGCTTATCAGCTTCCGCGGCCTCAGGCTTACGTCAAATGCAGCAAGTCCATTTTTCCCCAAAATTTAATCAAAACAATGTTGGAGGTCACAAGAGAGACTCTTCTTTGGGTGCTATAACTGCTATGCAAAGTGCCGAACCGTATGATCCGGTGTGGCGAGTCTGCTACACTGCAGGATCTGGTTGTCAAGGTTAAGCTGGCACTTTGTCTTTTTTTTTCCCTCTTTTAACTGGTATTTCATCAAAATGGACATCTTTTATTTTTTGAACAAAATTGAAACCGAGTTTTTTGGCCGAAAACTCGTCAAAATTTGCTGTTCATGAGGGTCCGGCGTTTGTAAAACGCTGGACCCCCTGGCTGTACATGGACCTAGATTGCGACCAGGTGCCTCCCGACAGTTCTCCCTGGAGGGCGCCTGGGGGTTGTAAAACGCTGGACCCTCAGGGCCAACAAATTTTGATGAGTTTTCGGCCAAAAAACTCAGTTTCAATTTCGTTCAAAAAATAAAAAATGTCCATTTTGACGAAATGGTCGTTTTTTTGTTTAATCCGTAAACATCAAGAGTGCAGAATGCACAAGGGGCATTGATTGTTTCCCCTGATGGGAAGGATTAACCCCGTGCCATGTAATAATAGAGCCCTGCCCTACTAAGGAACACCACCAGAAGTTGGAGCATTCAAGACCGAAGGGTGGGGGGGAGTCATAGCAGGGGAACTCATGTGTCATGATAGGGCTAAGAAACTCAAACATGATCCTGGTCCCAATCGAGCCCTATGTGCAGCGTGCCTCTAGCTGCCCTGGCCTACAGCGACGGCTATCAGGCTATTTTGCTTGTTCGGCCTGTGGAACCAGGTCATAGCCTGACCCCACAGGCCTGTGCTCATTCAATCCAGTCCAGTCCCGCTGGGTACCACTGTCAGTACCAGTCCAGTCCAGTCCAGTAAGTCCGCGGGGGGTATACCCCAACTGTAGTCTGTTTCAGCTTCATTCTTCGTTTGCACACTTTGGAGTATGGACGTGTTGAGTCTACGTTGGAGTTGGGTTGTCCCTGCCAGCTCCATCTCCATCTCCCTCATCCTCATCTATTTGTCTTGATCTTGGCGGACCACCATCCAAGTGGGGCGTCACACTGGTATTAGAGCGGGAACAGTCCCCGCTCCCACCCACCCCATCCTGGCGATCCCGCAAGTGGGGAGAATAGCATAGTCTCGCTAGCGGGATTTTCGCCTGTTTTCGGCCATTTTCAGAGCAAACAGACGGGAAAACAGTGCAGCGTGGAGAAAGTGACGCGTGGCGAAAAAGAAGACCAAGGCCGGTCCAAGCTCGCGCACCACGGTGAGCACGCTGCTCTACTGCCCCGTCCCAGCCCACCCCATCAAGATCTGGGATGCATGCTGGTACCAAGATTTGAACCTGGGCAGCTGCCAGCCATGGGCATGCGTATCTACTACCTTAGCACACTAACCAAGCTCTATACAAGTTTTAAAGAGTGTGGCATGTTGTTGTTGAACTGTTACACCAGATATATACCCTCTCCTCCCTGGGCAAGCGGCGAGCAGTGGCCAACACGACAGCAGCGGGTGGGCTGCTATTTCCCTCCCCCCCCTTCCTCCTCCTAGCGTTGTAGTTGTTGTTGCCTGCACGTGTGGCCATCTGCAGTGCCGCGTGGCAGCTTGCTGAAGATAGTGAGGACCCCCATGGCTATGGGGGTGCGTGATAGTACAATTATTAGGGTGGCTGATCAAGATCTCAACCAACCCTAGATTATCTTCATTAATATTTTTCTGCTGCAGCAGCAAGTGGTCAGTACCTTGAAGGCCAAGCTTGGTGATCTTGTTCATCTTGGTCAACCAAGAGCTTGGTATCACCTCTCTTTC
>BFEA01000292.1:1201505-1218292 GCA_003427395.1 Chara braunii
CACACACACACACACACACACACACACACACACACACACACACACACACACACACACACACACACACACACACACACAAATACACAATCAGTTTTACGTATGTCTGTTTTCCTCTTGTTGTCTATCCTCCCTCTGATCTTTTTCTAAGTATTTTTGTTGGCCCAATTGAGCACCCTTAAGTAGTGTTAAATAGTCGGTGGTTCCTCGTTCGGAGTGCCAACTGCACTCTTATAGGGGCGCTCGGTTCGGGATGTCTATGTTGCCTGTCGGTGATGACGGATGGTCGTCGGAGTGTCTCTCTGGCTCAGCGGGTGGTGGGAACCAACAGTATGCGGGGTTCACCAGTGATGTGAGTAGGTGATGTGCTGCTTTGCTCCGTGTTGGATGTGTGGACTTCCTCGTTTGCGCTCCGCCGCTGCCCTGCTACCTGTCCCGCTTGCTTCGCGTGCGGGTCTCTGCGAATTGTTGTGTTCGTTGTGTGGTGTGGCCGTGTCGCTGGTGTTGCCTTGTGCTTCGCTGCTTCGCTGCCGTGCTGCTCATCCGCTGGTCATGCCTTCTGTGTTTGCTGCTTGTGTGCCCTGCGTTGCCTTGTTGCCGGTGCCCTGTGCCCCGCTCCACGGTTGTCGAGTTACTGGTCCGCTCACCCTCTCTCCCCCTGCAGTGTCGTTGCCTTGCTTGTGTTGTCTTGTACTTCACTGCATGGCTGCCGCGCTGTATGCACTGCGTGCCATGTCGTTCCTTGCAGTCGTTTTTGGCTTTGTGCAGCCTTGTTGCCTCTACTGTGTTGCCCGATGCTTCAAAGGGTTGCTGCTCGCTGCTGTGTTCCGTTTTGGACAGTCTGCCTTCAACAAGGGTCAAAGGGTTCATGACCCAAACCATCAAGTACGGAGATTCCGCAGATTGTCGAGGGTTCAGCCTTCTGATGAGTCGGTGCAATTCCGACGAAACAATCTATCATCAGTTTTGTTTTTTTTCAGTCGTTGTTTTTTTTTGTACTTATTTTTTTTCGGTTGCTGTGTTCGCCTTCTACTTGTTTAGCTTGTGGTCGTTTCCCTTGCTGCCGTATTCTGTTCACCTGTTAATCCGTTTATCCTAAGCTTCTTACCTGACGAGCTTTGTTGCCCTGTGTTCTTTGTCTGCCCACCCGCCTTCGCCATGCCCTTCAGCCTATGTCCTTCGTGTTATTGTTTTTCGTGCCTCACTGCCTTGTGTCGTTTGTCTGCCCACCCACCTATGTCCTTTGTGTCATTGTTCTTCGTGTCTCACTGCCTTGTGACGTTTGTCTGCGCACCCGCCCGCCTATGTCGTATGTCTTTTGTGTCATTGTTCTTCGTGCCCCACTGCCTTATGTCGTTTGTTTGCCCACCCGCCTTCCCCGTGCCCTCCATCCTATGTCCTTTGTCGCGGCTTGTCATTCTATGCCTTACTGGTTGTGTCTTGTGTTTTGTATGCCTAGTGGACTTGCAATGCTACGTTAAGGGTTGTTGCAGCGGGCCTTCATCTGCCCTGGCCCACAGCCAGGGCCTATTTGGCTATTTGCCAGTTCGGCCTGTGGGACCAGGCCGTGGTCTGACCCCACAGGCCGTGTAGTTATTCATTCCAGTCCAGTCATACCCGGTACCACTGTCGGTACCAGGCCAGTCCTGTCCAGTCCAGTCAGTCCGCAGGGGGTATACCCCAGCTGCAATTTGTTTTGTAACTCATTCTTCATTTGCACAAATTGGAGTACGTGTGTGTTGAGTCTGCGTTGGAGCTGCGCTGTCCCTTCGAGCTCCATCTCCATCTCCCCCATCCTCACCCCTTCGTCTTGATCCTGACGGACCGCCATCCCGACGGGTCCGTCACACTGGTATCAGAGCAGGCTTTCCTCCCTGCTCCTCTCCCCCACCCACCCCACCTATCAATTGCCACGCGGCTTGAGCCAAAAAAAAAAAAAAAAAAAAAAAAAAAAACGCTCGCCACTTTTTCTTTGGTAATGACACTGGTGCACTCTTTCGATCGTAACTTCTGCACCGGTGGTCCAAATTTATTGATCTTTAGCTTGCTGAAAAGCTCTTAACGATCCGCTTCCAACAAGCTATAGATCGTTTAATTTTGTGCGGTGGTTGACGAGCTACGATCTTTCAAAGATCGCGATTTTTTCAAAAGCTCCAAAAAATCACCCGCTCCCACCCTCCTCTCCTCCTTTCTTCCCCCAACTACAACCCTATCATCTCCCTCACCTACCACTTCAACCTTTTGTCTTCCCACCTATTTTTCTCTTTTTTTCATCACTTTTTCATCCCCCCCCCACTTCGATTTTTTCTGTTTTTCTTCTTTTCTCTTTCTTTTTGATTTAAATTTTCTCCGTTCCTCAAAAAAATCGAATTATCTACTTCCCTACTTCTTTTCTCATCTTTCTGATTTATTTTATTTTTAATTATTTATTTTTAAAAATTTGGATTTTTTTGCGGCACCCTAAAATCTGATTAGGACTTAGCTATTCTTGCTTTCGGCACACATTTTGACCCCGTGGGGATAACGAAGTGTTGCCGAAATTTGTGAAAAATTCAAAACTTGGTTAGTTTCTCTTCACTCTCCTCCACCTCCTAATTTATTTATCTATTTATTTATTTATTTACTTATTTTTCTGAAAATTTTAATTTGCGGCATTGTAAAAATTAGTGTGCTTCTCTTAGTCTCTCCTTTCTCTTTGCACATTTTGACCCCGTTGGGGTAAGAAAATGCTGCTGAAATTTTCAAAAAAATAAATAATTCCTTTTTCCTCGCTTTTTACATTTTATTTCTTTATTTATTTTTATTTCTTCTTTTATTTTATTTTTATCTCGAAATTTTATTGTTTATTCTATTTTTTTTCCCCCTCTCCTCCACATTATCTTTTTTCTTGATTAGGTCGCCGCTACCCTCCCCTAACCACCTAACTCCGGTTAGGGTTTTCTTAGGGTTTTCTAGGGTTGGGTTCTCCTAACCCCCGCCCCCCGGGCCAGGCCCAACATCCCCCTCAGCGGTGGCGAGTGTTGCTGCCGCTCAGACCACCCCGACTGTTGCGGCAGTTCTTCCGGCCACGGCCGCCCCTACCGTCTCTAGTACTGCCGTAGGCGCTGCGGTCCAGGTACCGCCTTCTGGCCCAGCAGTTTCATCGACCGACACCAGTGTTGCTTCCCATCTTCCCGCACCGGTCGCGGCAATACGGTTCTGCCCTCTTCTTCCTGCCTTCGTCCCCCTGCCCCCACAGCAGGGTACCGCCCAGGCTAGGATTCCTCCTCCCACTGGGAGACCCGCTCCGCCCTCTCCACCTCCGACCCCGCGCACCCAGCGAGTGGCCACTTTATAGGCCACCATCGTGTAGGCTCAAGCGGAGATTCTCGCTCTGAGACAGCCTCACCCATCACAAGCTGCCCACCCTTCCTCCTCGACCACCCCTTTGGTCCCCATGATGCAGGCTCGTTTCCCTCAACCTGCTCCTCAGCCTCTTCCCTCTTACCTGGTTATTCCGGGACAGCTGCCCGCGGTCGTTGCCTCCTCGTCTGCTGGTCCATCAGCCAGCGGCAACGGCCCACAGCCTTCCCCCACCTCCGCCCCAGCAGCGGCCTCGACTTACGCCGCCGCAGTGCACTCGCCTCGATCTCCCTCCCCCCGCCATCAGCACAGTGGATATCATCCTGTGCGCACCACGGACATTCTCGAGTATGATGGCACATCCTGTGTCTCTCGCTGGTTGCAGATAGCAACACGTACACTCTCTATGACGAGCACCCGTCACGAGTTGTGGTGCGATGTGCTCGCAACCAAATTGCGAGGTAGCCCTTCCACTGCGTGGGAGGATCATTATACCCAGCGCCTCCGAGTGGGTGAGGTCCCTACTCTGGCCGACTTCGCGGCCTTCCTTCAGGACCGCTTCGGCGCTCGTTATGACGCCATCGACGCCTTAGACCGTGTCACCTAGACCAGATGGTCTGGGTCCTCTGTACTGGCCGACTTGGAGCATCACATCCAGGTGTTTCAGGACGCTCGCCTTGTTTGTGATGAGACGTTCCTACCGGATGTCACACTCACCGACAGGTTCCTTGTCAGCCTGCCGACTGACTACCGCCTTGAGCTATGAAGGCGATCATTCTCTTCCGCGGAGCAGGCATACGAGGCTGCGCATGAGTACCGGAGGATGTGCAGTCGCTTCTCCGTCGCCCCATCCTCTTCGCGGCCAGCCTCCACCTCCCAGTCTCGGGGTACCACCCGAGGCCGCTCCTCGTTTGCTGGTCGTTTTCGTCGCCAGTCTCGACCTGGAGCGCCATTCGCTCGGCACTACAGTTCTCTTGAGTATGGAGAGGACGCCTCACCCGAGCTCGATCCTACCATTGGGGACGCCCCCGAGGACATCGAGCTTCGGGACGTCATCTTGTACCACTTGGATGACGACACTGTCCCAATGGCCGAGCGCCTGCAGATGGCCATGTCTGCCATGGGTCGTGCACACAGTCGGGTTGCACAGGCTGGCGCCCGCACACCCACAGTTCCTCAAATAGACCTCCCGCAGGGTTTTGTCCCTCCTCGCGGAGCTCTATCCCCCGAGGAGCGTGCCACCCTCGAGGCCCGACGCGACTGCCTTCGTTGCCGCCAGGATGGACACACCTCCTCACGGTGTCCATACCACACCGCCCTCGATCCGTACTACGCTGACATTTCTCGTCAGCGCCGATCTCAGTCCACCCCCGGCCCCGCCCGGCCAGCCCCACCTAGCACCCACGGTGCAGTGTACCCCTGAGGCCTCGCTCGTAGCCGGCTTCCCGACCACCGAGTCGCGGTTTGCCCCTTTGGCTACCCCACCAGAGGATCCTCAGGACATGACAGACGCAGTTCTCTCTGCCCCGTCGTCTGTCGAGGTATCGTCTGCCTCCCAGCAGACCGCCGCATCTAGCGCTTCTCCCCCGAGACTTCCAACGCGTCGCGCCATTCGCACAACCCGTTGTAGTGCTCAGTTGGCGACTCGCGATGACATTGTGTCACCTCTCCTGGATTTGAGCATTCTTCAGGCTCGTCAGGAGCGACTAACGAGACACGTAAACGTCCTGCGTCGTTTTCTCGCTCTTCTCTCTGACCCTGATCGTACCCTCCCCATTATCCCTATTCGCCTAGGGACATCTACGAGAATGTATCGCGCTTTATGGGACTCTGGCTCGCAGGGAGATTTCGTTCACCCTCGAGTGGTTAAGGAAGCTAGCCTAGCTACCTCTGGGTCTCGCTCTCCTATCTCCGTTACCCTCGGAGATAACAAGACACAGCGCTTCTTCGATCAGACGGTCCCCGACCTCCATTTCTCCCTCACCCTTCAGCCACCGGATAGTACCCAAGCGCCTCGACGCTACCATTCCTCCGCATACTTCGATGTGCTGGAGACTGGGTACGACTTTATTCTTGGCACTCCCTGGTCTTGCCGGTTCCGTGGCACAGAGGCCGAATGGGCGACCGAGACACTCGTTCTCAAAACGAAGTGTGGTCAGACCCATCGCGTCCTGTTCATTGGAACCACGGGCGACACCCCGCCCGACCTACTTCCCCAGGACCCTCGTCCCTCAAGGTCCCACCCCAACATCGCGTTCACTTCCCCTCGTCAGTTTGCTCACTTCATACGACAGGAGGACGTCACGTTCAACTCAGTGAACGTCATGGATCTTCTTCGCTACGATCCACTCTGTCCCGAGGTTGAGCTCATCTCTCTGGACCCCGATCCCCCTGACCCTCCTTCCATCTTTGCGGCTCCCATCTCTACATCCACTCGTCAGCCTACGGATACCCCCTCCACGTCTCAGGCCCCTGCGCCGTCGACTGTCGAGTCCACACATACGTCTCGTGCTGGCGCAGACGTTGAGGAACTCACACGGTTCACGGCAGACTTAGAGCCGGCCGTTCGCGACCTGATTCGAGAGTACCGCGACGTCTTTCCCCCGTATTTCTCATACAGCGGGATTCCCCCGATGCGCGGTGTTGAGCATTCTATTCAGCTCGTGTCTGACTATTGTGTTCACCATCAGGCACTGTACCGACTCTCAATCCCTGAGGCAACGGAACTCAAGCGTCAGCCTGAGGAGCTCCTTCGACTGGGTTTCATTAAACCCAGTAACTCCCCTTGGGGTGCACCCGTCCTCTTTGCTCGCAAAGCGGACGAAACTCTCCGCCTCTGCATTGACTACCGCGGCCTTAACCGTTACACGGTTAAGAACAGTTATCCCATGCCCGGCGTGGATGAGCTGTTTGACCGTCTGGCAGGCAACCGCTTTTTCACGAAGATCGATCTTCGTAGCGGTTACCACCAGATCCGCGTTGCCACAAAGGATCAGCTGAATGCCGCCTTTCGATCGCGCTTCGGCCACTACGAATTCACGGTGATGCCATTTGGCCTCACCAATGCCCCCGCCACCTTCCAGACGGCGATGAACGATATCTTCAGGGACATCCTTGAAGAATACGTTCTCGTATACGTGAACGACATCTTGGTCTACAGTCGTACCTTAGAAGACCATATCAGACACCTCCGCGATGTCCTACAACGCTTACGCAAGCATGACTTATATGCCAAGCTCAGTAAGTGTCGCTTTGCCCAGCGCAAAGTGAACTTCCTAGGACACCATGTGTCTGACCAGGGTCTCCACATGGACGACGCGAAGATCACTGCTATTGCAGAGTGACCCGTCCCCACATCTGCCAAGCAGCTTCGCAGTTTCCTAGGCCTCACTTGCTACTATTGTAATTTTATCCAGAGATATGTTAGGTATTCCTACGTTCTTACCTCTACCCTCCTCCGAAAGAACCCGCCGTGGTTTTGGACACCCCTGTGCGAGGACGCCTTTCGCGCCCTCAAGAAGGCGGTGACCTGTGCGCCGGTTCTTCGCCTTCCCGATTTTGATAGTCCCTTTATTGTCACCACCGATGCGTCAGATTTTGCAGTAGGAGTTGTCCTTTCTCAGGTGTTTCCCTCTCCTCCAGATTCACCTTACCCCCATGTTCCTCCTTCCCCCCCCCCTCCTGCTGACACTGCTTCTCGACTGATGCCTACCCTCCCACCACTTCCCTCCACTGACAGTCCTCCTGTTACTTACTCCCCGACCATCACAGAGGATGGGACTGTCGAGGCTCAGGCTGGGGATTGCCCGATCGCGTTCTACACCCGTCAGCTACTGCCTGCCGAGATAAACTACACTACCGATGAACGTGAGGTTCTCGCAGTAGTTTATGCTACTCGGCATTGGCGTCATTATCTGCACGGGGCGCCCTTCACGGTGCGCACGGACAACTCAGTTGTTCAGGCTTTCCTCACGAAGCCTAAGCTTTCCCCTCGACAGGCATGCTGGTGGCGTGAATTATCCGAATTAAGTTTCACCACTCAGCCCATCAAGGGTGAAACGAACCGCGTCGCTGATGCCTTGTCCCGCCGTCCTGATCACAATCAGGAACCCATCCATCTTGCTGCCATCTCCATCACCACTGTTGATCAGTCGGTGATCGACGAGTATCGCACTCAGTACCGCCACTGCCCCGATTATCGCGTCATCCACACGACACTGCGGAGTGGCAAGACCATTCCTTCCTACTCCCTCGGGGAGAACGGCCTCGTGTACTGGCATGGCAGATCTGGTCAGCTAGAACCACGTATCTGCGTTCCCTTCACCGGACAGCTCCACGTCCAGGCTGTAGCAGAGTTCCATGACCAGGCAGCTGCCGATCATATGGGTTTCCACAAGACATTGGCTCGTGTTTGCCGCCTATACGTCTGGCCGAAGTCCAAGGACTTTGTCAAAGCCTACATCCAGGAGTGTCCTACCTGCCAGGAGGTGAACAGTGTGAACCACCTTCCGTATGGGTTACTTCAGCCCCTAACCATACCTGAAGATCGTTGGCAGTCCATCTCGATGGATTTCATTGGTCCCCTTCACCCACCCACTGAGCGTGGTCATGATGCTATCCTGGTCGTCGTCGATCGCTTCACGAAGCGTGCACGTTTTGTCCCGTGTCGCTATCGTATTAACGCTCGTGAGGTCGCCGACATCGTCTTCGACTGAGTCGTGAGAGATCACGGTTTACCTCAGAGCATCATCTCCAACCGTGACCCGCGCTTTACCAGCACATTCTGGCGACGCCTACACAAGGTGTACGGATCCCAACTCCGCTTCTCATCGTCTTACCACCCTCAGACGGATGGTCAGACTGAGGTCACCAATAAAACTCTTGGTAATATCCTCTGAAAGTTTGTTAGGGATGACCAGCAGTGAGACTTACACTTAGCCCACGCGGAGATTGCGTACAACCATGCTGTTTCGCCAGCCACGGGGATGTCGCCATTCTATTGCGACCTCGGCTACCACCCTCGCGTACCCGTGGATCGCGATTGCGCCCAGACACTCGTTGCCCTGCGCTTGACGACTGGATCACCCACATGGCGGCGATTATGAAGCTCGCACACGAGAGTTTAGCCAACTCCCAGACTCGAATGGCCGCACGAGTGAACGATCACGAATGGATCATCCATTCAAAGTCGGTGACAATGTGCTCGTCGACGCACTCCACTTACAGCTCGAAGCAGATACTCTTCGCAAGTTCAGGCGTCGTTTCTTCGGTCTATGCCGCATCCTTCAGGTCGTCGATTCTGATACTGCCGCTAGTCCGGTCAACTTTCGTGTGAAGCTACCTGATTACCTTCGACAGGCTCGCGTACACGATGTTTACCACGTCTCCTTGCTGCGTCCTTATCGCAGACCGTCCGAGCGCTTCGCCAGACGCCCTTATGAGCGCCCTCCACCTATCATGGTGGACAGTCACGAGGAGTTCGTTGTTTCCGACATCGTATCACGCCGAGTTACCGACGATACCCCTCCACGCATCGAATACCTTGTGCGTTGGAAGGGCTACCCTGATGAGGAGGCTACTTGAGAGCCCCTCGAGCACTTGCAGCACGCCAAGATGTTGGTGCGTACATATAATCGTGCTCGTCGTGCTGAGACATCTGCTTCTACTCAGCCGACTGACCCTCTTCCTCCTCCTCCGACTGAGGAGATTGTTGAGGACGCGCCCGCTCCCTCTGAGGCCGTTCCTCAGCCGCAGACAGTCGCCTCCGAGCGTCCACAACGCACTCATCGTCGCCCTTCGCGTTACGATGACTGGCACTCTTATCCTCTATCTTTCCCCACTGACTCACACCATCAGGTACTCCATCATCATCTCTTCTTTAGGATGTCTGTGTTTTGCGGCTCTGCTTCGAGATCGACTCAACTGCTACTTCATCGATGTCATCGACTACTTCGACGACTTCAGCTACTTTGGACGTGACTACTCCACGTCACCACCCTACCCTGTATACTCCCTTGCCCCTGTCGCATGATGGTTCTCACTTAGCTGGGTCTCTTTGAGTTGGGCTCTCCCTAGGTATCGCATAGGCATTGGGACCGTAGCGTTATCTTGGCTTCTTTGCTCTCAGATCTAGCTCCTTCCTCCCCCAGTCGGTGAGTTGTGTGCATGTTTCCCTCACCCACTGCCCTCATCACCCTAACGCCGGCTATTGCATGCCTCCAGTTCGGCATAGCTCCACCCTATTCCAGTCTCCTCTTTTCATGGTCGACCCTGCATGGTGTCACCCTTTTGTCGAGCATTACCCGCCTTGATGGTCTATTTGTTAGGGTCATTAGTTTTGTTTCACTACCACTCTCCCACCTTGAGCCTGATGACCTATCCCACCTTCATGTGTGACTGCCCTTAGGAGTTTCGATTCTTAGGCTGCATTCACCCCCTCTGAGACCATCCCACTCTTAGTGGTTCAGCGACATGACATTATCTTGTGACATATTGCTCTTTTCCTTTCAGCACTGAGGCCACTGCCTCCAGGACTTTAGGATTGTATCATACTACATTTCATTTTCTGCTGTTAGCTAGGATATGTATACCAGACATTTGCTTTTCTTTTGACATTATGTAGCTTAGGCTGCATCGCATGGACTCAGCATGGAGCTTGCTTCGCATCCTAGATTTCTCAACTTTTTTTGTTGCAGAGTTTCGCTGCTTTTGCGGATAGCGTGTTTATGGCTCTTGCGATTCATTACAGGTCTGAGGATCATGCAGCGGGCCTTCATCTGCCCTGGCCCACAGCCAGGGCCTATTTGGCTATTTGCCAGTTCGGCCTGTGGGACCAGGCCGTGGCCTGACCCCACAGGCCGTGTGGTTATTCAGTCCAGTCCAGTCCTGCCCGGTACCACTGTCGGTACCAGTCCAGTCCAGTCCAGTCCAGTCAGTCCGCTGGGGGTATACCCCAGCTAGAGTTTGTTTGGTAACTCATTCTTCATTTGCACAGATTGGAGTACGTGCGTGTTGAGTCTGCGTTGAAGTTGCGCTGTCCCTTCCAACTCCATCTCCATCTCCCCCATCCTCATCCCTTCGTCTTGATCCTGACGGACCGCCATCCCGGCGGGTCCGTCACAGTTGTCTATTGGCTTGACTCACTCAAACGCGTGTTTCCTTCTCAAGTATTGTGTCGGTACGGGGCACAGTATCTGTGCCGAAGATGTTCGCTATGTGTCTTTGCACACACATCAACACACACACACACACACACACACACACACACACACACACACACACACACACACACACACTCAATCAATCAATCAATCAATAAATCAATTAAATCAGGTCAATCAATCAATCAATTAAATCAGGTCAATCATCCAATAAATCAATCAATCAAACCGTTTTTTTGTTTAGTTGTTTTCAAATTTTGCATCTGCATCTTTTTTAAACACCTCCGAGTCATTTCCCTGCCAAAAACAAAAATTCATTTAAAAAACAAATACAAGTCAACTCAGGGACCATATATCTCATGATAAAAAATGACCAAAAAAAATTCCTGTTTTTATATATATATATATATATATATATATCACTACGCGGCCGTGCTGTGCCTCTAGTGCCAGCGGCGTGTCTCGAGTGTATTTTTTGGCTGTGACAGACCTTTTTTTGTTTCGTGGGTGTTTTGCTGGCTTGTGATGGGGTGTGAACCGACAGTCTGTAGAGTTTTCCATCTGGTGTGGGTGAGTGATAGTCTACTTTGATTTTGGTTAAGGTGGATTATCACTTACAGTGTAATCAGTGAGGGGATTCTACAGACTGTTGAGGGTTCAVCCTCCTGATGAGTCGGTGAAACTCCGACGAAACAGTTTGTCACAGCCCCTCGTTTGTTGTCCTCTTCTCCCAACTGCCTACGGTTTACCGGGCAGTTCTATTTGACGATATATATATATATATATATATATATATATATATATATATATATATATGTATGATGATATATATATATATATAAATCGATTTAGTTTTTTATTTTTTAAAAATCTTAAACAAAGTCGGCTTCCAAAAAAAAAACCATAGGAGTGTAGGGTTTTCCAAGCCCTACATATATATATGTATATACAGTGTTGCCGGCGCTCAGGACGGAACGAGCGCCCGAACCCGAACGCCCAAACGTTCGGCACCCCCTCTTGACGCGTTCGGCCGTTCGGCCGAACGTGGATCCAAAAAAAGAAAAAGAAAAAAAAAAACAAAGAATTTCAAAAAAATTGAAAACAATATATGTTATGCAGAAGAATAAACTAAACAACATTTGCCTCAACGTTATATCCAAATTCGTTACCAAATTTGAAATAAAAATCAAATACTAAAAATAAATAATAATAATGAAAATTAGAAAAAATAAAACGAGAATCAAATTATTGAGTGGGCGAGCACGTTTTTGACACCGTCATCTTTGGTGACTTTTCATTTTTTTTTGGCTGTGAAAAATGTCATGAAAATTTATATATTTGTATCTTACATAATAGAGAATCTAGAAATAAAGTTTGAAAAAATAATCAATTGTTTTATGCCCCGAAATTAAGAAAAAACAAAAAATGAAAAGAGAAAAAAAACAAATTTGTGAGTGGGCAAGCAAGTTTTGACACCAACATCTTTGAGGATTTTTCATTTTTTTTTGGCTAGACAGAATGACTTCAAAATTAATCCAGAGATACCTTACATCAAAAAGAACTCAAAAACGAAAAATGCAGAAAAAAAAAATAATATTTGGGTGCCAAAATATTTCTTTGCAGGGTCCAAACCCCTTTAAGTTCGGGCCCCGTACGGGACCCGAATGCCCGAATGTTCGGGGGTCAGCTTAGAGGCCTCCGTACGTTCGGCCTGGCAACCCTGTGTATATAGATATTTTAGATGTATTTTGAGGGGGGGAAAAAAATAAAATTAAAACCAGGCCGCGGATTGGGCCTCATCGACCGCGGCCGTGGTTGAGATTCTCGGTCGCAGTGGCCGAAATGCCCGCGGCCTAGGCCGCAGGTGTCACATAGGCTGCAACCGTTTGAAAGGAGAGAACTGCAGTTATGTTACAAGAAGATAAGGCTGATACGTCGGGAACTGGACACCTGGTGTGTATAGGCTGTCAAGGAGCAGTTGAAGGGATTGGTGGTCATGCCCATTGATCACAATATGGGTGACACCGCGACACCATGGCTTGTTGCCCCGTGGTGTACGAGGAACCGATGAATATGATGTTTCTGGGCAACCCGACTTTTGCGGAGTACAAAGAGGGTGAGAACAGGTTGATGGAAACATTTGGGCAAGAATACATGAAGGAAGGTTATGCGAAGCTCGCGAGGTGGGACAGGAGAGGATGCTTGGGGAGGGCATACATCATACCGAAGCATAAGGACACTGTTAGATGGAGACCAATATGCACATCATACAATGAACCTGCGGGGAAGATGAGCAAAATCGTAGGCGAGACAATCAATCACATGTTGTGGAGCCTTCTGAAATGCATTAACTTCAACTTGAAAAGCACATAGCAGCTAATTGCGCGCATCCAAGCGATCTGATTCAATGCAAGTGGAGGAATGAAGAGCGCCAAAAAAAGGATACTGGTGGCTAGTTTTGATATCGAAGAATCTGATATGTTCTAAAAATTACCACATAAGCTATCATACAAGCTGTGGAATGGATTATTGAGAAGTATGAAAGTAAAAACCTTGATCAAGTCAGGATCAAGCTCAGAGGGAAAGGCGCCACGTTTGGAAAGGCGGGGGGAGAAGTTGGGTGGAAGTTAGTGCCATTTGGTGTGATACTCCGATATGTGAAGTTTGAGACTGTTTGACCTTGGATATATGTTCCTCATCGCGGCTGGATCGATCCTTCGACAGAAGGAGGGCATTCCGATTGTGAAGAGGAATAACCCTGCACTTGCGTGTTTGCTATGTGCATATTGTGAGTATCTGTTTTTGTGAACGCTTGGTGCCGACAGATGCCTTATTCAAGGATGCAAACTAAATTGTCTAATAGATGACGTCTCCATTTTCATTTCGTTCGAGATCGACAAGGCAAATAGTTTGAACAAAGCGATGGAGATCATGCACAAGTTCGAGAAGTGCTACAATGAGAAGCTGACGTTAGAAAGAACCAATGGAGGCAAGAAGGCATGCTCGTTTCTGTAACTTTCTGGGATGTGAACTACGGAATAGTACGGATCAATATGTTCCTCCTTTCGTGCAGTGTACGGTCACGGCAGCTAATGGACCAGGATTGCTAGCAGGGGGGAAGATCGTTTTTTAGGGCCTGCAGGACTTTGAGTCTTACTTCGGAATACATACTAACAAGGCAGTTATTACAGGATACCTGCACAGAATTTGGAACCACACACTGGTAAAGGGAGAGGTAGGACCGACCCTGTTGGCGCTAAAGATGGAGCTTCGGCGAATGGGCTTTCCGAGGGTGTTTTTTGACACAAGACTGCGGATCTTTTCTGATCCGAAGAACCGAGCTTGGAATGATTGTGTCAATTTTGTGTGAGGACATGTGGTCGAGGATGGGAATACGAATAGTGAACCAGTTGGCAATGGGCGAAGCCGGTGTCAGTCCAGAGGCTCCCTTTTTGCCGCCACGAATGGGCTCGCCTTCTGGTAAGTGTCGGGGCCGAGATTGTGCCCCCGCAATGTGCCCCCGGGTCGCCCTGCTGGAACCCCTTTTTCATTGATTGCCCCTCCCCCTTTTTCGAAATCTACCCCGAGCCGAGGCTCTGCCGTCCCTCATTTGCAGCGCCGTTTCACTAGTGTTTCCTCGGCCCCTCCAAGGCCTCCACCCTTCTTCACAACTTAGTCGAAGCAGGCAATAGTTCTAGCAAAGGTAGGTTTCTCTCGACCACGGAACTTTCCCGGAAGTACAGACTGGGACAGAACGTAGACCTTAATTCGACCTAACGCGTTTTCTACCGCCTCTCAGACAGGCGGACCACCTACTGGCACAGGTCCATTCGGGAGACCAACGGCTTCGGAGCCAAAGACTTTTCCTTGCCCTCCCCCAGGAGGTATGGTGGCCAGTGGCCACCGTCTGCCACGCCCAAGGTATTCCAGACTCGACTGTCACAGTGCGCTTCAAGACCGAGGAAAAGCGGTGAGGAGTCTGAGGACACCGCAAAACAAGAGGGAAACAGACATATGAGAGAAGCCCGACCTCACACACTCCGCATGTATATATATATATCCCGCAGTGAACAGAAAGACAACTTCGGACCCGCGTTCTCGCCGCTTCCAAGCGATGGCAACAAAGTATGAGGCGACGAGCGCCTCTCACACCCCTCGTCCTCGTCCTCGTCCTTGCCCTGCCCTGACTTCCCCATCCCCCGCTCATGGCGCCTTTCGCGATATCCCCACCTTTTTATGTATGCAACCCACCACGCCCGAACCACCGCTCTCATTAGTGGCGCCCTCCCATTCTCGCAGGATCGTTCGTACGATCCTTCAACCTACGACCGTTGCTTTGACAACCCTCCAATGCCTCGAGCTCAGCCACTCGCTTACGCCACCACGCCCTGATCGAACGTTATCGCCTCGTGCTCAGCCGCTCGCTTACGCAAGCCACCACGCCCCGATCGAACACTGTTTTCTCGTGCGCAATTGCTCGCTCGGCGGCCAGGCGCCGTTACCACCCGTTCCTTTGACACCTCCCCCTCTTGTTTTCTCGCACGCTCCCTCTTCTGGGCGCCTCCACAAGCGGACGTACCTTCCCTCGTCGCCCCCCCTCGCCCCGTCTCTCTTTCTCTCTCTCTCTCTCTCTTTCTCTGCTTTCTCTCTCTCGGTCTCTCTCTCGCTCTCTCTCTGGCTCTCTCTCTCTTGGTCTCTCTCTGGCTCTCTCTCTCTCGCTCTCTCGCTCTCGGGCGCGCTGAACGCCGTTCGCTTCCAGCCCACATGTCGTACTCTGAGCGTGCCCAATTGACCCGTGCGCCTCCCTCTCTTACGTCCTTCTCCTTTTTTATACCTACCACGAAACTCCGTCGCCTGCGCGGTCCTTCGATCACTTTGCAGTTCGGCGGCAAACTCCAATTTTTTTTTTTTTTTTAACTTCCTGCCAGGTCGCACACCCTCCCTTTTCTGAGCCTTCCTTTCTTTCTCCTCCTCCAATCCTGTCTTTCGCTCATTCCGTCGGGAGGATCATGGGTCGTGCCCTCCTTCCCCTCTCGCAACCTCATTGTCGTACCCACTACTCTCTCTAAGTCCTTCCTCTTGGCAGTTGGCAATCGCGCGCTTCTTGCCAACCGTTTTTTTTTCCTGCGCGGTTACCTGGCTCTTGAGCTGCTTTCAGCCATTCTGCCTTGGCAACCCTTCTCTATGGGCAATCCACCAATGGATTCCTTCGTCGAACTTCCTTCGGATCAACCCTGCTGTCTAAACGTGAGTGCTCTGTCACGCGAACAAATGGGCTGGGCCTGGCTCCCATTAAGCAAGGGGTGATGAATTCCTTGAAGTTCGTCTTCTTGGCAGTTAGCAGGTGTGCGCTCCGAGCCAACCGTTTTTCCCGCGAAGGTGCCTGACCTTTAAAATTATTTTGGCCACTATGTCTTGTTGATTCCTTGCTATGGGCAATCTGCCAATGCCTTCCTTCGGTGCTCCTCCTTCAGATCGATCCTGCCGTTAAGCGTACGTACCCTGTTACACGAACAGATCGGACTAGGCGCGACTTCCCGTCTTGTTGACCAATCTGGGCTCAAAACAACCTTTGCCCCCTGCAGCAGCCCTCATCTCGTCGCGTAAGTAGAAAACCATCTCAACGGCTAACCCCTCTGTCGATCGCCCCAAAGCCGATTCACCTGGTTCTTGAAGCCACTGCTTGGCTAGCTCATCTTACCTGAGCACGTTCGAGCTGTGTCTCAATTCCTTCCCTCACATAGCCTATGTGACACGGCCGCGGGCATTTTGGCCGCTGCGGCCGATGAGGCCAAGTTCGCGGCCTGGTTTTTTATTTATTTATTTTTACCCCCAAAAATACTTCAAAAATTTTTTTATATATATATATATATGGGTGTGTAGGGCTCCGAAAACCCTACACCCCTATTTTTTTTTTTTGGAATCCGACTTTGTTTAGGATTTTTTAAAAATCAAAAACTAAAATCGATTTAAACTTAATTAAAAAATATATGTATAAAGAAAAGCAGGATGTTTTTTTTGCCATTTTTAACCATGAGATATATGGTCCCTGACTCCTGAGTACCTTGTATTTTTTTTAGAATTGGATTTTTTTTTTCTTCAGGGAAATGAGGTGTTTAAAAAAAAAAAAGATGCAAAATTTGAAAATAAATAAACAAAAAACTTAAAAAAAGGGTTTTGATTGATTGATTGATTGATTGATTGATTGATTGTGAGTGAGTGAGTGAGTGAGTGAGTGAGTGAGTGAGTGAGTGTGTGTGTGTGTGTGTGTGTGTGAGTGTGTGTGTG
>BFEA01000292.1:1255447-1289774 GCA_003427395.1 Chara braunii
TCTCTCTCTCTCTCTCTGTGTGGATCGAATGTGCCTTTGCATTTCTGCGCAGAGTTGAAGATTGGATATTCACACACAACACACACACACACACACACACACACACACACCCCTCGCCTCGAGCTTTCGGCCACATTAGCTTTCGCCGAATTCCATATTTGTGGAAAAGATCCACGTCATTCAAAAAGATTGTTAAAAAAGAATGGATATTCAACAAGATTGTTCAAAAATATTCGAATATTGGATATTCAAAAAGATTGTTAAAAAAAATTCGAAGATTGGATATTCAAAAAGATTGTTCAAAAACATTGGATATTAAAAAAGATTGGATATTCAAAAAGATTGTTCAAAAAGATTCGAAGATTAGAAATTCAAAAAGATTGTTAAAAAAGATCCGAAAATTGGATATTCAAAAAGATTGATAAAAAATATTGGAAGATTGGATATTCAAAAAGATTGTTCAAAATGATTGGATATTCAAAAAGATTGTTAAAAAATATTCGAAGATTAGCTTTTGGCGAACAGCACATGCCAAGCTCTAATGAGCGTTTACCGAACAGCAGATTCGATCGGAGAAGTGTAGTTTTTTTTTTCCCTTTTCCCTGTGGTGAAGAGGATGAATCGACGAGCCACAGGAGGAGGAAGGGGGAGGGAGAGGAGTGTACGATGGGAGGGAGAGTAGTCCACCACGCAGGAGGAGGGGAAAAGGGAGAGGAGTCGAGGATGGAGGAAGAGGAGAGAAGCATCGATAGGGAGCAGAAGGAGAGAGAAGTATAGCTCTTTTTTCCTTTTTCCCTGTGTTGA
Organism: Chara braunii; assembly: GCA_003427395.1. Lineage (NCBI taxonomy): Eukaryota > Viridiplantae > Streptophyta > Charophyceae > Charales > Characeae > Chara > Chara braunii. The sequence continues at coordinate 1,256,252 of BFEA01000292.1, forward strand.
AGAGGATGAATCGACGGGCCACAGGAGGAGGAAGGGGGAGGGACAGGAGTGCACGATGGGAGGGAGAGTAGTCCACCACGCAGGAGGAGGGGAAAGGGGGAGGAGTCGAGGATGGAGGAAGAGGAGAGAAGCATCGATGGGAAGCATCAATGCCGAGATGGAAAAAGGGAGCCTGGCGTGGAATAAAAGCATTCACGATCTGATCGACCTGCTTCCAAATCGAAGACGCGTAGGCACACTCCAATCCAATCCAATCCAATCCAATCCAATCCTATCCAATCCAATCCTATCCATTCCAATCCAATCTATATGTCGCCAAAAAATATGGAACGCAAAAAAACGTCATGCAACCCTCACACACACACACACACACACACACACACACACACACACACACACACTCACACACACAGACACACACACACACACACACACACACACACACACATAGGAACGACACCCACAGGAACGAGCTTTCGGTCGTGGTAGTTTTCGGCGAACAACACATGCGAAATCGTAATGGGTGTTTGCCGAACACCATATTCGATCGGAGAAGTATGGCTCTTTTTTCCCTTTTCCCTGTGGCGAAGAGGATGAATCGACGAGCCACAGGAGGAGGAAGGGGGAGGGAGAGGAGGGAACAATGGGAGGGAGAGTAGTCCACCACGCACGAGGACGAAGGGGGAGGGAGAGGAGTGAATGATGGGAGGGAGAGTAGTCGAGCACGAAGGAGGACGGGAAAAGGGAGAGGAGTCGAGGATGGAGGAAGAGGAGAGAAGCATGTGCGATCTGATCGACCTACTTCCAAATCAAAGACGCATAGGCACACTCCAATCCAATCCATTCAATCGATGGCCGAAAAATATGGAACGCAAAAAAACGTCATGCAACCCAATCGTCATTCAAAAAGATTGTTAAAAAATATTGGATATTCAAAAAGATTGTTCAAAAACATTCGAAGATTGGATATTCAAAACGATCCTTCAAAAAGAATCGATCATTGTTCAAAAAGATCGAATATTTGAAGAGTGTTCAAAAAGATTGGATATTCGAAATGCAACCCAAACGGTGGACAGACATTGAAAAAGGCCATCGAAAAACGACCAGCGTAAGTCGCAGTGCACAACAATATCAAAAAAAGGGCATATGTATCTGCCTCTAAGGCGATGTTCCACTTTACCGCAAAAAAGGCGGCCCGCACCTTCTCTCTCTCTCTCTCTCTCTCTCTCTCTCTCTCTCTCTCTCTCTCTCTCTCTCTCTCTCTCTCTCTCTCTCTCTCATCGGAGAGACTAATGCAAAGCAGGCGGTGGAGGGAATTTGTCAGGAATGACAAACGACTGCATCTCCTTGTCCCACTCATCCCAGAACGAAGCGGGGTATTGCAGGATCTCGTTCGTCATTTCTAGGCGCACCATCTCCCCCTCCAATTGCTTTAGATGGAACACCATATCATCGCACGACTTGCACCTCGACCCCTGTGCACTGCAACCGCTGGACCCACCTTCTACACGGTCGTCGTCGCACACTGCTTTCCCCTTCGCCGCAATGGACAGATTTTGCATTTCTGCGCACACTTCCTGCTCCCCGTCAACCACTTCACCTCCCCCACGTGTGACTTCTTCGACGAATCGCCATGCCGTGTCTACTTGCTGTTGGGCGATGCGCACATCAGCTTCCGCAGCCTCCAACTTCCGCAAAGTGTCATCTCTTTCATGCATGGCAGCATCCCTGTCACACATGGCAGCATCCCTTTGCCTAAGTGCCTCCCGCTCGGCCGCTGATGCGTTCTCTTGCACCGCTCGGCTCTCCTCAACTGACCTCCTCAACAGCTCCAACTTGCGGCTCATACGCATGCGGTGGACAACTAGGTTGTCGCAGCATTGCACAAGGCTCGACCGTGAAGCGGAGAGCCGTTTCACAACAGAGCTCGACCATCTGCGTGCGTGGATGTTCTCTTGTGAGATGTCTGTCTCGCACACCTCTCTCCCGCACCGCATCCACACTGTAATGTTATCACCCCTGGCCACGAGGAACTTGTGCAGCAACTCCACCTCTCGCTCCGTCTTCTCCAAATCTCGGACCAATGCATGCCTCTCCCACACATAGTCTCGGCGCGCATCCTTCCTCGCCATCATGCCAACTCTCCGAACTGCAACTCTCCGCTCGGCAAAAGCAAGCAGCACCAAAACCCGGTACTAGACCGTCATGTAATATAAGTGGGGGAACTGCAACTGTGGTGTCACTCTCGCAGTCCAAAAAGTCGCACGACCTCGGTGCACAGTGCGTCTCTCATGGCCTGGCCGCGGTCCCTGCCGGACATGCTCTAAAGTGGTGTGTTGTCGCCTCGCCTATCCACCGGCGGCGGGGGGAAATCCGGGGAAGACGCATCTGACGCCTCACCGTCGTCTTGGGGTTGGTCGCCCAACTCCTGAAGCAGATTGTGCAATACACAACACGCCTCGAACTCTAACCCCTCTGTCTCGATGTTAGCAGCATGCGGAACGTAAAAGAACTGGAAAAGCATCTTAAAAACGCCAAAAAAACGCTCCACCGCCGACCTCACAATTTTGTGGAGGGAATCAAATAACTGCATATCCGCTGTGGCGTTCCCCCCTATGCCGTACGGCACCACCAGCCACGAGAGACTGGGATAACCTTGATCACCCAACAAGTAACCCCCGGGCACACCGGGTATGACGCGCCGCTCTCGGCGGAAAGGGTCGTCATCCGTATCCAAGAACAACATCCCCTTCAATGCTCTGCGGTACAAGGAAGAGTGCTTTTGCACACGCCCATCGCCAACGGTTTCGGGCAATCCATGGCAAAAATCAAGGATCTTCAAGTTATGGTCGACGACCAGTTGCGCGACCACGGAGAATCGATTGTTCCTCCCGGAACAGTACTCATCCCATCTCTTGTCTTCGGTTTGTCGACGTACACGTGTGTGCAGTCAATACACCCCCAACAGTTAGGGAATCCCAGTCTCTTGAACTCCTGCATGTGAGCATGGCATTCAGCATGCCCCCCAAAACCCACTGCATTCGGGTACGAATCGATGATCGCCTGCGCGACCTTGCGGACGGCGCGCAGACCGCTTGTTTTCCCCAAGCCGTAAGCGGAACAGCTGTGCCAATGGTGATCACCGTGGGCCCACCTGTGGATGGCATATGTCAATTCTTGTGCAGGCGGCAATGGCACATGGAACCTTGTGACCTACTTCTCTAGAAGCGGACTGACCTTCCGCAGCAACCTGTTGAATGTCGAACGAAGCATACGAATGAGAGAAACGTAATGGTCATTCTCTGCGTCGTCTTCGGGAAGCAGGTCCTTCCAAAGCCCGCCACTTCGACGCATCACCCACCACCTTGGCGAGGCTCTGGGCATGAGATTGAGCATGTCCACAATGGCAGGCCAAAGCCACATGAGACTGTGCTTGTCGGGCCTGCCATCATCCTCATCGTCATGGGCCCCACCAAGCAACGCGTGAGATGCAGGGACTGAAGCAAGCAAATCGGTCGTTGAATGACCAAGGATGAMATCCACCATGGCCATGGCGTCTTCTGCCATGCGGCCTGCTATGGCCATGGCGGCCACAGCCACTCTCTCCCATTCTCTCCTCTTCAGCCTCGGCATTGCTACACGGCATACACGCATAGTTTAAAACTTCAAATGCAGTTGAGGATGCTTTTTTTTTTTTTTTGGCTCGTGTGGCCAGCAAGAAAACAAGCACCCCCCCACACTGACCAACCCCCCCCCTCCCCCTCCCCCCCTCCTTTGCACTGCCTACCCCGCACCCCAGGGAAAATAACTAACTAAACCCAAGGGAGGCACCCCAATAGTTGTAACTAACCTAACCCAACATGTGTGCTAGCGAGGAGCACACATGTGACAAAGCATACATGCGTCAATCCGCTGCACGTTGGATGGGCCCCAAGACTTGCCCAACCGCCAGCCCAACGTCTGAATCCCTCGTCAGCCCAACCGGAGCTATACAGCCATGTTCCTTGACTGAGGAAGGCCAACATCCCGAAATGGAAACCGTGTGTTTTCACTTCTGCCCAAGTCCCTCTCGGGAAGGAGGGAGGCAGGTTCATGAATATAGTCGCACGTGGGGTCCAGGTCGATGGACACACACTGAATTCAGCAAACAGGGGACGGACGTACGAGGTGGCGAAGCACTCATACCTGACACGAATTTTCAGGGACCACGCTGTGGATCCAGGGTGACGGCATACAGACCGCTGTTAAAAAAAAAAAAAAACAATGTCATTCTCGGATGTTTATAAATCCGAGAAACCATTATAAAGCAATAAAAAAAGGTCGAAAATGCGTCACACATCGTAAAAGACTTGGCTAGTGGGTCCAAGCCCCAGGGAAAAAAATATTCCCGCACCCGCTGAAACCGCTCTCAAGCGCTTTTGAGCGCGGGATTGAAAGGCGCTCAAAAATTTGAGCTCCGACCCCACACTCAATCAGCGCGCGGTAACACAGGGGATTTTTCGGAATGCCCCTCCAACGTCTATTTATTTGCAGTATGCCCCTCCAACGACCGACTTACCCTGTCCTGCCCCTCTGAAACAATTGAAGTTTCCCAAAAATCCCTGGCATTGTTTGGGCCTGAAATATGTTCAATATGCCCCTACGGGTACTGGTTCCAAATTTCCAGTATGCCCCGGTAGCTCTCCTCCGTTCCGGGTTTATGGGCATTTGTGGTGCTTTGGATTTGAACCGGTAACCGATTTTCGGGGGTAGTTGTAACTAACTGAAGTTCGATCTGTTGACCTTGTCCTAGCAGATGTACAAGTTAGTAATCCTTGGTTCTGTAGTACCTTACACTAGACGACCTTTTTGCAGCTACTTGGGCTTGAACACCGAATCATTAGGGTGGCTGCACCTAGTCTAAGACTAGTTTTTTGGTAGTGCTACTGTAGGTCTTCGAACCGGTGACCTTACGTACGAGTTGGAGTCTGGCTTACCTTTGCTTTGTAGTTCTTTGGATTTGAACCGGTAACCTGTCTTCGGGGGAAGGTGTGACTAACTGGAGTTTGGTTTGTTGACCTTTTCTCAGTAAGCATACGAGTTATCATTCGTTGGTTTTGGAGCACCTTACGGTAGAAGCGTCTAGATACTTGCTTAGGCCTTGCAATACCTTTTGAGGTTGACACTTATCTGTTTTTCTTTTGATTCGGCCTCTAGGGCCCTCGAGAAGTGTCGTCTGGTTTCTTTTACTTTGTATAACTAACATAGGTACGACAATTTTCTCATCTTGGGCTAGGTAGCAAGACCCCTGATGACGTTGGACAGGCGACCGGCAGAAACACGGTGTTGGGCTATGTGACACCCGTGACCTAGGCCGCGGGCATTTCGGCCACAACGGCTGAAAAAGTCGGCCGCGGCCGTGGCCCATGAGGCCCAGTCCGCGACCTGGTTTTTTAATAATTTGTTTTTACCCCTAAAAATACGTTAATATATATATATATATACATGGTTACCAGCCCGTACGTACAGAGGTCCTCGGGCAGACCTCCGTACGTACGGGCGTTCGGGGTTCCGTACGGGGTCCGAACCCTCAGGTCACTGTGATGCTACGGTTTCCTTTCCAATTTTGAATTTCCGCTATTATTATTATTATTATTATTATTATTATTATTATTATTATTACTTAATTTTCCTAATTTCAGTTTCCCCCCTGTCGTTCCGTCACTTCGTAGGGAGGCCAGCTGCTTGGGTTTCGAGTTCAAGCGGTGGTATTGCGGCCTAGGCAGGCCTAAACCTTAGAATATCTCCGCGCGGTAGGACCTAGCTATATTGGAGGCTAGATACAGCGGGATCGGCGAGGACTTGTACCGCTGTTCAGGCGGAGCTGCGGCGTGAAGGAGATTTGAATCACCACCCTTTTCTTTTCTGTTATTGTTATTATTATTATTATTATTAGTTATTGTTATTATTATTATTATTATTATTATTATTATTATTACTATTATTATTACTATTATTATTTTTATTATTATTATTATTACCTTACCAGCTCTTGGACGTGGCTTTCCTTTTCATCATCGATCACTTCGCGGGAAAGCCAACGGTTCAAATGTCTGGCTGTGGTCCACGACCTAAGTTGGTCGGCCCCAGGCGTCCCGTCTTTGGACGGGCTCAGATTGAGCGTCGCGCGTTGAAGCCCCAAAAGAAGGCCGACCCGCGGCCGCTTCGGTAGGAGGCTTATCACCCCCTTCTTGGAGGGTCATAAGCCCCCTCCTTGCCATCGGACACGGGTACCCGATGGGAGTAGGCAGAAGCTGTATTTTAAAAGGGGAAATGCGATCGTCGGTTTCCTGTGATGGGACCACAGTGCCGAACCTGTTGCCATATCGCTAGGATCTGGGACTGTCAAGAGCGAGGCTAGTTCATGATCGACGGTTGGGGTTTAGGCATGTGTGTTATTCACAAAAAATTACTCGGTTTTAATTTATTGCCTTATTTTAAAAACTTTAAAATTCTTGAAATCCGGTAAGGTCTGGAAAGGACTAATCCGAGTCCTTCGTTCAGAACGCACGGGACAGGCCTATAAGAGGAAGAGGGAGTTGAGATATCATCCGCGGCCAGACGCCTAGTGGTACACAGGTTGTACTGTGATCTCTGGTAGAAGAGTAGCACGCTATTGGAAGTGGACGGTTTGTGCGGCGGTCTACCGGATGAGGGCTGGCTGGCTATTCCAAGTGGCTATGGTGTTGCACGACTATAGGCCTGGTTACTGGTATCACCAGGCCCGGTGGAAACCCATGTCTAGGGAGGGGCCCTGGATCACTGTCATGCTCAACTACGATGGGGGTGATGAGGTGAGGATGGAGATTAATGTGGAAGGGGCTAAAGAGGTGGAGATGAGGACTGATGGAAAGTTGTAGGATGCGATCACGGAGGCGAAAGACCGTGCAGAGAGGCGCTGCAGGAGAGACGGAGTGACTGCAAGGTTGCAGGTAACGGTTGCGTATCATGAGACCGGGACCTCAATGGACACAGCGGACCTGGAACAAGCCCACGTGGACAGGGACTCAAATCGGGAGAGCGAAATGAGTGAGGCAGGGGATCGGGAAACGGAACTCAGATCCTTGAATAGACCAGGCGAGATCCAGAGGCACCACCGAGCTGTGAAGTTGGTGGAAGAGGGACCCGAGGCCAGCTCTCGACAGCTRACGCCCAGAGGCCGYGGGACRGGTGRGAGGCAGATCAGGGGGAAAAKACAGGTMTGAGAAAAYAYGCGGGCGAGAGTGTGAACGGGACTKAACCCGAAACRGGGAGGCTGRRGCAASTGTAGTGGCACGSGCACACGCGCGACAGGTGGCAATCGGAGAGCAAAGGGAAGTCAACGAAGGGAGAGGACTACGAGGACGAGCGGGACACGATCGGGCGAGATGCAGTTGATGTCAACCACGGTCTCTCGGTTCAATCGCGATCGTTCTTAGTCTGCTGAGTCGCAGTGAGTCTTCATGCTGAGACAGGAGACACGTGCGTGAGAAGGAAGGCAGGCCAGAGACCAACGAGGACTGGACCATCGAGGGTAGAGTAGCAGAATGCGGTCTGGCCCCGGGCAGACAATGCGCGTATGTGGGTTACACGTGTGCGGCCTGGCGTGGGTAGAGGCCGTCAACGAAAAGGGGGGACGGTATGGGCGAAAACTTAGATGAGCTTGTGGAATGTGACGGATGTCAACCGAGGTTCGCGCGCTGACACGACGTTTCTGCTCATACCGCAGTGACGGAAAAGACAAGAGAGAGGGATTCTGCCAGAATAACGGTAGTAGTGGCCATCAGAAGAGGGGTTGCTTATGCAAGGCATGGTCGAGGTCATCACGACATCTGCTTATTGTGCACCAGCTACGACCCCTCCGCCATCTTGGACACAGAACGACCGCCCTTCGCTTGTTGTGTGGACTGCAGTCGCTAGCTGGCCAGTATGTAATTGATGAAAGGCCGAGTCGTTTCCAGCGCAGGTAATGGTATCAATAGTCTAGTTGGAGTTGACGTCAACCACTCAAGTGTACTCCATGTGGCTAGATGCTTGGAGAGAGATGCTTTTCGCCGGAGAATGAGGAAGGTAGCTATCTGGGAGCGAGATATGTCGCTAGGGACACGCGAGTGAGATGCTTCTTTGAGGCCAGGTTGACGCACAACATTTGTGTTCTCTCATACTACTCATGTTCTTGCGGCTTGATCATTACGATGCACATCGACKCACGCTAGTTATACTTGTGAACTGTCAAGAAAAGAGAGGGAGGGGGTCATACAGTGTAATCCGAGTGTTTGCTGGCAAGAAGTGTACTTACCTCTCATACGATGAGCTCTGTGAACGATCACGGTGTGTTATTCTTGATGGGATTTCATCTGTGTGAGCTAATGGTAGGAAGGGAGTGAGCGTCTAAAGTACTCAGCATTGACGATTCAAAGTACGAGGGTTGTTCTTGACAGGGAATGGGTGGAGACGGTTAAGAGGCTGTACGTATGGCCATTGGTGAGAGAGAAGTCGTCAAGTGAGGTTGGAATGGGTTGTAGAAGTCAGTGAGAAATGGGAGTAAGACGTATGGCAGACTCCGATCTTCGTTTAACGCTCAATGGTTAAGATTAGACAGCGCCATATGAGCAGTCAGTTTAAATCGTGATAATGTGAGGCAAGTAGTAGGAAAAGTATTTTTGTCTGAGAACCTTGTAAAGCTTGTGGTGCGGTAACTCCCGCTGGAAGAAAATGAGATGAATTAAGTGATAATCTGAGTTACTTTTTTGGTTCTGACTGTGTGACTCCAGTAGCTGCAGATCTCTTTTGCTTTTGTTGTATTCATAAGTCCTCTGAGAGCAGACCACGAGTGCAACTAAGACTTCGGTTTCCCGTTCCCCTTTTTTTTTTTTTTTTTTTTGTGACTGAACAAGCGCGTGCATCCGCGAGCTTATACGTGCTCTCCTGATCGAATCCGGGCTCGGGATTATGCGAGTTTCTGTTTTGAGATCGGCGATTAACTAGGTGCACGATCATACAAGCTTGCATACTCTAGAGTGAACTGACTAAAGTGCAACCTTGCCCACTTTAGAGCGTAATGACTGTAAACTCAAAGTTTGTTTGAGCATACAAGCTCGCTGTTGAACCCACCAAGTGGACTTGCTTGTCACGGGAAACGCAACGATGATTTTTCCGCATCGTTATACTGTTCTGCCCTCCCTGGATAAATGGGAAAGAGAAAGTCCATGCTGAGGAAAATATCATATATTCTTACCAAGTTTCTACTTGACGGTGAGTCGGTGACTAGCGTACGGCCTGAGTTCTCCAACTATCGCGGGTAAAGTCCCAATCATACCGTGAGGGTTTTTGTGAATGAGAACCTTGCACCCTCATCCTTTGTTTTCTAAGTGGCCTAAGCTCATTCTACCTTGAACTCCGGTTGAGAGCGGTCGAAACTCGGGAGCCATGTAAGAGCTTACCATTCTCTTGTATTTATCATACCAGATCTAAATAAGAACAGTGTCTGGCAACAACACTTGAGTCGTACGCAGGAGATAGACTGTATAGCCCACTATCATTTGTACACTAGGTTCATTTTCTTGAGAGAGAGCTTTTATTTCTCATCGGTGAGCATTCGTGAGAGATAACAGAGAATAACCCAAAGTACCCTGAGCCTGTGCGCTGTGCAATTAATAATTAGAGTTTAATTCGGGGTCCGCTGGTGCCTGATTGCAGGTGATCGCTACGCGTCATCCTTTTCTTTTTTTTCTTTTAAGGAATAGGTCATGTTCGCCTTTAGGCTGCTCCCTTCAAGGCCACAGTATCTCTGTCTCAACCTCTACATTCGACAGTGAAAAACCTTTTATGTGCTACCTCTTTGGGGACTAACTCGATAATTAACTAAGACTAGCTGAGCAGTGTCTTACCTGTCGGATTGCCAGCAGGCCCTAATGCGGGGACTCTGACCTCCAAGGTGATCCTGGACTCGAACTAACGATCTCATTGCAGAAGCATACATTAAACTGAGCATATCTATAAGTTATTTGGTTATTCTCTTTATTTTTGTTTAACGCTGCAATGAAAATTGGTTCACCCAACCCGACACGAAAGCCCTGTGTTCACCTAACTCGTCATCAGAAGGAGGGACTCTAATGTCGGACTCGGGACGCTCAGTCAGTGGTAACATCAATCAACACTGCGTGAGGGGAGCAAAACGATAAGTTCCGAGTGATGTTTATTCCTTCAATTAGGCTCCTACTAATTGGGCTTCGGTCTGATTGAAAAYGGGTGAGCRCCAGCAAGAACTTCGTGGGYTAGCYCRTYAGARCCCTGTGYMTTCTATGAACAAGYAGAGACAGTCATATGCGGTGTTGTGATTGGCATTTTTCTCTAKAGTAACGAAACCCGACTYACRCAAATTTMGTCAGTAACGGACCAAGACAACTTTCAGCAGACTCAAGCGTGAAAGTTGACAGACTKACAARKRGACTCGGCAAACTCAGACTATTCCAGAATTCARCTAATATCCRGAAAATCAGTCGYGAACTYATTTCTCAAGTTTGRCTGTTWTATCACTGAGACAAAAGAGGCCTGCATCTAATATTTCAATCAGTTATCCATCAGGATTAGTGGACTGAAGTGCGAACTCGACGCTCGCTAATCAACTCTACTCATCAGCTCGAATAAAAAAAAAGAGTCCAGTAATTTTATTCAGCACCTAAAGTCATACAACAGAAAAATTCCCACGAGAAGTGAAAGTTGAAAAAACATTTCATAAAAAAAAAATCCTTCATATTTATAAATTATCATTCCAATGTTCGTCCAATTCTAAAATTTTGAGTTTTATCTGATAAGTTCCCGTCTAAATATGAGCTTTATCTATTTATTCAAGATGGAATGAAAAGCTGGACGAGTTTATGAAATATTTTAATTAAATTTTCATTCTACTACAACAAATATCTTCTAATTTGGATTGGATTGACCTATTTATGACTGTAAATCCTTACTTAGAATGACAGTCCAATTAAAATATTTCATGAACTCATCTAAACTTTCATTCCATCTCTAGCATGCATACCAAATAAGAAGGGATACCCTATTCTTGGAAAGAAAGTTTACAAGTAAGATGAAAATTTTTAAAATTGGAATGACATTTTTTAAGATGGAATGAAAATTTGAAAGTTATATGGTAATTTTACTATAGAATGATTATTTAATTCTATGAATTTTTTTCGTTGTATTTAGGGAGTTGTTTCAGTCGCATCATGATCTATCACACGGTCAGAACGACCTTCTGGCATTAATGAAGAAAACCGGGAGGTGGTTCCTGCTGGTCAGGCGTCAATGGTATTCACAACAGGATGGACTCTTAAGGATAAACTCACTGTTAGTTCTTAACTGGGAAGGAAAAGGGGAGAACTCTGGTTGGCTCTAGCAGCTTAGACTGTCGGGGAAAACATGAAAGGCAGTGAGGTGGTAGTTGTAAAGAGCAGTTCTGTCAGGGACAAAAAGAGGGATCGAAGGAGGAGGCGTGCCTGGATATGGACTCGCATAGGCAGGCTCAACGTGAATATGCAGTTCAGAAGATAAAAGTAGAGAAATATATTGAATATGTGGTTTATTTTTACGGGTCTGATGGCAAACTGCACAGTACTGGCTCCTCGCTTGAGAGCGTGGAACGGGCCAGGCCGAGCCTCGCGTGAACTCAACTAGTACCTGGGTTACCATCCCCAAGAATCTATCAGCACCCAACAAACGAGCGTTTTCTTTCACAATCTGCAGTTCTTCTCATGTATTATGACATGGTAAATCACGGTTCAGGCCAGGCATTTTGTCAATACTCAGATAAAGCATTTTTGACAGTACTCAGAACTTGGTAGAAGCATTCCGACAGTACTCAGAACTCGGGAGAAACCATTCAGACAGTACTCAGAACTCAGATAAGGGATTTGGTAGTACCCAGGACTCGGAACAACACTTTATGCAGTATTCAGAGCTTGGAGCAGTGTTTTACCCTTATTTAGTTGTTGTTAAGCTATTGCTCAAGTTATTATCCTATCGCCGACCAGTCACTACTCAATCTGCGTTTAATCAGCGAGCAGCCAATCCGAACTGCAGTTGACATTCATTAGCAGGTAACAGTCAATTTCCAACAGTGAAAAGGGTTCACTAGCAAGCAGTGGTTAATTTATTCTGGGTCAGCATTCAGGAAAGGTATAACGGAATAGTATTCAGAGCAACATACAAAAACAGCATTCAGAGCAGCAGTCCAGAACGACATTTAGAACAACGTTCAAAAGACATTTGTGCAGCATTCAAACAAGCATTTGGGGGTTTGTCAATCCGTTAGTGGTTGACGTCTATTCAGTGGACAGCGTTTGACTCGGCCGTAGTGGACGCCCGTCAATCAAGCAGTCTTTTACCTCTGTCTGAGAGTAACTATCTACCAAACACATGAGAGAGATTAACCCCATCACAGTTGACCAGTCGATCCTTGACAACCTCAATCAGATTGCTCCCAAGGAAAGTTTCCCCTACAAGTACGTCAGGATTGATGGGTTCAAGCGAGAAGATATGTCAATCTTCCTACAGAAAAAAAGTCGGTGAGATGGGCACGTTTATAATTTGGCATAATCGTTGATTTACAGAGAGCATAATTTAATCTGGTTACAAACAGATTAAATTTTGTTTAAAAACATAGGGGGAAATATTTAAATGTTTATCAATACGTTCGTACATATTGCAACAGGTTTCAACATAATCAAACTTGTTTCAGTTGGTTTCTACTATGTACGCGTTATGCAAACGCATTTCCAAAAAAATATATATATTTTTTCTTGATCTTGTTTTCCTATTTTAAAAAAAATCAATGTAACTTTTGATATGGTGGAGGGGGATGAGGGATCATGAAGTGAGATACACACAAAATGTTTATTACTTGTTCTTGTAGTTATAGCAACATCAAAACAAGATTAGGGTAAGAGGTTTTGTGTATGTACATTTTCTGCCAACATGTATTCACCATTGAAATTAATATTTGCAGTAACATTATGTCAAGTCTCCTCTCATTTAACACGTCCTCTCTAAGTGTATAGATATTTGCGCATCCCCCCCCTCCATTTTATTTTCCAATAATCACAATGACTTCAACAATGCTCTTTTGGTCATTAGGTGCCTAACATTTTTTGCCTAACCACATTCCTTCGGCTTAAACAATAGGCACCTACCGACCTCATGAAATTTATTGTACATATGATCCATCATATGTGGTTATGATCGGTGACTCTTTGTTCGTTAAGTTGAACAAAATGACATAAGTATGTTTTATTTATGAATCACATGAATCATATGTGATGATGATTGTTGATTTAGAAAGTTTGTCTTTGACCCTCCAACACTGTCCTGCGCACACCTCTATGTTATACTTTTCGATTGTATAATGTTGTGGAATTTTTTATTTCCTTTAGTTTGTTTTCGCCAAGTTATCGGTGTAGATATATGTTATTCTGTTTATTAATTATTATTTTTATCAAACAAATTTTTGACTTTGCGATTAGTAAATACCTACGTTACCGAACGTACACGTACGGGGCATTTCCATACAAAATGTACAGGTAATATCTGTACGGGAACATGTACGCCCCCGTACGCCCCGTACGGAAAAAAAAAAATCATCTAAAAAATCCGAAAAAAAAAATGTGTTGCATCACCAAACACACAACATTTGGCTGAGCACGATCTGCAGATTCTTATTACAATTTGAGGAAAAAAAATAAAAACCATTAAAAAAAAATAAAAATCGTACGGGCATTGGAGTACGAGTAGTGTATGAAAAATGAGTACGACTTGTACTCGTACGGGGTTGAGTACAAGTCGGAACGTAGGTAAATATGCAAAATGTTGATCATTGATTATCATATGTGAAGTGATGAGTTGTGTGTATGACCCACAACTCTGTAAAATTTTTAGTGGAATTTAACTTTTCGTCCACATCTGAAAATTTCAACATAATTTCTGCTCAATTTGAGTAAGTTGGGTGAAATTTCAGTTAGAATTTTGTTTTACATTCCGTCCACATTTGTAATTTTCTATCAAATTTTTCGTCTACATCTAAAATTTTCATTAACATTTTTGTCCAAATCTAGTATTTTTGGTGAAATTTCAGTCCAAATTCAATTGTTTTCGTACAATTTTAGTCCAAAGTTAATAATTTTGGTGCAATTTCAGTCCACAATCAGTTCATGTTTTTGTCCAAATTTGAAATTTTAGTCTAATTACCATTTCAGTCCATTTAAAATGTTTTAAAATATATTTCTGACTTTCACTTTAACTAGTAAATTCAATCTAAGTCATAAAAAAACGATCATAATAGGATTGAAATATTTAGAATGAAATGCATTGATTTAAACGAAAAGTTTATGAGTTAAATTTTTTCTTAACGGAAGTTTTCTGCCCAAAAATTTTATGTGTGTATCTGGTTGTCTACGAATGTATCGATGAGTCAAGAAACGTCTTCAAGCTTTGTTGTTATGATCGAGAAAAACTTGTTGCTATTACTTATGTTTAGTTTATACAACTTTGAGAATTAACATATCGAAAGATGTATACATATATATATATATATATATATATATATATATCGATAAACCTATATAGACATTGTCAATATTAAACACTTTTCAAAAAGAATATCACGTTCTTATTTTCTAATATTTCCTTGTTTCCTATTACGTGTACAACAATTTTTTCACCTAAGGTACGTAGGTGCATACTCTTTTATGACATAATGTATCCAGTGTAATGCATAAATATAAGCAAAAGTGTCGCATGGTATTTCTTTATAACAAAAATCGTAGATGCACAGTTTCAATTTTTTTTTTTTTTTTGCAAAACGTTCATAATTTGTAGATTGTAATATATATATATATCATAAAATAGAACTGCACGGTAAAACATTGGCAGAGAGGGAGAAGAGAATAACAAACGACGGGCTGTGACAAATTCTTTCGTCAGAGTTTCACCGATTTATATATATATATATATCACCGTCGTTGGCATTAAACACTTCTCGTAAAGAATATTACGCTCTTATTTTATAATCATCCTTAGTCTTCTATCATGTATCTAACAATGTTTGTGTATAAGGTCGGTAGGTGCATACTATTTTAGGACTTAACATATATGTTACAACATGTAAATGTGGGCACCAACTGACCACAAGAAGTGTCGTATGAAACAAAAAAATTATTAACACTTTACAATTTGAAAAATAATATGTTTCGTCGTCAGCATTAAACACTTTTCATAAAGGGTATTATGCTCTTATTGATAATCATCCCCAATCTTTTACTATCACGTATCTACAGGTGTTTGCATATATGGTCGGTAGGTGCATACTATTTTATGACTTACCATAGTCATTGCAACACATAAATGTAGGCACCAACCGACTACAAGAAGTATCGCATGAAATAACAGAGTTATTCACACCTCATAATTTGAAAAATAATATGTTCCCAAAGCGCCCGTCAACGTTCCTAAGAAACAAAGATATAGAAAAAAAAAAAAAAATTCAATTATCTGATTATAAAAAGTGATTTTTTACTTACTTTGGAAAATATTCTCTACCTTTCTTGTTCATCTATCAACTCTTTAGTTGCACAATTATGCTGCGAGACAAACACATATCGATTTGATGCTACAATTATTCAACTACACCTAAATAAGAAGTTCTGCAATGACCATGGTGGGTATTATAGTGAATGTGTGTGATTTTGTGCTATGAGAAACAAACTTCGTTACATCCTTCTATTATAAAGAGACGGAAAAAAAAAAAAAAGGAGAGAGAGAGAGACCAATGTAAATCTATTAGATTTATAAATATAAGGAATTTGGTTTCAATGACATCAACATCAACAACACATCCTAAACACGTAAGGATACTATGCAAACAATGCTATGATGTAATTCTGATTGTTTTTTCAGCCTAAATATGTTCAATTTTTAACATAATTGACAACCATATTATTCCAACATGATTTCAACAGGATATCAGCTGTTTATCAACAGATTTTCAACAGATGAGCGGAATTTTCAACACAAAATCAACTGTTGTTAAACTATTTGTATACAGTTTAAAACAACAATACCAACACATAGAACATGGTCAATGTTTGTCCAAACAAGATTGATTGGTTTCCTGTATATATACATGAACCCCTCCCTCAAACAGTTTATAAACTATTTACAATCTGTTGTTATACGCAAATGTATGTGATAAACTCGCTTTCAATTACACAAGTTTTTTTCTGCTGTCATCACTCTCACTGGGTTCGCTGAAGGCACAGTTAGTGACCTACGGATCTTCCTGAAAAGGGGGAACGAGACATATCTTCATTTTGATGCAGTATGGGCAGCAGCAGCCGGGTATGTGCAGTGGAAAGCGGAGAGACTCAAGGGGGATACAAAGCTAGTCTATAACTTTGGTCCTAAGCTGTTCACTGACTATCTCAAGCCTTCGGTCCCCTACTACCTCACTGACGGCTCTTATTGGGGCGGATTGGTAGACTTGGCCAAGAGGTACACATCGTCGACAGTGATCGACTATGAGGCAGTGACTGAGCCCTCTGAGTTTCCGCATCTCAGGAGGGGCGTGTTCTCTCATTCATATCTTCCCACACTATGAGAGGAGTTTTGTGTCATGCTTGACTTCCGTATTATGGGACTTGGCTGGAAATGTTTGGAACTAGTAGGCTTCAGGTGGCTATACATTCAGAAGCCACAACCTCAGAGAGCCAGAGACATGGCAAGAAGCCCAGACGATGAACAACAAAGTGAGAAAATAGTGAAGTTCAGAGGGATGAGTGAGGACTTCTGATTGGTGTTGGCCATGCTCTCTTACGTATGTACTCCCTGAAACTATTATGAGTTATCATTCTTCCCTCATTTTTTTGATCCTGTCATTTGTTGGAGTCAGTCGGTCTCACTTCTTGCATCGTTTTGCTTGATGATTGCCTTGTGAAAGATTCTGCCACAGTTCTCAGAATCCGATTGAACATAATTGATGCATGCATAGCACCCCACAATCTTATGATTATTAATTGCATGATTTTCTGTTGTTCCGAATCAAAATAGAAGATTTCTAAGACCGAGTACCAGCGAAGACCGCAATTGAAGGGTCTCACTCGAAGCCGAACGCACAGAACAGGAAGGGATTTGCATTATTTAATTTATTTATTTATTGCAATCACAAACAAAATCCTGTGTGACAGCCTGTTGGTTTTCTTGGTCGCCCGTAGAGGCCCCACTGAGAAAAAGTGCGACAAAAATGGCGCCGTTGCCGAGGACATGAAAAAATTTTCGTGTTCAGAACGAGCCTGGGTCATTATTATCATCTTTGAGTTTTAATTAGGACGTGAGAAATGTTGACAATACTGTGAACTTCATATTAATTCTATTATTCTCATCGAGTCTCGATTCTCTTGAGAATCACAACTGCTAACTGTGTCTTATTCTTTCCTTGTGTGAGGTACCACTATGGACTGGAGAAAGGAGATTGATATTATTGACTGGAGAGAATCAGATTTGAATTCAGGTATGCCTCATGAGCCTATGATGTATTTTGAACACTGAGAAGGGAAATGAAGAATCAAGAGTTCGGTGAATTCGTCAAGAATGTTAACTTCAGATGCATTGAGAGAACTTTCAAAAGTAACTACCAAAGGAATATTCCCCTATCAGTATGAGCATTGTTGGGTCTACCGCTCAGGCAATTTGGCCTTCAGCGTAGTGCTGGCTCGCTTCTTGGAGGGAGATATTTATGATATCCGTCCCTATGTCAAGAAGGGAGACTGTGACGATGGTGAGACCTTCAATTGGCTATGGAAAATTGCAATTCAGTCTCTTTATGATGAGAAGGCAGAATTAATTAAGCAGAAGAAGAAAGTGGAGTGGGGTTTAATATCAGTGACATATGAGACTGTTCCGATTCCTCATATACCTAACAGTTATTGTGATGGGACTAACTGACTGCCGATAATCAACATGGTATTGACAAGGGAGAAAAAAAATGGTGGTCATGAGAACTGAAGAGATTTCAGCAGAAGAAATCAGACAGAGAAGGCAAAAATCCGGCAGAGGTTCAGGCCCGAGTCAAGAGGAAGTTGAGTGTCTCCTAAAGTCACCGAACACTCTAAGTAAGAGAGGGGTGTTCCCATATAAGGTTGTCAGATATGAGATGGTCGAGAGCGGATGGGAGCAGAAACAATTATACATACTGATATTTTATTTCACGGATGGGTTTTATTTTAATTTGTTAACGTTTGACTGCTGGTTGTCTGAGGGTCTACTTGCTGGGGCATGGTTGTTGTGTGGGACTCGCTGATTTTGCAGGTATACAAATAATTATTTGAAGTTCCCAGACCAGAGAAAATTAAAAGGGTTTGGTATCCTCTCCCTTTTATCTGAGAAGTTGAGGAGACGCCTCACTCGGACCAGAGAAAGAAAACAAGGGTTTGGTATTCCCATCAGGTGCTTGAGAAGCTGAGAAGATATCTCACTGAAGCCAGAGAACAGAAAAGAGGGTTTGGTATGCTTTATCTCCAACATGGCAGACTGAGCAAGTGTCCCAAGTGTTGTTGCCAGACTGATAATGTGTTCGATTATCAGCCAGGGTGAAAGTTAAGGTAACCTTTCTCTGACATGAAGTTCAGACTGAGAACAAATCTCAAAATGACAAGAAGTCAGAATTAGCAGCAAACAAGAAAATGAAAGCGTAATCCTTCTTAAACTTATTTGGTGGTCGCCAAGCGACCTGGTTCACGAGGAACCGACATCCCTGGCCTTAAGGAAGCCAAACTCTCAGGCTAGGGATGCTATGAAGTGGACAGTGAATTGAAAGAATCCTATGAGCTGAAATCAGATTTAGAAAGCTGAAAAGAAATCATGCTTGTATAAGACGTAAAAGATGGCCATGAGCTCAAGCTAGAAAAGAAAGAGAAGGAAGAAGATGCTGAAGAGAATGCAGTGATTAGGGTGATGAAGTGACGAGACAGCACATGGGATAGAGGAAGGTGGGGCAGGCACTATGGCCTTGCTTACAACGGGGGTGGAAGGAGCTCTTGGGATATAAGGAGGTGAAGCGGTGCTAGGTGTACCGTAGCACGCATCAAATTTCTTACAGAGGAACTCCATCCCGTCAGGAGATGGGGTCCTCTCGTACCATCCTGCTAACGAATAGCGGGGGTATGGCCTTAGGCGGCCGTAGCCTCGTGGCTCCTCCTCTTCTTCCTCCTCTGAGCTATAATCCCGCCGTGCCCTAGCTGACGGTTCTTCTTTTGCTTTCCCTCCTTTCCCTCCCCTACCTCTACCCTGTCCGCGACGCGCTTCAGGCATAGTGGGAAGTGAGGTAGCTACAAAAAGGGGAAAGATGAGAGACTAAGGGTATGACACTAAGGGTTATGACTAACAAAGTCGTGAGTGAGTGAAAGTCACGATGATAAGATGGGTCAGAGAGCAAAAGCGGAGGGGAGAGGAGATAAGTACTAAGAGAAGGCGGGCGCTGAGAGGGAAGGCTATGTGTTAAGAGGGAACCGGGATATAGTGCAGGCAGATTGTGATGAGGCATGTCAAGGGAGGAAGAGGATTAACGCAGAAAAATAAAACTAGTGGGCAAGAAAGAGAGCTAGCTTTGAGAGAGAGGCTAGCGCAGAGGGATATGGTTATGCAAGTAAGAGACTGCGCCGCGTGCCCGATAAGGAAAAAGGTAGGAAAAGAAAAGAAGGCATTACGAAACGGAGCGAAGGGAAAGGAGAGACAGGTTACGACATGAAAAATTCGGGGTCCGCTCAAAAGGGTATCAAAAGGAGCTACTGTGGCATGCTGAGAAATGAATGAAAAAACCATGAATCGTTTGCAGTTTTATATTCATTGAGTGGCTCGTTTTGACACAGCGGGGACACTGGGTGGGGGTTAAGTATTATGTCGTAGGGCGCGGCATTCCGGCCCTCCTCTGTGTACCAAGTCCCTGCCTGGTACTAGTTCCCCGCCCCGATGCTTCGGACTTTAGACGCGTCCTGGACCTCTATCGTTCTTAGTACCCAGGTTGTGCCTTAGTGCGGACCAGTCCTGGTAGTGAGCCCTCGACAAAAGGGGTGCGCCACAAGGCTTTCGTTGGTTCACGCAGGCTCGGCGCCCTGCTGTACAGTAGAGCACTATCGGCCTCTGGCCGTGGTA
This sequence comes from Chara braunii, assembly GCA_003427395.1. Classification (NCBI taxonomy): domain Eukaryota; kingdom Viridiplantae; phylum Streptophyta; class Charophyceae; order Charales; family Characeae; genus Chara; species Chara braunii. The sequence continues at coordinate 1,276,466 of BFEA01000292.1, forward strand.
GCCGCTGGGCTCGGCCTAGGACGCAAAGGCGAAGGGACTGGCGCAGTCTTTTCTACTGCGAGCCGAGTGCCCTGTTGTCAAGTTATGGGTTTGGTGCACGGGATAAAAGTAGTTGTCAGGAGAGAAAAGGGAAAAAAAAAAACAAACGCAAAATTTAAACTCGTTTTTGTATGAGGAAAATCCAGTGGCCTCAGGTCACTGTGATGCTACGGTTTCCTTTCCAATTTTAAATTGCCGCTATTATTATTATTATTATTATTATTATTATTATTATTATTATTATTATTATTATTATTATTACTTAATTTTCCTATTTTCAATTTTTCGCCTGTCGTTCCGTCACTTCGTAGGGAGACCAGCTGCTTGGGTTTCGAGTTCAGGAAGTGGTATTGCGGCCTAGGCAGGCCTAAACCTTAGAATATCACCGCGCAGTAGGACCTAGCTATATTGGAGGCTAGATACAGTGGGATCGGCGAGGACTTGTACCGCTGTTCAGGCAGAGCTGCGGCGTGGAGGAGATTTGAATCACCACCCTTTTCTTTTCTGTTATTGTTATTATTATTATTATTATTATTATTATTATTATTATTATTATTATTATTATTATATTTATTATTATTATTATTATATTTATTATTATTATTATTATTATTATTATTATTATTATTATTATTATTACCTTACCGGCTCTTGGACGCGGCTTTCCTTTTCCTCATCGGTCACTTCGCGGGAAAGCCAACGGTTCAAATGTCTGGCTGTGGTCCACGGCCTGAGTTGGTCGGCCCCAGGCGTCCCGTCTTTGGACGGGCTCAGATTGAGCGTCGCGCGTTGAAGCCCCAAAAGAAGGCCGACCCGCGGCCGCTTCAGTAGGAGGCTTATCAACCCCTTCGTGGAGGGTCATAAGCCCCCTCCTTGCCATCGGACACGGGTACCCGATGGGAGTAGGCAGAAGCTGTATTTTAAAAGGGGAAATGCGATCGTCGGTTTCCTGTGATGGGACCACAGTGCCGAACCTGTTGCCATATCGCTAGGATCTGGGACTGTCAAGAGCGAGGCTAGTTCATGATCGACGGTTGGGGTTTAGGCATGTGTGTTATTCACAAAAAATTACTCGGTTTTAATTTATTGCCTTATTTTAAAAACTTTAAAATTCTTGAAATCCGGTAAGGTCTGGAAAGGACTAATCCGAGTCCTTCGTTCAGAACGCACGGGACAGGCCTATAAGAGGAAGAGGGAGTTGAGATATCATCCGCGGCCAGACGCCTAGTGGTACACAGGTTGTACTGTGATCTCTGGTAGAAGAGTAGCACGCTATTGGAAGTGGACGGTTTGTGCGGCGGTCTACCGGATGAGGGCTGGCTGGCTATTCCAAGTGGCTATGGTGTTGCACGACTATAGGCCTGGTTACTGGTATCACCAGGCCCGGTGGAAACCCATGTCTAGGGAGGGGCCCTGGATCACTGTCATGCTCAACTACGATGGGGGTGATGAGGTGAGGATGGAGATTAATGTGGAAGGGGCTAAAGAGGTGGAGATGAGGACTGATGGAAAGTTGTAGGATGCGATCACAGAGGCGAAAGACCGTGCAGAGAGGCGCTGCAGGAGGGACGGAGTGACTGCAAGGTTGCAGGTAACGGTTGCGTATCATGAGACCGAGACCTCAATGGACACAGCGGACCTGGAACAAGCCCACGTGGACAGGGACTCAAATGGGGAGAGCGAAATGAGTGAGGCAGGGGATCGGGAAACGGAACTCAGATCCTGGAATAGACCAGGCGAGATCCAGAGGCACCACCGAGCTGTGAAGCCGGTGGAAGAGGGACCCGAGGCCAGCTCTCGACAGCTGACGCCCAGAGGCCGTGGGACAGGTGAGAGGCAGATCAGGGGGAAAAGACAGGTATGAGAAAACACGCGGGCGAGAGTGTGAACGGGACTTAACCCGAAACAGGGAGGCTGAAGCAAGTGTAGTGGCACGGGCACACGCGCGACAGGTGGCAATCGGAGAGCAAAGGGAAGTCAACGAAGGGAGAGGACTACGAGGACGAGCGGGACACGATCGGGCGAGATGCAGTTGATGTCAACCACGGTCTCTCGGTTCAATCGCGATCGTTCTTAGTCTGCTGAGTCGCAGTGAGTCTTCATGCTGAGACAGGAGACACGTGCGTGAGAAGGAAGGCAGGCCAGAGACCAACGAGGACTGGACCATCGAGGGTAGAGTAGCAGAATGCGGKCTGGCCCCGGGCAGACAATGCGCGTAYGTGGGTTACACGTGTGCGGCCTGGCGTGGGTAGAGGCCGTCAACGAAAAGGGGGGACGGTATGGGCGAAAACTTAGATGAGCTTGTGGAATGTGACGGATGTCAACCGAGGTTCGCGCGCTGACACGACGTTTCTGCTCATACCGCAGTGACGGAAAAGACAAGAGAGAGGGATTCTGCCAGAATAACGGTAGTAGTGGCCATCAGAAGAGGGGTTGCTTATGCAAGGCATGGTCGAGGTCATCACGACATCTGCTTATTGTGCACCAGCTACGACCCCTCCGCCATCTTGGACACAGAACGACCGCCCTTCGCTTGTTGTGTGGACTGCAGTCGCTAGCTGGCCAGTATGTAATTGATGAAAGGCCGAGTCGTTTCCAGCGCAGGTAATGGTATCAATAGTCTAGTTGGAGTTGACGTCAACCACTCAAGTGTACTCCATGTGGCTAGATGCTTGGAGAGAGATGCTTTTCGCCGGAGAATGAGGAAGGTAGCTATCTGGGAGCGAGATATGTCGCTAGGGACACGCGAGTGAGATGCTTCTTTGAGGCCAGGTTGACGCACAACATTTGTGTTCTCTCATACTACTCATGTTCTTGCGGCTTGATCATTACGATGCACATCGACGCACGCTAGTTATACTTGTGAACTGTCAAGAAAAGAGAGGGAGGGGGTCATACAGTGTAATCCGAGTGTTTGCTGGCAAGAAGTGTACTTACCTCTCATACGATGAGCTCTGTGAACGATCACGGTGTGTTATTCTTGATGGGATTTCATCTGTGTGAGCTAATGGTAGGAAGGGAGTGAGCGTCTAAAGTACTCAGCATTGACGATTCAAAGTACGAGGGTTGTTCTTGACAGGGAATGGGTGGAGACGGTTAAGAGGCTGTACGTATGGCCATTGGTGAGAGAGAAGTCGTCAAGTGAGGTTGGAATGGGTTGTAGAAGTCAGTGAGAAATGGGAGTAAGACGTATGGCAGACTCCGATCTTCGTTTAACGCTCAATGGTTAAGATTAGACAGCGCCATATGAGCAGTCAGTTTAAATCGTGATAATGTGAGGCAAGTAGTAGGAAAAGTATTTTTGTCTGAGAACCTTGTAAAGCTTGTGGTGCGGTAACTCCCGCTGGAAGAAAATGAGATGAATTAAGTGATAATCTGAGTTACTTTTTTGGTTCTGACTGTGTGACTCCAGTAGCTGCAGATCTCTTTTGCTTTTGTTGTATTCATAAGTCCTCTGAGAGCAGACCACGAGTGCAACTAAGACTTCGGTTTCCCGTTCCCCTTTTTTTTTTTTTTTTTTTTGTGACTGAACAAGCGCGTGCATCCGCGAGCTTATACGTGCTCTCCTGATCGAATCCGGGCTCGGGATTATGCGAGTTTCTGTTTTGAGATCGGCGATTAACTAGGTGCACGATCATACAAGCTTGCATACTCTAGAGTGAACTGACTAAAGTGCAACCTTGCCCACTTTAGAGCGTAATGACTGTAAACTCAAAGTTTGTTTGAGCATACAAGCTCGCTGTTGAACCCACCAAGTGGACTTGCTTGTCACGGGAAACGCAACGATGATTTTTCCGCATCGTTATACTGTTCTGCCCTCCCTGGATAAATGGGAAAGAGAAAGTCCATGCTGAGGAAAATATCATATATTCTTACCAAGTTTCTACTTGACGGTGAGTCGGTGACTAGCGTACGGCCTGAGTTCTCCAACTATCGCGGGTAAAGTCCCAATCATACCGTGAGGGTTTTTGTGAATGAGAACCTTGCACCCTCATCCTTTGTTTTCTAAGTGGCCTAAGCTCATTCTACCTTGAACTCCGGTTGAGAGCGGTCGAAACTCGGGAGCCATGTAAGAGCTTACCATTCTCTTGTATTTATCATACCAGATCTAAATAAGAACAGTGTCTGGCAACAACACTTGAGTCGTACGCAGGAGATAGACTGTATAGCCCACTATCATTTGTACACTAGGTTCATTTTCTTGAGAGAGAGCTTTTATTTCTCATCGGTGAGCATTCGTGAGAGATAACAGAGAATAACCCAAAGTACCCTGAGCCTGTGCGCTGTGCAATTAATAATTAGAGTTTAATTCGGGGTCCGCTGGTGCCTGATTGCAGGTGATCGCTACGCGTCATCCTTTTCTTTTTTTTCTTTTAAGGAATAGGTCATGTTCGCCTTTAGGCTGCTCCCTTCAAGGCCACAGTATCTCTGTCTCAACCTCTACATTCGACAGTGAAAAACCTTTTATGTGCTACCTCTTTGGGGACTAACTCGATAATTAACTAAGACTAGCTGAGCAGTGTCTTACCTGTCGGATTGCCAGCAGGCCCTAATGCGGGGACTCTGACCTCCAAGGTGATCCTGGACTCGAACTAACGATCTCATTGCAGAAGCATACATTAAACTGAGCATATCTATAAGTTATTTGGTTATTCTCTTTATTTTTGTTTAACGCTGCAATGAAAATTGGTTCACCCAACCCGACACGAAAGCCCTGTGTTCACCTAACTCGTCATCAGAAGGAGGGACTCTAATGTCGGACTCGGGACGCTCAGTCAGTGGTAACATCAATCAACACTGCGTGAGGGGAGCAAAACGATAAGTTCCGAGTGATGTTTATTCCTTCAATTAGGCTCCTACTAATTGGGCTTCGGTCTGATTGAAAAYGGGTGAGCRCCAGCAAGAACTTCGTGGGYTAGCYCRTYAGARCCCTGTGYMTTCTATGAACAAGYAGAGACAGTCATATGCGGTGTTGTGATTGGCATTTTTCTCTAKAGTAACGAAACCCGACTYACRCAAATTTMGTCAGTAACGGACCAAGACAACTTTCAGCAGACTCAAGCGTGAAAGTTGACAGACTKACAARKRGACTCGGCAAACTCAGACTATTCCAGAATTCARCTAATATCCRGAAAATCAGTCGYGAACTYATTTCTCAAGTTTGRCTGTTWTATCACTGAGACAAAAGAGGCCCGCACCTAATATTTCAATCAGTTATCCATCAGGATTAGTGGACTGAAGTGCGAACTCGACGCTCGCTAATCAACTCTACTCATCAGCTCGAATAAAAAAAAAGGAGTCCTATAATTTTATTCAGCACCTAAAGTCATATTGAGGGAGCTGTTTCTGTCGGATCATGATCTATCACACGGTCAGAACGGCCTTCTGGCATTAATGCAGAAAACCGGGAGGTGTTTCCTACTGGTCAGGCGTCAATGGTATTCACAACAGGATGAAATCTTAAGGATAAACTCAATGTTAGTTCTTAACTGGGAAGGAAGAGGGGAAGACTCTGATCGGCTTTAGCAGCTTAGACTCTCAGGGAAAACATGAAAGGCAGTGAGGTGCTAGTTGTAAAGAGCGGTTCTGTCAGGGACAAAAAGAGGGGATGGAAGGAGGAGGCGTGCCTGGATATGGACTCCCATAGGTAGGCTCAACGTGAATGTGCAGTTCAAATAATAAATGCAGAGAAATGTATTGAATATGTGGTTTATTTTTACGGGTCGGATGACAAACTGCACAGTACTGACTCCTCGCTTGAGAGCGTGGAACGGGTCAGGGCGAGCCTCGCGTGAGCTCAACTAGTACCCGGGTTACCATCCCGGAGAATCTATCAGCACCCAACAAAGAGCGTTTTCTTTCACAATCTGCAGTTCTTCTCCTGTATTATGACATGGTAAGTCACGGTTCATGCCAGGCATTTTGTCAATACTCAGATAAAGCATTTTTGAAAGTACTCTGAACTCGGGAGAAGCATTTAGACAGTACTGAGAACTCGGGAGAAGCCATTCAGACAGTACTCAGAACTCAGATAAGGGATTTGGTAGTACCCAGGACTCAGAACAGCACTTTGTGCAGTATTCAGGGCTTGGAGCAGTGTTTTACCCTTATTCAATTGATGCTCAGCTATTGCTCAAGTTATTATCCTATCGCCGACCAATCACTACTCAATCTGTGTTTAATCCTAGGTTGTTGGATCGGACGTCCGGGACCCCCCTGACCGTCCGGGATGTCCGACCGGACGTCTGGTGGGACGTCCGACCAGACAGGGGTTGTCCAACCTAGCGCAAAAAAAAAGAAAAAAGAAAAAAAAGAGTTCTCAGAAAAATCTGAAAAACATATATGTTATGTAACATAACAATACAAGCAACTTTTGCCTTGGACTCATGTTCAAATTCGCATTCAATCATGAGTTAAAAATCGAAAACCAAATTTTTTTTTATTTTATTTTTTTACGAATTTTGTTTTTCCCCCCCGGACGACGAGGGTATCGGACGTATGGGGGAGACGTCCGGGGGAGACGACCGGCCCCCGAACCATTGGTAACCTAGGTTTAATCAGCGAGCAGACAATCCTAACTGCAGCTGACATTCATTAGCAAGTAACAGTAAATTTAAAACAGTGAAAAGGGTTTACTAGCAAGCAGCGGTTAATTTATTATGGGTCGGCATTCAGGAAAGGTATAACGGAACAGTAGTCAGAGCAACATACAAAAACAGCATTCAGAGCAGCAGTCCTGAACGCTATTTAGAACAGCGTTCAAAAGGCATTTGTGCAACATTCAAACAAGCATTTGGGGGCTTGTCAATCCGTTAGTGGTTGACGTCTATTCAGTGGACAGCGTTTGACTCGGCCGTAGTGGACGTCCGTCAATCAAGCAGTCCTTTACCTCTGTCTGAGAGTAACTATCTACCAAATACATGAGAGAGATTAACCCCATCTCAGTTGACCAGTCGGTCCTTGACAGCCTCAATCAGATTGCTGCCAAGGGAAGTTTCCCCTACAAGTACGTCAGGATTGATGGGTTTAAGCGAGAAGATCTGTCAATCTTCATCGCTCTCACTGAATTCGCTGAAGGCACAGTCTGTGACCTACGGATCTTCCTGAAAACGGGGAACGAAACACACCCTCATTTTGATACAGTATGGGCAGCAGCAGCCGGGTATGTGCAGTGGAAAACGGAGAGACTCCAGGGGGATACAAAGCTAGTCTATAGCTTTGGTCCTAAGCTGTTCACTGACTATCTCATGCCTCCGGTCCCCTACTACCTCACTGACGGCTCTTATTGGGGCGGATTGGTAGACTTGGCCAAGAGGTACACATTGCCGGCAATGATCGACTATGAGGCAGTGACCGAGCCCTCTGAGTTTCCATATCTCAGGAGGGGCGTTTTCTCTCAGCCATATCTCCCCACACTATGGGAGGAGTTTTGTGTCATGCTTGACTTTCGTATTACAACAGAAAAATTCCCACGAGAAATGAAAGTCGAAAAAACATTCTATAAAAAAAAAATCCTTCATATTTATAAATTTTCATTCCAATGTTCGTCCAATTCTAAAATTTTCAGTTTTATTCGATACGTTTCCATCTAAGTATGAGTTTTTCCTTCTAACTATATTTATTTGTTCCAGATGAAATGAAAGTCTGAACGAGGTTATGAAATATCTTAATTAAACTATCATTATAGTACAACAAATATCTTCTTATTTCGATTGGATTAACATATTTATAACTGAAAATCCTTACTTAGAATGACAGTCCAATTAAAATATTTAATGAACTCATCCAAAATGTAATTCCATTTCTAGCATGCAGTCCAAATAAGAAGGGATACCCCATTCTTGGAATTAAAGTTTGCAAGTAAGACGAAAATTTTTAAAATTGGAATGACATTTTTAAAGATGGAATGAAAATTTAAAATTTAGAATGTAAGTTTACCATAAAATAATTATTTAATTCAATGAAATTTTTCCGTTGTATGGGACTTGGCTGGAAATGTTTGAAACTAGTAGGCTTCAGGTGGCTATACATTAAAAAGCCACAACCTCAGAGAGAACAAAAACATGGCAAGAAACCCAGACGACGAACAACAAAGTGAGAAAATAATGAAGTTCATAGGGATGAGTGAGTACTCCTGATTGGTGTTGGTCATGCTCTCTTACATATGTTCTCTCTGAAACTATTATGAGTTCTCATTCTTCCCTCATTCTTTTGATCCTGTCGTTTGCTGGAGTCAGTCGGTCTCGCTCCTTGCATCGTTTTGCTTGATGATTGACTTGTGAAGGATTCTGTCACAGCTCTCAGAATCCGATTGAAGATAATGGATGCATGCATAGCACCCCACAATCTTATGATTATTAATTGCATCATTTTCTGTTGTTCCGAATCAAAATAGAAGATTCCTAAGACCAGGGACCGGCGAAGACCGCAATTGAAGGGTCTCGTTTGAAGCCGGACGCACACAACAGGAAGGGATTTGCATTATTTACTTTATTTATTTATTTATTGCAATCAGATACAAAACCTGCGTGACAGCCTGTTGGTTTTCTTGGTCGCCCATAGAGGCCCGACTGAGAAAAAGTGCGACAGCGCATCGCCGTCTGGCTGTGGCGCGACCGCAAAAAAACTCGGTTGCGAGGCCTAGGCCACGGGCCTGCGGCCGGTCTCCTCGGCCACGGCTGAGTCGGAGGCGGCCGCGGCCTAGGGGAACACATAGGTGTTGGGTCTATTTGCCTGACATCGTTGTGCTTATTGCTGTATCTTTCGAACTATACCTGCGCTCAATTCTTCTTCGTCTTGTCTTGAGTGGTATGCCTTGTGTATGCTGCTTCTGTTTGTATGTGTGTTTGAATGCATGACTGATGATCACTTCATTAGTCCATGCACGAACCGATGTAGCAATCATACTACGGATGTGTGAATGTCATCTACCACCGCCTTTATCTTTTTGTGTCTTTGTCAACACTTTCGTCATCAGTCATTAGAACGGTGTTTTTGTTATAAGTGAAATTGTTTTCATGTTCACTTTTTTTTTTAACTGTAAAATGGCAGAACGAAATGAGGAAATTATAGACGAAATAACGACAAAGCAAAATAACGACAAAGCAAAATAACAACAAATCGAAATAACGACAAAGCAAAATAAGGATGAAACAATGTTCATAGCAAGACAAAGTTGAAGAAACGACAAAACAATGAGGAAAAATTAATGTGATAGTCATGCTCCCGTGTTGCCTGTGCTCAAAATATAATACAATGTCAAGTTTTTACCTCGAATGTTTACACTCAGTAAACATGTCAATCTCATCAACAAAATATTAACTACGGACTGTAGCTTTAGTCGCACCTCATTGACTTTCGTATCTAACCATGGACAAAATGTCAAATGCTATTATAAGCCTCATATTAGAAATGTTGGCTTGTGAGAAAGCAAATGGAGAAAAGTGACCTCTTGCAAGCAAAAATGCAAAACCTAACATAAAAACACCACAACTACAAGGATCCTCTTGAGTAGGAATCTCATCCACTGATGTATCAAAGGAGGATGTAGGCTGGTCCACATAATATCTTTCGCGAAGATTGTGCCGATGAAACTCCGCTTGGAAAAAATCTTCAAAACGTTCAAGGACTGAAACATAGTCAGCACGAGAGAGAGAGTCTATGAGGTGGAATTTACAGTTAGGACCGTCTATGCTGACATAAGCTAACGCCCAGTGATTTCCAAAATGAAGAGGGATAATCACTAAGTCATAATAAAAAAGATTTGTGTCCTTCACCCATTTCATCCCTTCGGAATATGCGGTTTCAAACCTCGAATGACCTGACAATCGAGTGAAGAAAAAAAAATTGAAAATGTACACAAAAGGAACCCTATCTCTTGTCACTTCTGTACATGCCGAATCAACCTTGATGTGATCATTGGTGATCTGGATGGCTAGCAGGTACAAATTGACGACTTCGTCATTTAGCCATTTCCCATCCTCGACGACGACCATGATGTCTTCCTTCCCACCTTCCAACTCCCCTTGTAACCGACAATGTCGTATGCTTTATTGTCTTCGCTGCGGCCTGTAATCATGTCAAGATACTTCTTTTCTTCTACGGTGAGGCGTTTTGTTGCTAAAGGAATCTGGAACGAAGGGTCATGCACTGCATACAAACACACATATAAACAATAATGGAACGACTAAGACTTCATACAAAAACAGACTTTTCGTTATGTGATGTACGACGTAGACCCGAGTTTATGTTTTTGGTTGTCTATCTGTTTCGCTATCAGAGCTGTCATCCACAATAGATAAAGTGCAACCTTCGCGATGCAATTTCTTCCCTTCCCTGAGGCTTATTCCAACAACTTTAAACATCCTTAGGGCAGCTGGCTTCATAGATGGAAATGTCATGGGTGTAAGTCTTCTTCTCTCTTTTTTGGGCAATAACGACAAAGTCGATAAGGCTTGCAAGCCACGACGAATAATATTCTTCTCACTCTGCCTTTGCGAATGTACGTGCGTCGTTTTCCACAGTTCTTTTCGTCGCCCTCCATGTTCAGCAATATAAAACGACAATGATTGACAAAACAAAACATTATGAGTTTAAGTTCAATTTTCCACATAATTGCAAATAAGAGATACACAATATTCTACTTCATTTCTTCTCATGACCGAGCGCACGGTTGCAAACTTAGGCAAAAAATTAGTTCCTATGAGATGAGTGCATGTAACCCCTAATCCGCATACAGTATTAGATATTCCCTTAGAGATTAGTACGTGCTTACCTCGGTGGCTCACTAACACTTTGTCTTCAACACGATCTTCTATCGCACCATGCGATGGTGTAAAAGGATATTCGTCGATAGATATCACGAGGTTAGCAGACTATTGTGCTTCTGATTTTGCAACCATAAGTTCAGGCTGTACAAGCGTATGTTGCTCCCGTGTACTTAGTACTATATGTCCTTCATCCTCTTCGATGGTATGTACATTGGCAGTTTCGTTTGCACCTGCAGTCGCGCTTTCATTCTTCATGTCCAGAGAGACTTCGTGTTCATTTTTCTCAGCTGGCATATCCAATGGCATATCTCATTCTGCAAGTGCACCAGTATTATCCACTTGCGTAGTAACACTCTCGCTCGCCAACACAGTGGTCGCCCAAACTTGGTCATCCGGAAGGACGTCCTCGACACATTTCGACAGTTCTCCATGACTTACGCCATTGACGCTTGCACCGCCGCTTCCTCTCAAATCCTGGCCACTTGCATCGCCTCTCGATCCCCTGCCATGTGCACTGTCGCTTGGTCCTAATCCCAAAGGCGAACCCGATCCCCTGCAATGTGCACCGCTGCTTGGTCCTAATCCCAGAGGCAAACCCGATCCCTTGTCATGTGCACCGCCGCTTGGTCCTGATACCTTTCCCTCTATTGCTTGACGCCCTTGACACATTTCGTGTTTTTGCAGTTCACCATGACTTATTGACTTTCCACTTGCACCGACGCTCGGTCCCCAGCCCTTGCCACTGACACCGCCCCGTGGTTCCGATCCCTTGCCATGTTCACCACCACTTGATCTTGTTCCCTTGCCAAGCGCACCGCCGCCTGATCCTGATCCCTTGCCACTCCCATCGCCGCTCGCTCCTTTCCTTTCCCCAACTTTGTCTTCAAGTTCCTCTTCGATACGCCAATTATATCCAAAAGTTGGACTTATTTCTCGATCATAGAACTCTTCCAGATACTCAAGCCATCGAGATGTTTTGAACTCCTCAAAGATTTCTTCTCTCCTTGCATCCAGTCTTGATTGAGAAACCTTCGGATTAAGTCGCAATAGTCGCTTGCCAATCTCATTTTTGGCGTGTGCGACAAACTTGGATCGTGACATGCATCTGTGGAGGCAAAATTGCCACTCCCCTTCTTCTTTTATAGCCATTACCCAGTTCCCTCTCGCCAATGCAGGTTGGAAGTGGTGTTGGTGCCATATAATGTGATGACCCTATACGTTGTCAGGCATCACCGTATAATCGTCTCGGCAAACAACAGGTCCAGGAAGCCGTGCAATGTCCGGAGGGATGATGTCTTCAATCTCGTACTCCAAAGGCTCAGAAGAAGGTGGTTAAGGAGTTTGAGAGCGTAGCAATTCCAAAACAGTAGCCCGGCTATGTGCAAGTGCTGACAGACTTGCCATAACCTCTGGGGAGAGAATTGCCTGCAACCTCGGATCATCCCGAACTGCGCCGGAAGATAGCGCTGTTGTGTTGCCCGCCATGTAACTGGTCCGTTGAAAATGGTCCGTTGTAACTGCCATACTCGAAGCCCCCCCAGAACCGGACGATGTGCCCGGCGCACCCATCTTCTGCGAAGCCGAGCTACAATTTTTTTGCCTCTCATCTGCCAAAGCCACTTGCAAAGTACCATCTTCACTTTCTTCCTCTGAGTCCTCAGCATCGAAGCCTTCCCCAAAACAAGTTGCATAAGCTGCAATTGTAAACGCCCCGATTTGTTCGTCGAAGTACATCATCTCCAAACGGTCTAGAAATGCAACTTCCGTCTCCGCCGGTGCCTTATGATACCCCCTCAGAAGTGATTTCGTTTTTCGCCTTCTGACGACATATGCACGTTCCCCTCTGTTTTGTGGATTAGTCTCGAAAAGGAACTCCCAAATGTTGACGATGATTTTGCCGACTTTGTAGACGATATCACGCTTTTCATCATGTCGAGAAGGCGGCTTAACAAATTTGGCAAGGTAAAGTCCACTCTTGACCATCTTGGTGACGAATTGAACGAAAAACTCGAACTTCATACCCTCCCCTTCTAGAACAATGCGATGACGGTGACTCTATAACAACTCCCAAATCAACGCCGCATGGCCTTTTCCCAGGAAAACAACCGCCTCATCCGCAGGACAAAAATGCTCCAATGTCTCCACCATCGCATTTGGCTCCCTTTCCATAGCTTCGTACACCAATTTCTCTTTTGGCTCCATACCTGCCATTTTCAACTTCGTGGGCATGAAGTTCTTCTCCACGACATCAGCCAACATCTTTGGTCTTCTCTCTCTGCGCACAAGTGCTGATAAGTCACCCGCCTGCTCGCCAGATGATCGATCTGCAGCTGGAGTGCTTGCTGGAATGTCTTCAAGCAAGGGAATAGTGTTGCGGTGATAATCCCCATCGTTGGAGTACATGATGACAACCATGCTGTCTGTGTCCTCCAAAGGCAAGTTCGCAACCTTATATAAATGCTTCGCCTTCGTTTGTAGCTGACGAGTCCACTTTAGAATAG
>BFEA01000292.1:1297985-1308553 GCA_003427395.1 Chara braunii
GTCATTCGTATTTTTTCAGGACGTCAACAAAATTTCTCCCACAGTTTCACAGAGCCGTCCATCATCGAGTCCGACACGACGACTGTCGTGTTCGACACGATGACCGTCGTGTTCGACACGACGACCGTCGTGTTCGACACGATGAGCGCGTGGGCATGTACGCCACATGCTGAACATGACCCCACCGTCATGTTCAATCCGATGATGGTCGTTGTCATCGAGTCGAACATGACCGTGGTGGCACCCCCCGACCTCACCGTCTTGTTCAACCCGATGACAGTCGCTGTCATCGTGTCGAGCATGACTGCAGTGGCACCCCGCAACCCCACGATCGTATTCAATACGGTGACGGTCGAGTGAGGGCATGTACAGCACGTGCTGAACACGACCCCACCATCGTGTTCAACCCGATGACGGTCGCTGTCACCGTGTCGAACACGACCGCGGTGGCACCCCATGACCTCACCGTCGTGTTCTACCCGATGACGTCGTACATGACAGAGGTCGCTGCCCACAACCCAAGAAGTTGTATCAATAAGTTATAGAGAATAAGTTACATATAAAATCAGTTATTTTTATTTGTAGAGTTAGATTGATGTATATTTGTTCAATGCGGTGACGGTCGAGTGCGGGCAAGTACAGCACGTTCTGAACATGACCCCACCGTCGTGTTCAACCCGCAGACAGTCGCTGTCATCGTGTCGAACACCACCGTGGTGGCACCCCTCGACCCCGCCGTCGTGCTCAACCTGTGACGGTCGCTGTCCTGTCGTCTTCAATACGATGACGCTCGAGCGCCAGCATGTACACCACGTGCTGAACACGACCGCGTCGTCGTGTTCAACACGATGACGGTCGCTGTCATCGTGTCGAACACGACAGAGGTGGCACATCCCGACCCCGCCGTCGTGTTCGATGCGATGACGGTCACTCTCGTAGCCGCCGTGCCGGTGGTAATGTTCAACATGCGACGGTCGAACGAGGACATTATCGCCACCAAAGCACCGTCGCGTTCAACAAGCAGGCGGTCGCTCATCGTCATCTTCAACACGACAGCGGTGGACATGACCGCGCTGTCGTGAGAATACGGTGACGGTGGATCTCTCCGTGTGCACCTATCGTGTTGTGCAATGTGATGATGCGCCGTCGTGTTGGACACAACCGCGGAGGGAGATAATCGCGTTCATCATGACAGCTAGTCGCCGTGTCTCTTGTATATCGCTTTTGTTGAAGACTGTACTTTTTCCCGCATTCACGGGCCTTACATCGGCTGTGTGTGGCTAGCAGTGGCGGCGCTGAACCACATGTGTTGCACTCTATATATCCTGCATGTGATCCATCTAGCTGTGGATTTGTTACTGATATGTATGTCTTGTGCCAGTGGTCCACTGTTTTGTATCGCAAAAACTTTTTAAATGGCTTGTGGTGGGCATGCACCGCGGTAAGCTACTAGCAGAACTTTGGAAAGCATGGACTGTGTGGCATCTAATATACTGCCTAGTGATGAGCATCCTCCCCCGGACCTGCCAATGTTTTCGTAAGACGTTCAAATAACTCCAGAATCTCCTGATCATAAAAGGTCCCGGATGGTTGCGTGTGAAGAAACCACATGCGAAAGTGCATCTCCAGCCTTGGGCGGGCCAGTGAAAACCTCTGATGCAGAAGGTTCGGAAGGTCAAGGTAGGGCCGCCTCCGGTGACAGGAATCGTATCATGTGCGTGCCGAGAAGTTCGCTACGAGATTTCGAGGGCACAGGCCTTCTGTTTGGCGAGAGTGATGAAGATGGTTCGGAATGTGGTGCTTCAATGTGATCTGAAGCCAACAGTTTTCCAGACAAAATTGATCATCCACAACCTTGCGATGATGATGGCAGTGACCACTACTGTCGCAACGGTATGGAGAGTTCTGATGTCATCTCTGATTTTGATGACATTTTCCCCAAACGTTTGTCGTCGGAGAAGCGTTCTTATACTTTCCGTGTCAGAATGCCTCGGTCAAAGAAGATTCTGCAAACAGTTCACAGAAAGCTCACCAAAAAAACACTGGCGAGTGTGCGCGGACAAGTTTGTTGTAAACAAGACTGTTGCGCTCGCATGACCATGGAAGACATCAAAGTTGTCCGGAGTGCATATTACTGTAAGGATCACAAAAGTAGAGATGCATGGTGGGTTGAAACGTTAAAGAGGTTCACCTTCGTGGAAGATGAGAAAGATATTGTGCAGCCTATTGTGGGGAAAAGAAAGGTGTGCATTAGTGCATGGTGTTTCACACTGGGTGTGTGCAGGAATACATTTTTGAAAAAGAGGGTGACTTTGTCAAAAGGTTACATTATGCCGGAGCATGGCAGCACTGGACTCAGACGCACATCTGCAACATATACGACGATGTTCGACAAACTAAGCTCCTTTGTGCGTGACAATGGAGATTCCATGCCCAATGACATGAGGATCGAAGATGGAGAATCACGAGTGGTTTTGAGATTGTCTGCTTGCTATAACAAGGTTGACATTTATAAGTTGTTGAAGTCACAATTTGACAACCTGGGTTTCCCTTCTGTTTCTCTCCAAGTTTTCTATAACATGTGGAGAACACACTTCTGGCATGTGAAATTGCATGAAGTTGATCAAAACTTTGCGAAATGCGAGAAGTGTGTTGAGTTCAAAGAATCTATCAATTCTGCGAAGTTCGTACGTCTGCGTGATTATTTCGTTTCGGAACACGACAAACACTTGGACTTGCAGCTCCAACACCGTGCTGCTTATGAGGTGTGGAAGGATGAGTCGAAGAGACCAGGTTCCAATAGTTTATGCATCATTATTGACGGTATGGACCAAAGCAAGACGAGTATTCCACACTTCGGCGGAGAAAACAAGTCGAAGGCATTCGTGAATATTCCAATGATGAAAACAAATTTAACAGCTATTATCGCACACGGCCGTTCACCATCGGTGCACGTTCACACATGGTACCCTTGCTATCCACATGATTCCAATGTTGTGGTGTCATCCGTTATGAAAGTTTTGCGTGACATACAGACGACAAGCGACTTACCTCCTAAATTGAGGATACAAGCCGACAACTGCTGGAGAGAAAACAAAAACAAATACGTTTTGTTTCTGGCCGCAGGTTTGGTGAAATTAGGCTTCTTCAAAGAAGTCGAATTCGGTTTTATGTTGGTAGGACATACACATACGGACGTTGATGCCACTTTCAGTCATTTCTCTCGCAAACTGAAAATGCTGCTCATACCATGCTCGACCTGTTCAAACTCGTTGCCAGTTCCCAAAACGAGCGTCCTTTGTGCACATTCATGGATGAAATTGTTGACTGGCGGGGAGTTGTTAAGCCCTTCCTGGTCAAAAGACTGACCGGTCATACAAAGCCACATTTATTTAGGTTTTATATGGAGGATAACAATCATGTGTTCCAGTGGAAAGAGTATTGCACTTCTCCGTACTGGCCTTCTCCGGTCTATTGCTTTAAACGAGATGAAAATAAAGCATATGCTGGACCCGAATGACCATTCGAGCCTTCACCTGTTCTCCCGTCACCTGTTCGACCTCTTACAGAAACATCACGTGATCAACCCGCTAAGGATAAGAATTCGGATTTCAAATCAGGAATTGAAGGCGTGAAGACGTTTGTTGAGTGGTTGGAAAACAAGCGGCACGAGTGGTTGGGAATGAAATATGAGGTTAGCTTCTCAAAGGAGAGTGCTCTTTCACACTGGAAAACTTTCCTGGACACAATCGAGCAAAATTATGGGTCTAGCTTTGCGAAAACATCACTCAAGGCTGACTTTTGACCCTCGCGAGACAGAATTACGAAGGACAATGCAGAGGATATTGATATTGCCTTCCTCTTGCAGAGCAATGAGAATAAGGAGCTGTTGTTTGTTGGGCCAGCCAATGAGCATCCAAAAGCAGAGCTCGACCCGGTTGTGGATGTCGAAAATGGTCAATTCGTTCTATTGCGTCTTTCGCAAGATGATATCGATCAGGGAGTTCCCGTGTGGATGGGTAGAGTTATTTCTAATATTGATAACGATAAGAAGTCGTCTGCTTTCAATCATGTTCTTATTGAATATTGGGTGTCACAACCTGTCGTTAAAAGTCTTTCTCTGCAATATGCAAATGCATGGAATAAAATATGGAAGAAAAACAACACAACAGCACAACAGTGGCAGCACGTGAACTGTGTTTTGTGGAGCTGGTCATCAAGGACGTTGCATTTGAAAAATGGAGAGCACATTCCCAAATCGGTCAAAGAGAAAGCCTTGGCATGTCTTTCACTTCCAGATGATGACGACCAATAGGATAAGTCGCTGAGAAGAGCTCATTCCGTGCGTGTTGGTGTACCATTTACTTGTCATTGAGCTTCCATTCATATATAGTTAAACTATATATCATTGGCTTGCCTTTTACTGCTTCTGTATTTCATGTGTTGCTGAATGGTTCATTCAACGACTGAATGGCCGCCAAGCAATATTGTGTGGGGCAAAAATGTATGGCATGATATGGGGTCTATCTTTTTCACACCTGAAGTGGTTTTCGATGGTGCAGTACTCAGTGTCAGAGGTGTGGATGTCGCACCGGATTGCTGGGAGCAATATCCTCGACAATGTTTGTATATTTGTGGTCGTAGGTGTTGTGGAACAAGAGAATATCTGCGAGAAGTGCTCGCACTGTATTTATAACTGTACTATTCAGCATTGAAGTTCTACCACAATGACTTCAAGGTGATGACCTTGTACTGTGCAGTGTCAAGTATCCAAGGGCGCTGCAAACTTTTTTTTCTTATTCATAACGATCATTCTACAAGTGCAAACATATCCAATGCACATGACATTGATGGACGAAGACGGGAAGCATTTGGAAGGAGGATCATAGACCAACCGTCACTCAAAACACTCGTGGATGGGCTCGTGGACACAGCGATTACATATTTCCGAAGACTTCTGTTGCGAGAGTATGAAGTCATAGAAACTTACGTAGAGTACAATGACCCCACGTTTGATGGGCACAATGAGATGAGCATTGTAGAAGATTGGACAATTCACATGAGGAGAGCGTGAAATTTATCACGCAGATTGTGTTAATATGTCCATTACGTACTTAGATCTGATTCAGGTAGCCTTAGAATATCGTTTTGAAGTGTTAACTAGCAGTGCCTAGAAGTTGATTTCAATTATAGTCAACTTTGACGAAGATTTTGACAATGTGTAATTTTAAGAGTTCGGAGAGTCTGACGCACCATTGAACTGGTGTAAATGGCACTACTTTGTTTTTAACATAATTGCCAATGGACTTTTGCATTAAATTTTCCTTCCACGGTCTCCATATGAAGGGTGTTCTTATAGTTTGAAGCAACTTAAGGTCTAAGACTTAGACTTTGGAGAGCTGCTCTTTGTTTGAATGTGTCAAAGGTTTTACAAATTTCGCAATTCTTTCCTTCGCATACGATGTCATTTTTTTTCGTTTATATTCTAATCATTTGGACAGTTTTCTGCTTCAGGTTTACATTGTGCCGGAATATTAAAATCCTATTTTTTTTGTTCTACAATTTACCTTTTGTTCGGTTACTTCGTTAATGTCATCATGTTCACTTTTTACAAAACAGTTCATTTTTAACGAAAACGCCGTTTAAGGCTTTATCTTATAAGTTGTTCTTTCTTCCTTCTCTATCTCTTCATCTTGTTCATACGTGTTTTTTTCAATGGAACGCCCGTTGTGCCATTACTGTAGACGTCTAGGGCACTTTATTCGAGATTGTTGTACTCGCATGAGGGTTATGGATCAACAAGCTAGACAAGCCGGTGAAAACCAACCTTCCACGTTTGCATCATCCCCGGGTTCATCGGCGCCGGGGGCCATTGTCCCATGTCAAGCTCCTTCGAATGACGTGAGGAATAGCCAAGCATCTGGAAGTAGCGGAGGCGGTTATAACGGAGGTTATGAAGGCGGTTATGAAGGTTACGCAGGTTATGGAAACTACCGACGGCCATGGTAACCGTTTTCAGAATCGAACGACAAGAATGAGAAGCTTAGGTGGATAAGATGCGGAGTTGGATGTCTGAGAAGATTTGAGAAAGTCAGCGACTAAAGAGGGAGAAGGAGGAGAGTAAGAGGATGGAGGAGGAGGATAGGAGAAAGAAAGAGGTGGAAGAGAAGCGACTTACTGAGATTAAGGATAAGGATGAATTTAAGGCGAGCATTGGGAAGATGGTTGAGGCGCAAATGCGTACTGTTTGTGAGGTAGTATTGGGAAGGAAGATGGGACAAGGTGAGCAACCAGTCATTGCTACGACTACTGAAATCAGACGACGGGTCGATGCTGATGGTAAAAAAAATTCGGAAGTGGATGCGTTACGTACTAAAAAAGAGGAAATTGCACGGCTAAAGTGGGTTGTGGCTGACTTGCAGAGGTTTTCATTTCCACCTCAAGTTGCTCAACAGGATCAAGAGTTGACTGCATTACGTTTGGATAACCAGCATCTGATTCAGGACATTATCGGCTTGAAGGAACAGGTCGGAGAGTTCATTAAGTTAACCAAGCCAGTCGTGAGTATGGCGGGTGGGGCTTCCACAGTCACTAAGGACAAAGGGCAGGCTATCAATACCCCCACTGCAGGGGATTATGTCAAGTTGTTTGATGCGTACAGGAGGCTAAGAGATGACAAGGACATGGCTGAGAGGGAGGTTCAAGCGTTAAAAGAAAGGATAAACACGATTGGGTCAACTACGGGTACTTCTACAAGCGTCAAAAGAAAGCGGATTTCACGTGCAAAGCATCTCGCCGCCTTCTAATTTGCGTATTAGACTGAGCAAGGCAGTGAGTCCAGCGAAGATCGAGGGAAGTGGAGAAAGAAGACATGATGATGTGAAGTTTGTCAAGCTGAAGGATGAAACGCGTAAGGAATTCAACAAACAGGTTTGTACTGAACTGTCCAAGCTGAAGAAGAAGGAACTTGAGAAGTTGTGTGTTGAAGAGAATTTGGAGTATGTGACTATGAAGTCGTCGGCGATTGTCATCGCGGATGTCTACACCGACCGAGCATTTGGGAAGGTTAGCGACAATAACAAGGGGCCTGAGGGCTCTAAGGAGTCCGAGGATTTGATTAGCAGTAGTGGAAGATATGGTGACGAGGAGAATACAAATGTTGGTTGTTAGGATCTGCCACCGAACGTCGGTGAACTCAGCGAGCTGGTTGTAGTATGTTTTGATCTAAAACTGCAACGAGATTATAAGATTGATGGTGTTTTTCAACTTACTGTGATTTTTCTTATTCTTCGACAATTCTCTTGGTGTGATAAGCTTATTCCGTTCTTGCGCTATTTATTCTCTATCAGTTATGACTTCACTTCATGCCCAGGTCCCTTGGTGTATGTCCTGGTTCCTCGTGGTGCAAGCACATGTATGTCGGCTGCTCTTCACAATCGTTGAAATATAGATGGAATGAGCATCTTTACCGTTTGAATTTTGTGCATATTTTTAATACTAGGAATCATCGGTTGTATATATGGTTAAGACGCGAGAGGGCTAGTGGATACGTAGCGATACGATTGCTGTTACGGACCTGAAACAACTGCTTTACATTTAATCTTACTTTATCCGTGTCTTCAACCCTTTTTTGAACTCGGTCTCAGTTTTAGAAAAACGACGAGAGAGAAGGAAAAAGAGGTTAGGGAAGCATGAAAGGCAACGACAGAGAAAGAGAGGACCTGAGAGGTGGGTTGATAAACTGTGGTGACAATATGGTAGCAAAACCTTCCGTTCATTTTTGCTCTGAGGACGGTATCCTATCCACTAGCCTTCGAGGTATTCTTGACAAATGCTTTCAACAACATGTTGGGAAAGTGACAGTTAGATGTCTTGGTGGTGATGTGTTGACTGAGAAGCGAAAAGTGTTGAGGCGGTGTTACGGATATTCCGTAGACTAAGTGCGGATTGGTGATAAGGTCGAGCTTCTTAGGTATTGTAGGAAGCTACTGGTATCATGAGTTGTTCTGACCTTCGAGGCTATATCCAAATTTTGTTTCCGATTTGAGAAACTAAAGACCAGTTTGGTAAAGCTTTTGAGTAGTCCGTCCGCATGTAGGAAACTCTATCTTGAGCCACTCGATAGGCTCGTACAATTCTACAACTGTGTTCGATGCTTCTCAAGGAAAGAAAGTCGAGCGAAATTTAAAGCGACTATAGCTCGGGTAATTAAGAATAAGTTTTCTATTAAAATTAGGATTAGAGCTATTATTAGGATTCCATTCGATGCCACCTTATTTAGGAAATGACTTCGCGACGTTTGTCTTTCGATTGTACGACTGTCTTCGATTCTACACCCATTGAAACAAATTGTTTGTAGGAAGTTGAGGATTGTCAAGTGTAAAAATAAATTTGTTGGTGACATGCTCCATAATTTCAGATTTTTTGCATGACAACAGGCATACGCTTGCGATTGTCAACACCTTGATCTACCTAGGACTGATGAGTCTGATGGGCATGTGTCGTTTATGTTTAGTGAGGTTGAATGGGTCTCAAATTTTGCAAAGAACAATAAAAACATTTTGTTTCCAGGTTTTAAAAACAATGGCGCTGCTCTCCGGCAATGTATTTTCGATGGATTGAAGTGTATTCAGGATGATACTGAAGTTTTTTATATTTCTGATGATGAATTACGTAGATGTTTCAACCGCCGACCAGGGCCAGGGTCGACTGCAGAAGACGGGCTGTCGTATGTGCAGGAGATTAAAAAGAGGCTGGAGGGCCTTGTCATCTGCCCAATTGATCATAACTTAGGAGATTCTTATATGTGTTGTCCGACTATTTTTAGGCAGGGCATAAAAACCTTATTTGTAAAAGAATACAAGATTTACACCGGTTGATATGGATGAATCACAGGTTATTGATGGTATGCATCAGAGTTTTTTTACGACTGGCTTTCAACGATATGCTGTGTTTAATTGTCAGGGCAAGGTAGGTAGAACGTACGGTTTGCCTAAGCATAAAAATATTGCAAAATTATAACCGATTTGTCCTTCCTTTTCGGATCCTCTAGTTCGGCTTAGTCGGATTATTTCTAATTCTATCAATCTATTGTTGTAAAAGTTACGTGAGGATTTGCATTTTAATCTGAGATGCTGAGTGACATAATTGGTAGGTTTGATACTTTCAATCGTTTGATCAACCGTGATAAAGAGGTAGTTTCTTCTAGTTTCGACGTTAAGGAAATGTTTACTGCATTGCCGCATGCGTCTATCATTAGAGTTGTGGAATGGTTGGTTAGTGTGTTTGAGGAGAATGGCTATTCTGATATATTTGTGAAAAAGAGGGGTAAAGGTACTATGATAGGTAGACGGGAAGAGGCTCCTGCTGATTTTCGACGTATTAAGTTTTCTGTGCTCTTGAGTATGGTAACTTTTGACCTTGATAATACCTATATGATGGCGATGGAGGCTTTGCTGCAGCAGAAAGTAGGAATACCTATGGGTAAACCCTCAAGTCCTGGTCTTGCATGTCTGTTATGTGCGTTGAATGAGCATGAGTTCATGGTTCATTTGGGTCGGGAACGCAAACTCCTTTTTGGGATGAAATTAGTAGACGATATATCAGTTTTTTTCTAAGTATTTGAGAGGGTCACAATATGCCAGGATCATGGCGGTCGGTAGATTGGATAAGTTTAGAAATTGTACGACAAGAATCTGACAATTGAACTTACCAGTGAACTTGATGCATGGGACTTTCTCGGGTGCATCATCAAGGTGTTTTCTGATCCATATACGATTCTCTGTGCCGCAACTCATAAGAATGAGTGATACATCATTAACCAAGGTATTATCTTCCAAAACCTGCAAGATTTCTCATCTTATTATGACAAGCAGCAGAAAATGCCGGTTATTACTGCTTGTTTACATAGGGCAAAAACACTTACAATGATGTCAGGTGCGGAAACTTGTTTTTTGTTCACGATGAAAATGGAACTGCAAATCAGAGGCTTCCCTGACATTTATTTTGATCAATGTCTGAGGAATTTTTATGCTCGCATAAATAATTGTTGGGATCTATGTAACACCCGCGGACGCATCCGCGGGGTCTAGCTCGGAGGGTGGACGCATACACGGCCGCATCCGCGGCCTACCGGGTCCGCGTCGCGGACGCGATTTTACCAGATTTTTCCTGAATTAAAAAATAGTTAAAAAAAAAGGGGTTGTAGGGAATTTTAAGCCCTATAACCCCATATTTTGTTTTTTGAAATCCGACTTCGTTTATGATTTTTAAAAAATCAAAAACTAAATTTGATTTAAAGAAAGAAAAAAAAATCAGGATTTTTTTTTTGTCATTTTTTATAATGACACACATGGTCCCTGAGTTTACCTGTATTTTTTTTAGAGATGAATACGTGTATTTTGCAGGGGTATGACCTGTTTTTAAAAAAATGCAGATTTCCAATAATAAAAAAACAAAAGCAGAGGCAAAAATTAAAAATAACTAAAAAAAGGGGTTTGATTGATTGATTGATTGATTGATTGATTGTGTGTGTGTGTGTGTGTGTGTGTGTGTGTGTGTGTGTGTGT
>BFEA01000292.1:1324677-1342762 GCA_003427395.1 Chara braunii
AGGTAGTGGTGGTTTGAGGATAATCTTTGAAGCCCAACCAGTTCAATTACCTGCGGAATCTGGACAGGACTGTCTTTCAGGCCTTTTATTGTAGGGAAAACTAGGGTGCAGTCACCGTTTTCAGTTTTAGATTTTTTTATTATTATTATTTTTTTTTATTTTTATTTTTTTTTGGGACAAAAGCTCCAATCTATTCGTGGGGAGCAACACGTGCTGGGAACCGGGCCCAGCGTCCCATGTAAAATTTATACAAATGATTTTAAAATGCCAGGGCCATTACCTGGCTTGGGCTAAGAGCAATATGAGAACTTATGAAAAAATTCAGAGAAAATCCAGAAAAAACTTAGAGAAAAAGTCCTTCGAATGCTCAGAATCCCTGGAACCCCCCACAAAACACTATAAAATTCTCTAACACTGTCTAATTCCCTGCCAGGCTCTCCCAGACCTCATGCCCCCAGCCTGCTAGGTTACAGGGCAACACTACTCACCCGAGCTCCGGCCAGCATTGTCCCGACAGCAACCCTTGGTTTTCCCTCGGAATGCCCGGCCCAAGGCATCCCCAGATCTCTCTACCAGGCCTCACGCTCCTGCCATCGACAGGTTACAGGGCAACCCCCCAGCTCCGGCCAGCGTCGTTCTGGCATCGAAAAAACGCAGGTCCATGAATCTAACAACAACAAAGAAGCTTATAATAAGTTGCAGGAAGTACCCAGAATCCTAAGACATTCTCAGGAGAACCGCCACCTACCATTTGATGGTAATTATGAAAAACAGAGAGACAAAAATCAGAAATGAAGCCACCACCAATCCAATTCAAACCCTTAATACAGGCGAGAAACCGCCGCTCAGGCTTTCAGTCCTCGTACCAGAAGTCGCCAGTTCTCACACCCCCCTTGCTAGGGTTACAAGGCAACACAAACTGCCCTAACACCAAACTAGCTGTTTTCTGACGAACAGGAAGTATCTTCCTCCCTCGACAACTTCCTTAGTTGCAAAACCCCCTACCGGTTACAGGGTCACCGCCCCAGGCATCAGCTACGTTGAACGAGGTAGTTATGCCTTCCACCCTCGGCATAACTCCAATGGCCTCAGGCTCCTCTTGGTCACAGAGCCACTGCTCCAGCACCGGCCAAAGTCGCCCCACCCCGCCCTACTAGTAGACTTACCCCCCTGAGCCACCCTTCCTCCACTGCACGAGCGCACCCAAAATTCCTTCCAAACCGTACTTCCGATTTTCATCTTCCCAATTGGAAAAAACAAAAAGGAAAAAGGACCAGAACTAGAACCACTAACCATCCATCTCCTACCCTCACCACGGATGAAGGACATGCCGACCAGGCTTTCAATCCTCGTACTAGAAATCATCAGGTCTCGACTACCCCCCTGCTAGGGTTACAAGTCAACACAAGCTGCCCCAGTACCGACCTAACTGTTTCTGACGGACAGAGTGTCTTCCCTCCTCGACATCTCTCTTAAGTGTATGGCCCCTCAAAAGGTTACAGCCTTACAGGATCACCGCCCCGGCAACAGCTACGTCGGGCAAGATGGTTACACCTTCCACCCTCGATATAACTTCAATGGCCTCAAGCTCCCTGGTAATAGAGCAGATGCTCCAACACCGGCCAATGTCGTCCCACCCCGCCCTTCTAGTTAGACTTACTACCCTGAATCGTTGATCCCTCCTCTGAGTGAGCCCCCCCCCTTTCCATCTTGCCTCTACTTCAACCTTCCCCTTTTTGTTTACAAGACCAGATCATAATTATGACTTATTACTTGGGAGAAAACAATTTTGAAATAATCCACACAGAAAATCAGAATACAGAGTTCAAATTTGAGAAAAGATGAGATTGAAAATAAGATTTAATAAGATTTGAAAATCCAAATAGGGAACCAAACTAGGGCATCGATTTTGATGTCCAAGAGGACTTACGACTCTGATTTCCAGAACCCCAAGGTTCAGAATCTCTCAGACAGTAAATCAAGAAATTGCTAATGAGAAAAAATCGCCGCTAAATAGTAAAATATCTCGTCAATCAATTGTGTGTGAAAGGGCAAAAACAATTGGCCCGTATTGAAAAGTTATGAGAAGCTTCTTTCAAAATCGTACTTAATCCTATTAGGGGATCATTACAAGAGTAAATCAAGAAATTACTAAACAGAAAAACAAATCGACGCTAAACAGAAAAACATCTCAATAATCAATTGTGTGTGAGAGGGCGAAGACAATTCTAAGAAACTCCTTTCAAAATCATACTTAAACTCCTCCCCCTTTCCTCGACCCCCAACTACTTGCCGCCATTCCCCTCAAACCCTACCCCACCATCTTCGGGGAAAGAGGACCCCCCTCCTCCCACTGTTAGCTACTAAGCATCAAGGCAATGCTAACACCGAAGACAACAACGCCCATCTCCAATCCCCCCAGGATCAGAAGACAGTGCGACTCCACCTCACCAAACCCATCAGTGAGTCGTCGCAGGGGGTTCGAACCCTACTAGACATTCATTCAAACCAAAATTGAGGAAGGAGGGGGGAGATCAATCCCATCACCCAAGCTCTATCTCTACCCCACTCAACATCTTCACTCACTTTCAATCTTGATGATGCGAAACCCGTAGAAAAACAACCTCGAAAAAATACCAGAAAAAAAACCGCGCTCGCCAGACTAGCAGCTCTGTAGACGGAGAAGGCCGAAGTCGTTTCCCAAATAGAAGCACTCACCTGGATAAACGAATCACCCTAGTTACAGCCTTCTGCAAAGTCGTCACCCTTGACCCCTTCCTATTGGCGAAATCCACCAAAGCGGTTTACACAACGACCACAGCCACCCCCCCCAACCCCTCGCCCTAAACCCTCCCGCATCCTCTTCCATCGCGCCTCTCCGCTCGCTGTTATTCCCCATCACCCTTCGTCGCCATGCGGCGCATCCTCTTCCTTGAAGTTCGCGCCTCTCCAGTCACTAATGCTCCCCGTCGCCCTTCGTCTTCATGTGTTGTTCCCGCTTACCCGCTTCTCCGTAGCCCGTCGGCGCCCTTCATCGCCACGCGTTGCATCCTCTTCCTTCGCGCTTCTCCGCTCACTGCTGCTCCCCGTCGCCCTTCGTCACCATGCGCTGTTTGCGCGTACCTGCTTCTCCGTAGCCCGTCAGCGAGATCGGCGGGGCGCAGCGCTCCCGGTCACGCTGTGCTCTTTGAAAGCAACTCACATTTTTTTTTGAATCACCTCACCTATCAACACCTAGTTGTTAGAGCGGGTGTGAGTAGAAGTACCCTTCCAGAATGGGTCATTGACTCAGCATATATTACGGTTACCCAATATATGCACAATTTTTTGACCGATTGGGTTTTGTCTAGACCCTTGTACCTGTCTACAATTGAGTGGTTTTTGGGGGGGTTGAAGACTGTTAAGAGCATGGGTCTCTCGTTAAAAAAATTATTGAGGGCAGACCGACGGTCGACTTTGGCTGATTTGATTGAACAGTTGGCGTCATTGACATCGGCATCCTCTTTGGACGAAATCACACTGATGACACGGCTGGACTTTGTGCGTCAACGCTGGGCCCTGGAGGTGTTGCCGACACTCAGGGTTGCGGCCCACAAAAACAAAGTGTTATGGTTGACCAAAGGTGACAGAATGACTGTTGCTTTCTTTCGAGGGCACCGTCGAAAGTTAACACAGAAACTAATTAGAGTCATGGCGCAGCCCACAAATCCCGTAGCACCGGTCGCAGAGAGCACAACAAGTATATTATAATGATCAATATATCGATGTTCTATGAAGAGTTGCTAGCTTCGCAAACACAGTATATGGAAAACCAATTGTTGACGGATTTCATCATACCGTGTGGACCAAGTTACAGACAGTTCTTGCACCTGCACATCTGCAACTCTTGGAGACAGACATGACCATCTCAGAGGTCTTGCATGCTTGCATAAAGGACCCGGAGTGGATGGAATGGCGAGGTATTGTTCTGGAAATATGCAGTGCAATTGGCGCCGTTGCTGCTCACCATGTTTCAGTCCATTTGGGACGGGGCTTCTCCCCCGTAGGACATGCTCACGGACGTTATCTCGCTTCTGTACAAAAAAGGGGATGCAGCGGACGTGTGCAATTATACTACACCAATTACCCTTATCATCTTTTGCCATCATTGTATAATATTTTTGCCAAAATTTTGGCTTTTAGATTGCAGACAGTGCTTCCCCTTATTATCCATACATCACAGACTAGGTTTTTGAGTGGAAGACAGATTCTACATAATGTGATGATGGTGGAAGAGATCGTGAAATTTGTGCTTTCTGGGGAAGGGCAGTATGCGATCATATTGTTGGATTTGAAGAAGGCTTATGATCGGGTTGGATGAGAGTTCTTGCAGGTCACTCTAAGCAAGGGTGGCAGCCATGTGTAGCAATAGTAGATGATCTCATTTGAGTATTAATGGAAGCCTCTCCCCACCGATTCAACTGACGCGTTCTGTTAGGCAAGGTTGCCCGTTGGCGCCTTATCTGTATATTTTGTACGTTGAAGTGTTGCATACACTTATTAGAACCAATGAAGATATACCGGGGTTATTGTTGCCTTCAGGACAACAGTTTAAATTAGAGGCTTTTGTCGACGACGCAGTGGTGGTCTATGTGTCCATTCAACGTGCAACGGAAAAGTTTCAACTCCGTTGTACCCGTTGAATAGCCCTCAGGCCCCAGTTGAATCCCCGTTGAATAGTACAACGGGTCCTCCCCGTTGAATACTGTTCAACGGCGAGGGCGGATCGGGCCTCAGACACGTCGCAGAGTGCGCGTGGAGCAAAAAAAAAATTCATCCCGTTGAATCCCGTTTAATTCGAGTTGAATCCTGTCGATTTTTTATTTTTTTATTTTTTTTTAATTTATGAAAACCTCTAACCACGAAGTCCAGGGGTCTGGTCCTGCCTTCCGTTGTTGAGTTCAGAAAACTCAGCGGGGTGACGCCATTTCGACATTAATAAATGAGAGAGAGAGAGAGAGAGAGAGAGAGAGAGAGAGAGAGAGAGAGAGAGAGAGAGGGCGTCAGCCAGTATCTGACGCCGAGTTTGGACCAAACTCGGCGTCAGACACTGGCTGACGCCCTCTCTCTCTCTCTCTCTCTCTCTCTCTCTGTCTCTCTCTCTCCCAACATTGAAATCAGAATGAATCTTCCACGTTATCGCGGAAGATTCATTCTGATTTGAACGTTGGGAGCTCTCTCTCTCTCTCCCAACGTTGAAATCAGAATGAATCTTCCGCGATAAACGCAGAAGATTCATTCTGATTTCAATGTTGGGAGAGAGAGAGACAGAGAGAGAGAGAGAGAGAGAGAGAGAGAGAGAGAGAGGGGCCGTCAGCCAGTGTCTGACGCCAAGTTTGGTGCACCGAACATGGCGTCAGACACTTTCTGACGCCCTCTCTCTCTCTCTCTCTCTCTCTCTCTCTCTCTCTCTCTCGGTGCTTTGGCCAATTTGACCAAAGTTGTGCCGACACAGACACTTTACACGCTATGTGCGGCCTTGAAGTCATCAGCAGATTGGGTAAAAGCTAGAAAGTGGGGTCTGAGGCGGGCCCGGGACAGCGGCACGGAAAATGCCAGAGAGAAGGAATAGGGAGGGACTGAGAGGCCGTAGTTCGAGGAGGTAATGAATGAGGAAAAGAGAGGAAGAATAGCGGGATAAAGAAAATGGGAAAAAGCGATGGGTAGCAGTCGGGTTTCGCTGAATTTTGCCGAATTTAGCTGGTCATAAGTCTTACGTTACTTTATTGATTTATTTCGTTTTATTTTATTTTATTGTATGACTGTTGTCGTTTTATTCGGAGAAGTCCTGCGCAAGCGGACTGTTTTGAATCCGACGAGAAGCGGATACCAGTATTCCAGAAGACAAAAATAGTACCGGGAAATTTTGGTACCGGGGCGATGGTAGCAGAAGACAAAGGGGTATGTACCCGGGCGATAGGGGAGGTAGGTTCGGAGGTAGATATCAGTAGGGCAGTAGTGACAGTTAGCTGAAACACGTCTTGACCGACGGGGTGACAGGAAGACTTTTTTAGATCTTGGTGGTACGGGGGGACACTGGCTCACGACGAAAACTGAGAAGATCTCGCTTGAGCAAAGCTATATAGTCAGGGAGGCAAGGCCTTAGCCTCCCTTTTCGAGCACAAAGACTCTTAGTAGTCACCCTCCTGATGATGCCGATGCGGACAGGCGAAACCGGTCGGGGGACCGCATGTTTGCTCTTTTGGCAGTGTTTTCAAGCAAGTGGAACTGTCGTTTTTTGTAAACTCGTGCATACGTGTGTGTGAGAACGATGGTTATCTGCTTGTGTTGGCTGCTCGAGCTGTTTGGCCGCAACTCTCCTACTCTCGGGCACGTAGTAACCGCCAGTTTGATTGCGCTGCGTGGTGGCTGCGTCGACATGCGATCGTTTTCGATGTCATAAGGAGTGTAATCCGATGGGAGTGAGCTACTACGACTGGTAAACGAAAGGTGGAAGTTGTGTCATCTATGGGAGTAGCTTTGCAGGATGGTGAGTGGGATAAGCTGCTAACGTTACCGACGTCAAAGGGGTGTGATCCGGTGGGAGTGGGTGATTAAGATTGGTAAACGAAAGGCGGAGGTTGTGACATTAACGGTAGTGGCTTTGCATGATGGTGACAAGGCAGAGCTGCAGAAGTCATCCGCGCTATCCTACGGTGGTGATGTGAAGAAGACCATGACATCGATGGGTGGAGATAGCAGAGCTACACATCTCCGCTGAGCATGTCGTCCAGACTTAACGACGGTGAGAGAACTCATCTCTTGATGAGACGCTACCAACAAAGCCACGTTAGAGCGGCTTCTGCGAAATCGGTGATAATGGTGTACTCGACGGTGTAGGAGGTGGATAGCGGAAAATCGATTTGAGATTTTCCGGTACCGGCGTCTTACACGCACACAACGCCGTATAGTTGGACTACATCTGAAGACGACACGTGATGTGAGTAGCATACATCGTGGTAAGTCGTGCGGGAGAACGGTGCCGAATTCTGAGATGAGAAGTGGGTAGCACGGCTGAACAGGCGTGAATTCACGAGGCGGAGGGAATAAAGTGGGTAGAACTCTGGTTAAGAGTAAAGGCGAGGTGTAACGCGGAAATGAGGGAATGAAGGATAGAGGGACTAGAGCTATCTGGTATGGGATAGGTATGATATTGTGTGGTGTGGGGCTGATTATGATTGGATCCGCAGTTTGACGGGATGAATATTTCGTGCACTAGTTGTGGGGGATCATGGGGTAGGGGTAGACGGTTTATGACAATACGTTCTGGACTCATTCATGCGCTAGAAGACTACGTTGAAGAGACCGTGCAACCTATGCACTTCATGATCGGTTTCGTTGAGAACTTAGACCTGAGAAACGGATTATACGACTATTTGATGAGCCTATTGATGAAAATTGAGACGACTTTGCTAGCTCTGAGGACGAGGCGTAGGATACAATATCGCGAGATTATCGATATCTGGAGAGAGTAGGGCTCGGCTACCTAGAAATCGGTAAAGGGGAAGCTGGTACGTACGTAGTAAGCAAGTAGACGGATACGGAGGTAAGGCGTGAGTATACAAGTGACGGGACGATAGGGACGCGATTAGGAGGGTGCGTACGCCGTAAACTTATTTACGGTGAAGATGTATCTAACTACGGGACCAGCGGGGGGCGGAGGGCAGGGCATAGCGAACAGTCAGCAGATAGGCAGTGGACAAGCATATGGAGGCCATACCGGATATACAGGAGGGGGAGGGAGGATGGGTGGAGGAAATAATGCATGTTTTAACTGTGGTAAAATTGGTCATATGGCGCGTGATTGCTGGTCGAGGCAGGGGAGGAACATGGGTGGGCCACAGGGAGACCTAGAACTCGAGGAGATCAAAGAGCAGTTTAGGCTGGCTCGTAAGGAAAGATTGGAACAGGAAGAGAAGAGGAAGAAGGATGAAGAAAAGAGAATTATAGAGGAGGAGGAAACCAAGAGGAACTTAGACTTCGCGCGGAAAGCAGAGGAGTTTAAGATGGAGCTGCGCGCAGAATTGCTTTAGGAGTGGAGGAAGAACCATGCAAAAGTGGAAAAAACTACTGCGAAGACCGGAAAATCGGCTAAGAAAGCAATAAAGAAGAAAAAGAAGAAGTACCAGATGGAGCATGGAGGACTGAAGAGGCGGAGGGCACGAAGGAACATGAAGCGTGGTGACTCGAGCGAGAACACTGATTCAACAAGCTCGACGGGCGACATTACGTCTGATGATATGTCATCGGATTCCAGTTTAGACAGGAGGCGTACACGCAACAAGACTTACGTGGAACGAGGGACCTGAAATTTGAAGACCAAAGCTAGAACGAAGAACAGTAAGGGAAAGGGAAGGGCAGAGGAGGTGGTAACACCTGTCAGGATCTATGAGAGAGGTGAAAGTTCGAAGGCGCGGAGGGAGACGCAGGCGGAGGAAGATGAGCACGTGGGGACAAGATCTGCGGATGTGCCCGAGCCTAAGACACCTCTGACTGGGGGTTTTAAGGGTCTGGTGGCACGGTGTTCTCAGAAGGGACTGATTGAATACTGTATATCGGCACACAAAATCTATTCTGCGAAGAAGGCCGATGCGCTCAGGAAGATTTGTGAACAGAAGGGGATAAAGTACACCAAGAAACCAGAGACCGTGGAGATTCTAGCGAGGCACCAGGTGCAACTAGCTTACGACGGCTTCGACGAGGCGCAGGGTACGACCGAGGACACTATGAAGACGAAGGCGTCAGGATCACCAAGAAAGGATTTTGTGAAGGATAGGATCTCGATGGAGAAACCTGCTAAGGGGCAGAAACCTACTATTATTCGTTCGGCACAACCGAATGAAGACTCAGACTGAAGGTTAGCAACGCCATCGAACGCAGTACTTTGGGGTGTGCTCAGTAGATGGATGGATCATAGGGTAAAACTGAGGGAACAGGGAGTTACTGGCGAGGTAGGAAGAAGGGTGGAGAGTGCCATTACCTCGACTATGCTGCTTCTGACGATACAGGGACAGATACCGTGGCTAGATAAATTTATTACTAGATCTCTAGGTCTGACTGACTTGTTGAGACTAGAAACTGGAGGAGTATATGTTATTGCTAGCCCGTGGACTAAAAAGGTCTATGTTGGATGCACAGTTAGACCAATCATACTAAGATGGAGAGAACATTGCCGCAACACGCTAAGCGATTCCTTGGGACTTGCTCCACATCTATATCGTTGGCTAAGGAGGTTTGGTTTGGATAAGTACGCTATTATACCGATTAGGCATGTAAATGAGAAGGACGATTTCGAGTTTGAACGGTACCTCATAGCGGACTTTAACCCGTGCCTGAATACTAGGGACATTGGCAAGAAGGAGAAGACTACTAAGGGAAGAAGAAGGAAGGGTAGAAGGGAGAGGAAAGGTAGAAGGAAGGAGATGCTAACTGATAAGGTGGTGAATTTTAAGTTCAGAGACTTGGATCTGGCCTCACTACACACCTGGCTGAAAACGCAGGATGGCGAAGAGATAGGAGAGGGCGTGAAACTGCATTGCTCAGGCGGTAATGTGTGGATAGACAGCTGGCGGAAGCTCAAGAGAACCTACGGGGACACAGTATTAGAACTGGTGGGAAGAAGGACGACATTGCGGGAGGCAAAATCAGGACTGCAGTCAGGTGGGGTCATCACAATCATTAAGATTGTACGACCAAGGACCACTACATAATGTAATAAATCACTATTGGTATCAATTTTGCGCAAACTTAGACCTGACTCACGACTGATAACTATGTCGATATGGAAACAGATTGGGCTATATAGGACAGCGGGCTTGTTTGCGGAAAAACAGACTAAAAATCGACTGCGGACTAAGATTGACAGGGTGCTAACTAGGAAAACGGGGATCAGCGTACGGAAGAAGATTTGCGTGAAATTACTGTTTGATACCAGGGTGCTGAAAAGAGGGGTACGTACCGTCACGGAAAGGATGATAGCTGGGGCTACAGAGGATAAGGGACTTGCCAATTTTGTGATGTCAAGGATACGTATTGTGTGGATGCGAAACAGAAATGTGGGGGAACTGCTACATAACCACAGACTTCTTGCATCTGTGGAAGAACGGTCATGCATGTGCAGATTTTCTGATTTACCAAAGCACGAGGCACATGTGCTCACAAGGTTTGCAGATCTGGATATTCCAGCTTTTGTCAAAAATGCGAAAAATATTACGATACCAGCTAAGGCTAACAATTTGGAGATCATAGCGCAAGCTATCTTGGAGGCGTGCAGGCATATGAAGGGAGGTTCTCGAATGGGGCAGCCGTTTTAAAGGGTTAGTGCTGTCACCGATAGATAGGAATCAGGGTGACACCGCGGTCATGTGCCCGGTCCTATATCGATTTGGGTTCGGAAAGACGTTCGCCTGGGAGGCGAACTATAAGCTGATAAGTAGTCTGGACGAGGAGAAGGACATTGTTAAGGGTATTAGGGAGGATATTCATCAGCACCGTTTGGAGACGATTGGTACATGGAGGGTCGACGGTAGACTGGGAGCGGCATATGTCATCCCGAAGCACAAGGACCTCACGCGGTGGAGGCCTATCGCACTAGCACCCGTGGACCCAACCGCACTAGCTCAAAGAAGGGTTGCGAAAGCTTTGCATTGCTTACTCAAGCGACTTTCAGAGAATAGCACGTTCTATTTAAACTCGATCTCCAAGCTAGCTGGACAACTGAGCGCCACTACGGTGAGGATGAGAGCGGCCGGATGCGAGCAAGCAGTAGGGAGGTGCTACGACATTAAGGGCATGTTTTCTAGGATACCGCACGCGGCGGTTAAGGATGCGGTTAAACAACTGCTGAGGAAGTATGAAGATGATGGAGTAAAACAAATCAGGGTATCGACGAGGGGAAAAATGTGTGCAATTAGCACGAACAGGAGGAAAATGGACGGCTATGTGAGTATTTCTTTGAAGAACCTGATGGTCGCTGTGGAATTTGATTTGAAACATTCAGTGGTCAAATGCGGACAGACTCTGGTGAGACAAGTTTTTGGCATTCCTATGGGAAAGTCGACTAGTCCGATACTGGCGTCCATTACTTGTGCGATGGCGGAGATGCGTTTTCTGAGAGAACTGGGCTATGACCGGAGATTGGTGGGAGGATGGCGGATAGTGGATGATATCACCATTGTGGTGGGGGTTACTGAGCAGGTGGTGAATGAAGGATACCAGGAACAATTGTTTGAGAGATACGAGTCTATTTATGACAAGCACCTAGAGATCGTACGTAAGGACGACTGTGGGCTGACATGGGATTTTGTTGGAGGCCACATGCTGGTCGACAGTGGACCTCTGCGTTTGCACTACACACCGGTAACCAAGAACACGACAGCACTGAATAGCGAGGGTAGGTTGCTTTTTCAAACCATGCAGGACTACAACTCCTACTCAGCCAAGGCAGTGAGGAAGGCTGTGTTGACTACTACTGTCAAGAGATTATGGGAACACACATCGAACAAGCAGTTGGTGCTTGGAGCTGTGGGCTTCGCGGTATGTGAAGCGGACCTCCGGGGCTATCCCCCGGAGATCTCTCTCGGTGCTTTGGCCAATTTGACCAAAGTTGTGCCGACACAGGCACTTTACACGCTATGTGCGGCCTTGAAGTCATCAACAGATTGGGTAAAAGCTAGAAAGTGGGGTCTGAGGCGGGCGCGGGACAGCAGCACGGAAAATGCCAGAGAGAAGGAATAGGGAGGGACTGAGAGGTCGTAGTTCGAGGAGGTAATGAATGAGGAAAAGAGGGGAAGAATAGCGGGATAAAGAAAATGGAAAAAAGCGACGGGTAGCAGTCGGGTTTCGCCGAATTTTGCCGAATTTAGCTGGTCAGAAGTCTTACGTTACTTTATTGATTTTTTTCATTTTATTTTATTTTATTGTATGACTGTTGTCGTTTTATTCGGAGAAGTCCTGCGCAAGCGGACTGTTTTGAATCCGACGAGAAGCGGATACCGGTATTCCAGAAGACAAAAATAGTACCGGGAAATTTTGGTACTGGGGCGCTGGTAGCAGAAGACAAAGGGGTGTGTACCCGGGCAATAGGGGAGGTAGGTTCGGAGGTAGATATCAGTAGGGCAGTAGTGACAGTTAGCTGAAACACGTCTTGACCGGCGGGGTGACAGGAAGACTTTTTTAGATCTTGGTGGTACGGGGATTGGCTCACGACAAAAACTGAGAAGATCTCGCTTGAGCAAAGCGGCCTTAGCCTCCCTTTTCGAGCACAAAGACTCTTAGTAGTCACCCTCCTGATGATGCCCGTGCGGACGGGCGAAACCGGTCGGGGGACCGCATGTTCGCTCTTTTGGCAGTGTTTTCAAGCAAGTGGAACTGTCGTTTCTTGTAAACTCGTGCATACGTGTGTGTGAGAACGATGGTTGTTTGCTTGTGTTGGCTGCTTGAGCTGATTGGCCGCAACTCTCCTACTCTCCTACTCTCTCTCTCTCTCTCTCTCTCCCTCTCTCTCTCTCTCTCTCAACGTTGAAATCATAATGAATCTTCTGCGTTATCGCGGAAGATTCATTCTGATTTGAACGTTGGGATCTCGCTCTCTCGCTCTCTCTCTCTCTCTCTCTCTCTCCCAACGTTGAAATCAGAATGAATCTTCCGCGATAACGCGGAAGATTGGTTGTGATTTGAACGTTGAGAGAGAGAGAGAGAGAGAGAGAGAGGGCGTCAGCCTGTGTCTGACGCCGAGTTTGGTGCACCAAACTCGGAGTCAGACACTGTCTGATGCCCAATCTCTCCCTCTCTCTCTCTCTCGAGAATGAATCTTCCTCTTTATCGAGGAAGATTCATTCTCGTTGGGCATGTATGATTTCGGCTGTTTTTTTCTTTGCAGAAAGTGGTATGTTTTTTTTGTCTTTTTTTTTTATTTTTATGCACTACCGGTTTTTCGAGGCTCGGCAATAAAGTCCGAGGCTCAGGAATGATCGGGCTACCTGCAGTCCGAGCCTCGGACTTGATAGCTGGGCGAGGCACTTGTGGTTGAAGGAGAGGAGGACGGAAACCAAGATCTCCTTACTTTTTTGGGTAATATATGTAGAAAAAAAAAAAAAAATCGATGTGTTTTGAGTCTGGTTAGGTTTTTGATTTTTTGAAAATAATTTAAATGCTCAAAAAATAAAAATAAAGATATGGGGATGTAGAGCGCAAACAAATCTACACCCCTATTTTTTTTTATTTGTTTTTTCTATTTCTTGCCAGTGAAAACAATTTTCGCGGGTCTAGTTGAACCCCGTTCTAACGCTGTTTAGCGCGGAGTTGTAACGGGGGTTCAACGAGAGTTTAACTATTCAACGGGAACCCCCCATTGAATCCAATTTCGGACACATAGGTGGGGGTTATCCCGCCCACTGACGTGGCGTTTCAAGCTTTGCAGGATACGGTAGAACAATTTTGTCATATTTCGCAGACATCGGTTAATTGGAATAAATCCTCCCCACTGATCCCGCCAGAAATGCAACCACCTCAGCACTGGGGCATGAGACTAATCATGCCCAATCAACATGACCGATTACCTGGTCACACGATCTCTTCTACACAAGACCTGATGACAGATTCGGCACAAATCTTCGCATTCGTCCACAAGGCGCTGACCCCTTGGGTCAAACATAGGGGAGTGAGCCTAATGGGCAGAGCAACGGTGATTAACAATTCGGTTCTTTCCACTATATGGTATCAGCGAGCTCTTTTTCAGTTGAATCAGTTAGCACAACGGGCACTTGTACACATTTTGGCGCACTACTTGTGGAAGGAGGAAGATAGCGATGCTGTGTTTTTGACTAAAGTGGCGTGCCACTGGGCCACTATTACCCAACGTAAGAGGTTGGGCGGATTATCTATTCTGGACCCGGACTGGCAGATTGCATCCCTAATAGCGAGATGGGTGCCATGGGCGGTCTTGTCTGGTCCGACCTGCCCATGGAGACAGTTGGCTGATTTCTTTCTATCGAAAGCCTGGAACTGGCGGGATGGACTTTGGGTATGGCGTGCGACTTTGGCCACGTTATGCGACACGGTGCCGCCTCAATGGACCAGTACATTACGAGAGGGAAAAGCGTTGCACAAGGACACTTGGTACAGAAAGTCGGATGAAGAAGAGCCATTTTGCCTGTGGAAAATTGAGAATGTCCTGCAAACAGGGGAAGTGCGGACTTCGGTTTGGAAATTGCAAAGACCACAGTGACCCGATTGCACCATACTTATTTGTGATAGTAATGGAAGCCGTCGCGACAAATTTACGGACTCACAAGGACATTAAGAGAATACCAATAACCTCAATACCTAAGGAGGCGATCCCGGTGTGCTCGCTATTTGCTAATGATCTGACCCTGATGGTGGACGCCTCACGCGCACCGATGGAGGAAGTCCAAAAAATGATGGAAAAGTTTTGTGCCCTCTCAGATATGAGGGTAAATTTGGGGAACAAAACCTTGGGATGGTGGATTCACCACCAAAGTGTTAGGCCCCCGGAGAAACCCAATGTCAAATGGCTCCCCAACGAAGCTCCCATCCGGGTATTAGGAGTTTCACTATCGGCGAATGGCAGACCATCAGTGAACAACGAATGGATATCTAAACCACCCTTGGAAAAGCTGGCACAATGGAAGGACAGGCATACTTCTTTGATGGGCCGCAGTTTGGTGATTAACAACGTCGTACTTGCCTCCTTGTGGTACAGGTCAGCCATGAGAAACAGAGAGTAATCAGTAGGGTGGCATGACAGTCTATAATTCAACCTAAAACCAAAGGGGGGCTGGGCATACTAGACCCAACAGTACAGACTGAAGTGCTGGCCCTACAATGGCTCAACCGCCTGCTGTTTTCGCCAAGATACACCATGGACAGGGCTAGCCCTGGAACAGATCTCCAGGCTAGCCCCCGAAACGACGGCAGAGACCCATCCACTGACATGGCTGGAAAACAGGGGCTGGACGATACCGCGAGGGTACCCCCACCACCAAGACCCGGGCCTTAACTCACCAAGGAAACAGGCAAGGAACGATCTGCGAAACGATCACTTCTGGCCATCCCGGTTGAAAACATGGAGATCCCTCCCCCTGCCTAATAAAAGTCAACCCGAGAGATGGGAGGAGGTATTTCGCCAACCACTCTTTAACAATACGAGAATTGTTAACACCAGGGGTCAGGTTCTCCACTGCATGGAATCTCCCTGGCGGGTGTGGGTAARGAGAGGGGTAATGAGGATAAGTGATATTTGGGACCTGACCAAGAGAGACTGGATAGACAAGGACCTCCTCAGACAAAAACTGCGATATAGCCATCGATCAGARATGRCTCTGGAGGAGGTAGTTGAAAGGATCCCCCTGAGTTGGTGGAAAATCCTCAGAAAAGGGCCCACTTTACAGGAAACCGACTRGGTGCAGGTCCACGGTAGCAAAGGGKAAATGRGGAGGGTAGTACGCTGTGACCCAGAAGGYCGAGTGACTGTGGATATATACACARTAGGCCGGGACAACACCCTCCAAAGACCCGCCACARATGAAACACGCTGCTACCAGGAGGAAGAGCTGACRCRAACKAGAGTACTRGAGRACRGGGATAAATGGGTGGCTTTCTCCCCCGGCACCCCRATTGCGCAGTTACCTCTASACCCGATGGAGTGGTCATGKACAGAGTTGGGAGGAAAAAGGAAGCCASACACCCAAAYGCTACACAACATGTCAGTCAARTCAATGTACAGAATGCTTCGACCCAAAATCAATCTCYGAGACCAGGTAGAGACCAGATGGATGAAGCATTTAAATATCAGCAGAGCATCACTTCGRGGAGTCAAATGGTTCCACYTATCCAAAGGGAAACCTGCGAAACTGGCTTCTCTCCAATGGCAAATGGATCACCGCTGCCTCCCGACTAATGATTGGCTGATAGACCGGACGTCCCTGGAACAGACCGGATGGACTCTGCCTTGGTGCAAGTTGTGCTCTACTTCATTCCCAGCTAGGAAAAGACCTGAAACGATAGAACACATTTTTCTGCAATGCCCAGGGGCAGTCTGGCTCTGGCGCTGGTGGGACAGGATCTGGAACCAGCTAGAAACAACAACGCCCTGGCCATGGGACTGGAGGGCACTACTATTAGAAACATGGTCGGCGGAACAAGCAGATGCCTTCACCCAAAATCTCTTTGAACTAGGACGCAGGGCAGTGATATAGGCACTTTGGTGCCACCGCTGCACATACGAGATGGAGGGGGTGAGATTGGAAGGGCCAGAATTCACAGAAACCATACAGCAGCAAATCCAAATAGGAATAACAATACAATGGGAAGAAGCTAAATCACAGATCAGTCACTTACAAACACACAAAAAAAATAAATCAGAAAATTCAGGCCTTTAATGCAAACTGGCTCGGGGGGAAGCAGGGGGGAAAGATGGGGAGGGTGGAACGGGTAGGAGGAAATGGGGATCAGAGGAATGACCATGAGGGGCAAGGGCAACGCAAGGACTACCGGCTGATCTTTCATGAGTGGACTAAGGTGGATCCCACAATCCCGATGAGAACGGCAAATGACTTCCCAGATCCCTTCCCCCCTCCCTCCAACAGTATGGTAGAACTGGGGTGGTATGGGGAATAGGGGGGAGAGGAAAAAGAAAAAGGGGGAGGTCCTGGATCCCAGTTTGCTCCGAGGTAATGGGATGCTAACTACAACAACTGCTCAAGGGCTGGCAGATCGGTACAGCACAGCCCGCCTTGTTTTTGGATAAAGGTGCTAATTACTGGTGGGGGAAGAGAGGAACTAGGTMTTGTAGCAGGTATCTGSCGCCTGATTCAGGGTGAAGAGGTTCTCTCCCTTCTTCCAACTTCTCGTTTTCCAATACCTTGCTCAGTCWATCCCCTGGATTCCAGGGTAATCAATGCTGGCAAGGGTGCTCTACATTGTTTTTCTGATTGCAGTTTGTATATGGGACGCTGGACCCGCTTTCCAGCAGGTGATGCTCCCCACTAATAGATGGAGCCTCTTCCCGGGTGGTAGCGGTGACTGCTCGTACCAGCACCACTATCACCGGGGGGTTGTTGTTTAAAAAAAAAAAAAAAAAAAAAAAGGACCACAGCAATCCCTGGGCCCAACCATTGGTCCTTGGGGAACAACAGACACCTCTTCCTCCACTGTCGCAATTCTCCTCAGACTGAGTGTGTGTGTTGGAGTACCATGATTGCGTTCGGCCGTTTGCAGCTTCAGTTCCAGCCTGCGAACTGCCACTCGACCCTCAAGACTGGGCATGGATACATCCCCTCAAACCGACGAAGCAGGTGTGCCTTTATGATTATTCTACGAGATTGGGATATCAGCCAGCTCGGCCAGATCTAGATATTGGGTGGCAGGTGGCCAGACACTGGGTTGCTTCTGGTTGGGTGGGAGATACAGCAGAACGTCTGGCTTCGACGTTGCCACACTTTTGGAAATTGTTTCTGGATCTGTCGGTTGTTAAACAAGTCAGTCTACTGTGGCTCATTATGCATCAAGCATTTCCAACGGCCAGCTGGTGTGCTAAAAGAACAGCCAAAGCTATGCCATTGTGTGCCATCTGTTCAGGAACTAGAATCGAAGATTTGCAACATATGTTGCTTCACTGCGAGTTGTCAAGAACATTTTGGGAATGGTGGCGGGGGGGCGTCCCCCCGATCCCACAAAATTCTTCAAGATGGACTGATGATTTTGTCCTTTTGGGAAATGCGTCTCGCAAACAATCATCTCTTGGAGCGTTAGGCTATGCTGAAGAAACATTGAGGGGGGCAGTCCTCTGAACGCTGTGGACCCTCAGGAACTGGGCAGTCAGAAGAAGCGAACATCTTACCTCTCCTATGATTGGAGCGGAAGTGAAGTTCAATATCAAACAAGCCATTGCAACGGATTGGACGCATAGAGTCTCTTTTTTTTTTTTTTTTTTTTTAAACAAGCTCCATCTATTGGTGGGGAGCACCACCTGCTGGAAACCGGGTCCAGCGTCCCATAGATACAACCATATCCTCACAAATTGGCA
>BFEA01000292.1:1346173-1361634 GCA_003427395.1 Chara braunii
CAACCCGCTTCGCTCCTTCCCCTCCTCGCCTACAACCCACTTCGCAAATTAATGACATAAATGTCATAGGGTACGAACTGATAATAATTGATTCCTGTTGCATAACTCACACTCCTACATCCATTCTTGTGTTCTCCACGGGATTGTCGCCGACACCCTCGTGTCTCACACACCGGCTCCTCTCCACGGATCAACACTGCCAACGCATATCCAAGGCAAATGGAGGGTGATTCACCCCCTTCCCCCCCCCCGTCCACCCGCCGACTGTCGGATGACGTGCGGATTGCTCGGGCGGGGGAGGAACATCTAAACAACCCCAGGCCTGTCATAGGGGGGCGGGGACAAAACCACGGCGATGGAAAACCCCATGAAAACCGTACCCTACCACAATGGCAACAGCCGGACATAAAGGGAGGTGCCTCCGGGGAGAAGGGTCAAGAAAAGGGGGTGGTGTCACATCTGAGTGCCCGAGATATTGATCAGGGGAAACTGCCGCACTACCAGCAAAATACGCACACCCCCGCTTCTCAAGCAACAATAAGTCGTGCGGCAAATAAGGAAACGTCTTCAAAGGAGAATCATCCAAACAACCTCCCCTCAAGAAGCAATGGAGTGAAGTCGTGAGGGGTCGGCCTTCCATGCAAAACGATTCGTGCATTCCGGCGCAGCCGGCCGGGACTTCACTAAATGCTGCTTTGAGAACTGCAAACCCAGGAGACTGCAACTTACAAATGAGGCTTGACACAATGCACCCACTTAGATTTCACTTCGCACAGAAGCTTCATCGAAGAGCCACGAGGAAAGTGCAGGTTAGGGGAAATGCATTGCACCCGGTGTCCATCATCTCCCCCCAAGCTAACGCCATCCGCAACCAGGTCTATGCGGAATGTGCAGTCCATTTCCTATTCCCCCAACAGACACTCAAATCACAGCTGAATGACCGCCTCAAATGGGTGTTTGGAGTGCTGCGTTCTCAAAAGTTCTCAGACGAGGATACAACTGACCATTTTCTCATTGAATCCCCGTCTGTGGACATGGTTACAGTCCTCACTCTCAATCCAATAGACAAAAACAACCTGTTGCGCATCACAAACGCACGATTCAGGGGCATGCCGGTTGTGATTGCCCGCTGGAAACCCCCCAAATCGCTTACACCGGATGACAGACACCAACACCTCATGGCAAACAACTATTGGATTGAGTTCAGTTTCGCGTCGGTCCACATACAAGGAGAGATTCTGAAAATGGTCGAACAGATAGCTCCTATCCGAGGTTTCATCAATGGCCTTCCTCACTTCCTGGCCAAGAGAGATGACTCCCTGCTCATAGCGGTTGACTGGCCTCCGACAGATGAGTTCCCGCTCAAGGGGTAATGGCATTATCATTCGGAGGGGAGAAAATTTGTTATCCCTTTCATCCATCCACAGGACCCTTGGTGCCATGTGTGTAAAGTAAGGGGCCACCTATATACTGACGATCTCTGTCCAGTCAATCATAGAAAGCTCCCAAACAACCTTGTTTCGCAACACCCGACAGAGCCAGACAAGTGGGTGCCCAAAGATCCTAACCTGGATGGATGGGTTTTCCGAACTGCAGAAGGAAAGTCCACTGGCCAATGGCATTGGGAGAAGAACACCACCCCACTGACTGCCCCGGAAGGTGCGGGCGCTCCGGGGGGGGGGGGGGGGCGGCTCCACAGCCACGGGCTGCTGCACTGTCGGGGCCTCCGACGGAGGCAAACCAAATAAAACAATCGGCCGGACCCTCCAAGCAACCGGAAATTACTCGGGTGTAGGGAGGTCCGGTCCCAAGAGAGCTCCTTGGCTCCCGAACGTAAGGTGACAGGTGCCATCATGGTTCGACTGAACTGAGGGGAGCCATCTCAAACAGGGGAAGGGGCGGAGGGAAATTGCAATTCAGGGAGAAGCAGGCCCCAAAAACAACGGCCCGGCCTCGAGGTGATGATCACAGCGTGGCCCCCCGACCCCCCCCGCACAATCCGCT
This sequence comes from Chara braunii, assembly GCA_003427395.1. Lineage (NCBI taxonomy): Eukaryota > Viridiplantae > Streptophyta > Charophyceae > Charales > Characeae > Chara > Chara braunii. The sequence continues at coordinate 1,348,178 of BFEA01000292.1, forward strand.
TAACGCAAACAAAGACAAGCTCAGTTCGGACCAGCCGCACCGACAGGAGAAAGCTATTGCATCTGTCCCGTAAATGCAGGCGCCCACTGCGACAGACCGGCTGCAACTACCGCTGGTTTTCCCCCTCCCCCGAAAACAGACAGTGGATGTTGCTCCAACAGATCAAATGCAACAGTCCACCTGCAGAGACGAAAACCAGACCCGTCCTGCACAACCTGCAAACGACTCACGGATCGAGGAGGGGGAAATCATCGACTCTGATGACGAAGCCCTTTTGCTGGTGCGAAGAAAGTCAGGCGGGACAAAACCACGGCCCCAGAAGATTCGAAACCTGGGAGGAACGGAAAACGGAAACGCTGGGAATCCGGGGTCAGCAAACAACTGTTCCAATCGCACGACCATGCCAAACTGTGCACCGTTGCCGCCACAGAAGCTTCCCATGGGACTAAGAAAAAACAAAAAACGCTCTGACTGACAAGGGGAAAGATCACAGCCAACGGGAAGAACAACACCTTGCCAGGGTGAGCCACTGTTCGCAACCACTCCCGCCCCTTCCGCCAGCAGTCCCAGAGCCGATGCTGCTCCCGGCTATGGACCTCCCCGAAAATGACAGTACAGCCAATGCTGCTCAGCAAAAAAGTATGTGTGATGAAGTGGAAGGGGGTGTTGTTCGTGACAGAGTGCAAAGGGGTGCCCCCCCCACGGGGCCTGAACACCGGGTCGAAGGCAACCATGGCAGTGATGAAGTGAAAGGTGGTGGAACTCGTGACAAAATGCAAGGGGGTGACCCCCTCGCAGGGCCTGAACACCGGGTCGAGGTCTACCATGGCCCACGATAGGCCCAGCACCCACCCACGATGCAGCGCAGTCCACAGCAAGATCCCCTCGCGGCAGCAAACCTGGGATCGCGGCTGGCGGACTGTGGACCGTTACCTCCACACAAACTGATCACGGAACTGGGGGAGGACACTACAAGGGACAACGGGATAGACCACGGCCAACAACAAATGCAACACCTGCCCATGGTGAGCCTCAGTCTGCAACTACCCCCGCCCCCTCTCGCAACTGAATCAGAGCCAATGCTGCTCCTGTCCACTGGCCTTCCCGAAAATGTCAGTGCAGCCAATGCTACTCAGCAAAAGGGTCTTCATGGCAAAGCGGAAGAGGGGGGAGATCGTGGTCCACGACAGGCCCAAAACCGGCTCATGATGGACCGCAGTCCACAATGACACCTCCTCCAGGCAGCAAACCTGGAACCGCAGCTGCCCCCGCTGCCTTCACTGGGCCAACCGCCACTGAGGGAGCTACAAATCCTCCAAGACACGGACATTGCACTTCAAAAAACAACACAGGGGGACCCCCCGAACGGAAAGTCCAGGCCCTTCCCCCAACTGCAGTGGCCACCCCCCTTGGAACACAAAGGTGATGACCTGACTGGCCTGGGGAAGGTTAAGGTCAAAGTGAATGGCCTGGTCAAGGTGATGGCGAAATACAGTCGAATGGAAAATGCTGCAACAAAAATCAAGGCTATAATGCAGGGACCCGAAGGGCGGCACCATGATCAACGATCAGATCCGGTGAATGACCCGGGGGACTCGATTGTGGTAGGGCTGCCAGCTGCGACAGGGCCAGAACCCCAATATCTGCCACAGCCACAACCGGGACGGTCCCCTCCTTGTTCGCCAACTGAGCCTACAACCAATAGTAATCTCAGACCGATCACCTCAGAGCTTATGGGGGAGAGGAAATATCTCCAACTCCCGGCAGCAGAGGGGTTAAGACAAACACCTCGATCTCCCCCCCTAGATGAGCCCGAAAGCTCACATCAAGATCACGGCCCTGAGGAATGCCCTGAGGATTTAGCCCGGGGCGAACAGCAAATCTGCCCCCTGCCACCCCTACTTCAGGCAACGAAGGTGCAAATGGGGGAAGCGCAACCGGCGAACAAGCTTACGACCAATAGTAATTGCAGACTGATTATCTCAGAGCTTACGGGGGAGATGAAATATTTCCAACTCCCGACAGCAGAGGGGTTAAGACAAACACCCCGATCTCCCCCCCTTGATGAGTGGGAAACCTCACATCAAGACCACGACTTTGAGGAACGCCCTGAGGATCGAGCCCGGGATGAACAACATATCTGCCCCCTGCCAACCCTACTTCAGGCAACGGAGGTGCAAATGGGGGAAGCACAACCGGTGAACAAAAACCGGACTAAGACCCTGGGGGAACAAATGGAGACGGAGGTCCTCCCGCCCTATCCCGCAGACACCCACACAGACCAAGGGTTCCCCAATCAGGAGATGGACGTGGAACAACTTCCCCTTCTCCTGGACGGCACAGACCACCACACACAGGCGATGGACGTGGAACGACCGCCCCCCCTCCCGGACGATACAGCCCCCCCCCCCCAACAACAGGCCGCGGGTACTCGACCCCCGTCACAAGGTCCTGTCCTCCACTGGGGGGCACAACTCCAACAAAGCCTGGGTATATTCCCGCAGGGCTGTATCATTGCTGAGACGACATCGATTGCCCAACAACTCTACCTCCCGGGCTTTGCGATGTGGCAGGCTCAGGTGAGGAACAACTGTGTTTGGGTGCACTCAGACCAGCTAGAACAGAATACAACCCGACATGGGGCCCAGGATCAAAATGAGGTGCTCCCACAACCCTGCCTGGGGACTCCGCATCACTCCCTCGCCCCGATGGAACTCACTGAGGAACCCCTGCCCGAGCCGACCCCACCTCTCCACGGAGCGATGCAGGGACCTCAGCAGGACAGGCAACAGCGTGCATCTCCCCAAAACATGGAACTGGACCCACGGCCTCAGGCTTTACCGGACCCCCATGACAAAAAATGGTGCCAGAAAAAAATCATTCAAAAAAGGCTTAAAGCGATAGCTGATTGGGCATTGCACGTCTACCTCAAAGACACTAAGGTACAAATTGCCGAGTCCCTGCCACCCCATTATTGGGAGGTGATTGCGGATATGATTGCTACATGCCCGTGCCTGTGCGGATATAGACTGGTTATATATCGCCATCCTCGCGGAAGGCGTGGTGGACAAAGTAATCAGATGCAGTCTCTTCAAGATCCCCACGGCCGATCAGTCTGCCATGCAGCAGTCCCCTGCCCATCTAGTACAGCAAAATGCCACCTCTATCGTCAATTTGGATTACAAAGCCCATGACTTGCATCCTCCCCCAAAGCACCTTCTCACAAAACTGGACATGTTGCCCTCTATTCAAAGCGGCGTCCAAGACACCGGGGACTCACACATACAACGGCCGCCTCAAGACAGACCTCAACCAATAGACCTCCTCTCCTCTTCAGAGGAAGATGACAGCGAGACAGAGGACCGAAGGACTGAAGCCCTGGCCGGCCTGGACGCCCGGGAGGAACAGCGGGGGTCGCCCCCCAAAATGGTGACAAAGGGGAGGATGGGAGACTGCGTGGGGAGGCAAGAATTATGGGACCTATCAAATCTTAAAGAGAATGTGCTGCTACTTCCGACAATGGTAGACACCTCATGTGGCCAGCTGTCTATTGGACTCCTTAAAACGGAACCCCAATATTGCAAACTACCCACTGGTCTGGCTATGATGGGGTGGAAGGGCAAGCTGGAGCTCGGACTCATTGCAGCCCACTTGCACACAATATGGGCAATTCCCAAGGATGAGATAATCCCGTCTGTCGATTCCACACGGGCTCCCCTTCCCATTCCAGATCCACACTGTGCTGCTGACCATCACCAAGGAACAGACACAGGTACAAGGTCATCCAGGAAGCGACGGACTGGTTCACTGAAGAAGAACTCTGGCAGATTTCGGTTACAAGATTCAGGACCAGCCAGGTGTGGCTGTCCTACCACATGAGGCACATCCTGGGACTCTCCTCTTATCCTGGCTGGCGACTTCAACCTTGCACCGGACCCTGTGATAGATAGGAGAAGTCATTCTCAGCAGGATGGACTGCCCCAGTCGCTGCAGCAGCAAGGTCTTGATACCCTCATGTTCAATCAACTTATGGCGGAACTTCAGCTGGTGGATTCATATAGAACTATACACCCTACCAAGAAAGCGTTCACATGTATCAGAGCCAGGGGGGATAATGGCATGTCAAATTCTAGAATCGATCTCATACTCCTTTCAAAAGACCTAGCGGGCCCCTTGATAGAGGCCGCCATACTTCCCTTCAGCCCCTCGCGGTCCTTCGACCATAAGATGACTGTCGTGGCGCTGGTCTTACGACCTCCCTTTGAAAGGGGACCCAGTTTCTTCAAACTCAACACATCGCTTATTAAACTACACCCTTTTCAGCGATGTGTGAAAGAATACTGGGAATACTGGCAAACCAAAAAACAGGATACAGTGTCGGTAGTCGAATGGTTCAATCGTGGAGTGACTTAGCTGAGAGAAACAGTGAAAAAATTCTCCATAAAAAGGGCGAGGGAGCGAAAAACAGTTGTCGACGAACTCCTCAGCACCCTCGAAAAATGGGACGACCAACTTTCCTCTGCTCCCTTGGATAACACCGTGTATTGCAACCTACAGCAGGCGAGAGACCGCCTGCAAGAACATTTGGAAGCCCAAGCAGAGGCCTGGAGGATTCAAGCAAAAATCAAGCGAGCTCACACAGAGGGGACCATGGCAAAATCCTTCTTTCAAAAAGCTAAGGTGAGAGTCAGACAAGCCGTCGTCGTCTCGCTCAAGCACCCGCTACACGAGAATAGTCTGGAGGCCACCAACCCATACCTGGTTACCGAATATGCTGCAAAATACTACCAGGACCTGTTCACTTCTAAGACAGTTCTCAAACCCGGCCGACAGCGTCGCAAATGCGAGACAAGAACTGTTGAACAGCCTTGAATTGATGCTCTCGCACGATCACCGGGACGCTCTCGAACAGCCCCTCAACCAGGCAGAGATCTACACTGCCCTTCATCAAATGGAGGATGACAAAACACCTGGTTTAGACTCGTTCCCCAAAGAATTCTGGCTCGTCTTCTGGGACACATTCGAAACGGACCTGCTCGACTACGTAAATGCTGTCCAGACTGACATCTCCTTTGGGGGTCTGCTCAACCAAGGGGTCACCACCCTCCTTTATAAGAAGGGCGCAAAGAACGTGGTCAGGAATTACAGACCCATAACCTTGCTACCGGTTCCCTACAAAATGGTCGCCAAAGCGTTGACTAATCGCATGCTCCCCCACATGACACACCTCATTCACCCCGACCAATCCGGCTTCATACCTGAAAGGATTATACAAGACAATATCCTTTTGGTGAATGAGACGATAAAATATGCAAGACAGAGGAAAAAGGAAGCGGCGATCCTTTTTATCGACTTTGAGAAAGCCTACGATCATGTGGACTGGATCTTCCTCGACCTGTGCATGCAAAAACTGAATTTCGGCCCTGCTTTTAGGAGATGGGTCGACACCCTTCACAAAACGGCGACGATATTTATATCATGGTGAACGGCCACCTATCGAACCCGTTTCCGCTTCAGAGATCCGTTAGACAAGGTGACCCCATTGCCCCGCTACTGTTTGTTATAGTGATGGAAGCAGTTGCCGCGGCCATCATAGCTAACCTAAAAATAGAGAAGATTGACGTGCCTGAAATTCCCCACACTCGCATTCCCGTCACATCGCTGTTTGCTGACGACCTTACGGGGCTCATCAAAGCCAACCCCTCCTCTTTGCATGCGCTGGTCACCACCATACACACATTTTCCATAGCATCTGATATGGTGGTGAACTGGGGGTCCAAAACGGAGGGGTGGTGGCTTCACCCCCACGACCTCGCTCCCCCCCCCCCCCCGCCTATAACATGGAAACCGAGACAGGAGGCCATACGGATACTAGGGGTGCGTCTTACAGCACTGGGCCCTCCGCCTGACCACGGAGCCTCCCTGGTGGAGGAGGCCCTCAGGAGAATGGCCATGTGGAAGGGACTGCACACATCGATAGTGGGAAGGGCGTTGTCCCTCAATACAACTATCTTCTCTGCAATNGGCCATACGGATACTAGGGGTGCGTCTTACAGCACTGGGCCCTCCGCCTGACCACGGAGCATCCCTAGTAGAGGAGGCCCTCAGGAGAATGGCCATGTGGAAGGGACTGCACACATCGATAGTGGGAAGGGCGTTGTCCCTCAATACAACTATCTTCTCTGCAATGTGGTATAAGGCAGCATGCTGGCCGATCCCGCCCAAGCAGCTGCAAAGGCTGAGAAGGGCGGCTGCAGCATATGTCTAGAAAAACGACCACGAGGACCCCATGTTCTTGTCCAGAGTGGCATGGGACAACATTGCCCAACCAAGATCGAAGGGGGGCTGGCTATCTTGGAGCCGCAAGACCAACTAAAAGCACTATCTTTCAAAATCGTCACCCGCCTATTGATGGGAAACGACGTTCTGTGGGCCCCCTATGCCCACATTCAGATTGCAAATCTCGCTCCCTCCTCTCCCCAAGAAAGACAAGTTCACCCACTGCAATGGCTGACCAACCCAGCATGGCCAATCCCTGGATCGAATGCGTCAACTGCCGCTCTTTCTCCCGAACAGATCCAAACAAGAAGGGACATATCCAATGATCCGTTGTGGGCCAACATGGTGAAATTATGGAGAGAGATGGGGCCCCAACGTATCCCCCCCCCCCTACGGTGGCAAGAGATAGTGAGGCAACCACTGCTCGGGAACCCCAACATATGTGATGACCAAGGAAATCCGTTCTTGCTGTCCAATCGATCGCAGTGGAGACAGTGGGTAGCCAAAGGGGTCTTCTTTGTGGGCGACATTTGGGATTGTCAACGTGGAGCATGGAAAACCGCTGACCAAATGAAGGACCAGTTGAGATATGTTAGGCAAAGACAACATAACCTTGACCTCCTCACCGAGGCCATACCCCTTGCATGGATCCTCCCCCTGAAAAAGGGCCCCACAATTGAACAGGGGGACTGGGTTGTCCACTGGTCCCGCATTGGGCCCCCGGGTCTGATTTACAAGGTGGCAGAAGTCATGCCTTTAACGGCCCACCTACAGGCATATGATGTACTTTCCTTGGGCGCTTCTTGCTCACCGCTGCAAAGAAACCACGAGCAGGACAAGGCCCAAAGTTGGGCGGGCCTGGTTAGGATACAGGTGTTTGAAAACACAGACCACTCCCACTTTGTGTTTCGGTCGTCCTCGCCCATCTCGCTCCTCCCTTTCGATCCGGCGGAATGGCAATGGCCTCAGAATGGTGCCGCTGACCCTGTCAAACTATGGGATTACACGGTCAAACAGGGATACCGTGTTGTACACAAAACGCAGTCTACAAGAAGGAAGTGCAAAAGAGGTGGGAAAAAGACTCTATTCTGCCATCGAGGGATCTCGCTGATTTCAGTTGAGCCCGATATTCGCACATAATGCCAACATCCCACCGGGCCCTCCAATGGCAGATATTATACTGTTGTCTTCCTACCCCGGACTGGCTCGTCTCACGGACTGATCTGGAGCAGAAAGGCCTCCTATCACCCATCTGCAACTACTGTGATTGGTTCTCCCAACCTTCCTGAGCCACTGTTGAGCACTGCCTACTAGGGTGCCCAATGGTGACCCAGATCTGGAGATGGTGGGAGGGGGCTTGGACGGTCCTTACAGGTTCACAATTCCCGTGGGATCCGAAACTCCTGCTCCTTGGAAACCCGAACTCTCCCCTTGCAGACTGGTCCCCCTAAGAGAGGAATTTGTTTCACATAACAAGAATCGAACTCCCTTCTGCTCGCCTGGAGGATGCGCTGCTCTTATGAGCGAAAGCAGCATACTTTCACCACCCCCCACGCAAAGGAGCATCTGTCACAGTAAAACAGACCAAGGAGCAGGAACTGACGACGGCTTTCACCGACGAATGGCTGGGCCCACAGAGAGCCATGGCGGATCTTCAGGACTCCCACCTACAACGGAAGAACTGGAGAAGGGATGAACACGAATGGCCCCTTAAGCCGTATTCTCATTTCGGGATCCCGCTTGCAGCAGTTCCTCCCTCCTTTATCCTCCTCCCCGGATGATTACGTGGATGCCCTTTCCCCCCCCCCCCTCGCCCCCCTGCTTCGCCCACCCGCCCTTCTCCCAGTCACACCCTCCACCCCGCCTACTATCACCATCGGAAGATTGGAGATGCAGCGACTACCGGGCATCTGCAAGAACAGACTCGATAAGAGACAGCGGCAGAAGGAATCACGAGACGCAAGGAGGTGTGGTGTGAGTGCTGGCCTGCATGACCCCCAGATCACACAGATCACATACAGGTCATAGGCCTGCAGAAGGTGTCTCAATGTCGAACGGAAGGGTCGACCACTGGGGGAGGGAGCAGGCTGCTGCGTCCGGAGGATATGCTGTGGAGTGATGGGCTGTACGTTCTTCACGCCATACGCCTCATACGCAGATTACAATTTTCCTCATCGATGGCCTGSAGAGGGTTWSGGGTWTAGGGTTTAAATAAGGCTGGAAAAGGGTGTAATCTTCGTATACAGGACAAGGCCTGGGGTCTAGGAGTTAAATGATGCTCAAATAAAGTCTGAATTTCCTATACATGAGATAACAGACTGTCGACAACAAACTGGGAGCTGCGTTTTTGGGCAGGTCAACAACATAACAAGTGCTCCATAATGGGACGGGTAACATTAGCAGCTCTGAGGGAAATGGGGTCTCRGGTGGTAAAAYRAAASTTGGTCGTYGCCCACAKTAAGTGAYAAGCAAACTCTGTATTCCATGATGTACAAHGGGAMGCTGGACCCRGTTTCCAGCAGGTGCCGCTCCCCACCAATAGATGGAGCAGCCCGACTGATAAGGCCTCAATCCTGACGGTTCTCTCACCACCGCCGGGATTGTGGGCTTACGCGGGGCTATTTTACAAACAGGTCATAATAGGCCATGACTCGTGTGCTAATGGAGCCGTGCTCCTTGAGATGTCATTTTTTTGTGTTTTTGTTTTGTTTTTCCCGATCATTCTAGAACTGACCAGCCCAGGAAATTCACAATTAATATTTGATCGCATTCATTAGTTCAATCTGGCCCGGGTTCGAACTCAGGTCTGTATTTCCACACTTCAATTCATCGAGTAAAACCAACTAATGGCACGCTCACACTGCGTACCCAAAATCGTTTTAATTTTTTCTTCAAAAAAGGGGATGGCATGCCCGATTTGGGAAAACAGTGGCTGGACCCGGTCACACTGCTTCCCCATTTCGCAACAATAGGGCTGGGTGGTTGATAATGGAATGAAGATAGGCGTCTCGTTGGGGCATGCAGAAGTTCCTTGTCGGCCAACCTAGGGCAACCATGGCTGACTGCTTCCAGTAATCAATAGGTACCTGGTGCGGCCTCTACAATACCCTGGACTTAAAAAAAAAAAAAAAAAAAAAAAAAGGTTGCTGCGGCTTAGATTTTGGGTCCTCTTCGACTGCTCCAGTCACACTGCAAGATCTCATCTTCTGGCAATATCTTCGTCTTCGAATTTCTTTCCATTCCCGCAGGTTGACTCCCAACCAAGAAAGGGAATTTGGAGGTTACCCGCGCACATTCCCAAACCCCACCACCCCTCAGACCGCTGACAAATGCGGTCACGACCAAGTAGTTTGGGGAAATGAGATCCCGGTGCATGGTCCCACTAGCAACAGCGATTGGATTAAGATCCTGAATCAAGGCGTGTTTTAGGCAGAGATGCAGAAAAGGAGTTCAATCTCGATTTTCTGCACTTGTCCACAAACGCGGCCAAATTCAGGCGCTCAATCCAATCCTCTTGGCTAGTGGGACCTGGCCCCTGGTGTGACTATCCCTCCACACAGTTTTTATTTTTTTTTCCCGATTTTGTGGATTATGCGATATTGGAATTGGTACTGCAGTGTGAGCATAGCCTCACTTCCCCACCCCCCACATACCCACCGGGGGGGAGGTCCCGTTAGCAGTCGGATAGGAGTGTGGCCGATGCAGTCTGACACTGAGTGGCAGCGGGCTGACAGGTTCATTAAGAATTTCTGGGCTGAGAAAACAGGAGAAAGGCAAAAGGAAAAAAAAGAAACAGAGACCTCCCACCTGAAATAGAGTGCTTCCCAGCCATCTGATCACAAATGATCTGATGGTGGTGGTTGCAACAACAGTGAACAAAGTAACCGCCACATTTTCTGGAATAAACTCGACTTCTGTCAGCAGTGATCCTGACACCCTCCATATACTCTGTGATTGAAGGAGGGCTCCACCCAATGAGATAATTGTGCAATCAGACTGGACTTCAGACTTGCTCACAACATGCATACACAGGTCCTGGACTGATGGAAAAACCAAACTCTTCAACTTAGAATCAACAATGAACTTGCACATAAACTGTGTTCAAAACAACTGTTACAGTACAACTTGCGGCTATGGCCGCCGAACACTGTCTCCACCACCAGCCTCACTCTCCCTCATGCACGCATGTACGAGGATCACCCTGAATGTCCACGCAGCACAGACACACACACTCTCTATACTCTGTCTGCACCAACAGCTGGGCGGCTATGGCCACCATCGTCTTCCTCCTCCTAGCTATGGCCGCCGGTGTCTTCCTCACTGGCCAACTCTGGCTGCTCTCTTCCTCACAGCCCACTTCCTCTCCGGGCACCTGCAGACCTCCACACACAAGAAACCAAGGCAGCTCTTCCACATGGCTAGCAAGCGAATGAATGAATGGCTGGACGCTGCCTCTTTATTTGTACTTCTTCGGAGGTACCCGGGCCTGCCTCAAAACGTGTGGGCCTGGGCCAAAACGTGTGGCCCAGGGAAGCTTCCAGACATTTGGCCTTCTGGGCCAAAACGTGTGGAACCCACCACGTGGTCCAGAGCCTTCCCCACGTGCAGCCCTACCCCTGGTACTTGCTGACTGGACTGGCCTACAGGGACCTACAGCCTTCTAGAGCCTACAAACTTACAGACAGACTCTAGGCCTCGGTAGACTCAGATAGAGACTTCTAGAACAGACCTTCCTAAGCCTAGTAACCGTAACAGACCTCACTCCTAATCTACAGACCTAGGCATAGAATCCTCCTACCCGACCTACAGACTAGCCTAGGGGGTGGAACAGGTCAAGGGACCGAGTCCCACACAGATCACTGGGGCTATGTACAGGGTACAGGGTAGGTCTAGGGACCGAATCTCACTCAGCACACAGCGTCGATGTACAGGGCTCTGGCACAGGTCTAGGGATCGAATCTCTCTATCTGCAAATGTCGGGTCAACCGCAGTGCGTGAAACCGTTTCAATTGCACAACAGCAAGTAAAATACTGATAATCTTCTATCCAGTTGGCCTATGGTCTACCCCACCCTCTTTTGGGGTTGGCCACACCCCCAACCGATTGAAAAGATTCTGGCGGGAAGCTTTCTTTGCATGGGCATGCCCAGTGTTAAGGAGAGGAGGAGGGGAACAAAGATCTCCTTACTTTTTCGGGTAATACATGTGAAAAACTGACCGTGGCATCACGAGTACTGCACGGCAGGATTTGGGTCCCCACGAATAGATTGGAGCCTTGTTCCCATTAAAAAAAAAAAAAAAAAAAAAAAGGATTTGGGTCACTCGACTCCTCCACAAACGCGTTTCTATCCTATCCCGTTGCTAGTGGGACCTCGCCCCTGCGCAACCTTTCCTCCCTCTCCCAACAAAAAACTCTGTCCTATGACAACTCACACCACTTTCACTCAACTTGCAGGACGTTGAAGCCACAGTGCATATTAAACGTTTTCTCCATTGATATAGGGCCTCGCCACACCAATGTCGAAAACTGCATTTTCAACATTTTCTCCTCGCCACACAGCACGTCGAAATCCGAGATGCAAAAAAAATTCAGGAGCTGTCAGGGAAAGGGTTTTGACACCTCCTCTCTCGAGAGAAGGGCTCGTTTCCACTTGAGGCCTGCAACTTGGACATTTTCAACACTCCTCGGATGGGATGTCGAATTCTTGCCCGAATGTCGAAAAAGAGAACGCACCAATGCTTGTCCTATCTTCACCCCAGTTTGTCTCTTTTGTGCATACACTGCATAGGACTTGTGAGTTCTTCACTTCGACATGCTGTGTGGCGAAGAGGGTTTTCCTGTCGAAAGAGGGAATGTCGAAAATTTCCTGACATATGTCGAATTTCGTGATGTCTCGACATTGGTGTGGCGAGGCCCATAAACTTTGAGTTCAATTTGCTTTTAAAAGTTCATATTAATTGGTAAAACATTTTTCAATCATCTTTGTCATTTTGTCTACTTAATATCTATTATGATGAAGTTACTAGTTAGTTTATTAGCCACAAAAAAAAAAAAAAAAAAAAAAAGCTTATAAGCCACGGCGTGACCACATTGTGGCAGAGGAACAGTGATCACAGATTCAATTCCGCTGTTTGTGCACATTTGTGCCCAGTAGGCGATAGGTATTTTCCTATGTGACATGGCATGTGCCACCTGACAGACCGAAACCGTTACAATGAAACAGTGCAGACGTAGGGGCTCGCCACGCAGAGTTTCGAAACATGGAAAATCCACACCGCGTCATCTTCGCCACAGAGGCTTTCGACACAATCGAGGCTTTCGACGAAATTTCGAAACATGTCAGGGAGTTGGGCCTCGAAAGGCCTTTCCAATGGGCAACCTCTTCCCGCCTGTCACGAAGGCTGGGTTTTCAAAAGCCCGGGAGTGGTCTTGTGGAAAGGGCACTCCCAAAACGGGCTATTAGCAAAACTAAGAAAACAAAAAAAAAACGGGAAGATTAAGCTGCCCGGTGTTTCGAAAGTCTGTGTGGTCAAGAGGGGGAGGGGGGGGGGGGGGGGGGGGGGTTTTTTTGAAGAGCACGGCCAGCAGCCTTTAGAATGAAGTCTGACATTTTTTGGAAAATGCAATGCCTTCGTTTGAAAGGCTGTGTGCCCAGCCCCTTATGTTGATGGATCCTTGTTCTTAGGGCATCCCCACACCACTTTCAAAATGTGCAAAATGAGAATGAACTTCCCCCTACAAAATGGCCAGATGCATCCCCCACACTTTTGTCTTCTTCACATTTCAAGAGTGGTGTGGTGAAGCCGCATGGTGTCAATTACTGACGTCGATTGTCATTACTAAGTCCGTCTGTCTAAGGACTGCTGTTTTCCCACGGCACATGCGCCAGCTACAGCTGTCGATTGTCAGAAAAACTGACAATTGATTGTCAGAAGCCCACCTCAGCTCGAACTCTCACGGTGGTGCTGCTCAAATTTAATGAAGTAAAAGGATTTTGTGAACCGTGCCATTGTATGTAAAGTAAAAACCTTCGTTTTACTACAGATGGAATGCTAGACAAAAGGGTCACCAAAGGGTCACCTCTTATGGAATGCTAGACAAAAGGGTCACCAAACAAAACCTTTAGCTCCCCAGCACACACACACACAAACACACACACACACACACAAACACACACA
>BFEA01000292.1:1362193-1364693 GCA_003427395.1 Chara braunii
GGGGTTGGGTGGGCGGGGGGGAGGGGTTCCGCGAAACAATCTCTATGAAAAAAAAGAAAACCACACCCATTTCGTCATTTTTTTTTCTTTTTTCTTTTTATGTTGTCGATTTTTTTTAAATATAGAAAAACCTCCAAAATAAAATAAAAAATATGGCGTAGTAGATCTTAAAAAGATCTTTTTTTTTTTTTTTTGCGTATTGTTTACCCCAGAAAAAAAAATAAAAATTCCTGCGCCCCTTAAACCCCGCTTGAGCGCCTTTGAGCGCAGGATTGAGCGACACTCAAAAACTTGTGCCCCGACCGCTAAATAATGAAATTCCACTAAGTTTCCTCATCGTGCGGTCCCTGTTAACTTCGAAATTCAAATATAGAGTCGAGTACACTGCGTACAGTAGCAACAGACATATAGCAACGGCTACCAGATTCTCTGACAAGAATCTGACATTATGATCGCTGGGCACATCGAAGCACTGTCTGATTTATACCGTCTTCCGCTTAGACTATCGTCCTTCTTTAGACAATCACGATTTCACGAGGGAATCTTAGGTTCGGACTGACCCATCTCCCCATGATCCCTGTATTCCTCCTTGTCATGACTCCTTGAATCCAAAAGTGCAGGGGCCGCAGGGCTTTCCCAAACGGTTACCATGGGCAGCGCTTTCCTGAACCGTTACCGTGGGCCGCACTTTCCTAAACGGTTACCATCGAACTCAACCAGCATCTGAATAAATGTGCCGTGATGACAAGGATTGTACCGCTCTCTTTGCACTACATTCCTTCTCCAACTCAACTCCGCTGCCCTCCCCTCCCCCCTCCTCTGTGTGTGTGTCTGTGTGCTGGGGAGCTAAGGGCCTCGTTAGACCCTCCTTGGAAAGTCCTCAGGAATTAGAATGAGGTCCTTGGAAAATTTTCCGGTTTTCGCGTCATCGTTACACCGCGTCCTAATTCAATGGGTCCCAAGGAAAACCCTTGGAGGTCTCCCGCGGCCAATTTCATGTGCATATACGCTGCCACGGGGCTTGATGTCCATCATCGCAGTGGGATGTCCGTGTGTCCTCAGGCGTGGTCCGGTGGCGGCGGCAGGGAGGCCTTCCAACTTGGGGGAAAAAAAGGGCGCGAACATCCCAGTTTGAATTTCGAATTTCGAACCCTTCGCTGAAACACATCCACGCCCAGGATGTCCAGACGGGTGCACCGGATTGAAACGTCTGGCGAGGAGTGGAGGCAGCCATCGCTTAATACACCCGTATTGGAATGCGGGCCGACACAGCGCGGACGGTGACGGTCTCGGAGTGCGACAACGGTCAAGAGTTACACATTCCTATTCGGGCCGTCGGCAACAATTGTGCGGGCCACCATAGCTGAGCGCGCACGTCAGGCCTCCGTGAGACGTGGGCAGTGCTGCTGCCATTCCCATCCAGTGGCATCCACGTGGAGACATCGGAGCGAGGGTGCCGGCAACTGAAACAGTGGTGGCCAGTTCTGCATTGCGCGTCGTGAAGATGGAGGGAGAGCTGCGGGGCGGTGCGAATGTGTTGACGGCTTTGGAGAGAAATGCGATGGTTGCAGCTGTGTCGGCAGTCGCCATGTGATATCGCATACAGAGAACGATAGCTCGCCTGAAGATGAGGCTGTCCACTCGCAGGCAACGCCAGCTCATGCAACAAGTGATGGAGGCGGCCGACTATGTGTCGTTATCGGAATCCATTGTGCAATTTTGCTGCGCCATGGCGCCAGGTGTGATCCCGCAGCCGACTCCAAGGAGGTGGATGAGGAGAAGGATGGGGGGGACATGGGAGGATCTCTGGAAGATGGACGACGCGGCAGACAGGTACTATAAGTAGAAGTTGAGGATGTCCCCTAGGGTGTTCCGGGAGATCGTGGAGGCGTTGTCCTCTCATCTGCAGTGGAGGGTATCATTCTACAGGGTGCCTTTGATGCCGGATCACATCATTGTGTACGCGCTTGATCGTTGGGCGAGCGGGGAGACGTACGAGAGCAGCACATCGTCATTCGGCATAGGACGCGCATCAGGCTTGATTGCGGTGGAGGACGTGACTCGGGCGCTTCTGAGGGTGCACTGGGAGAAGATCATTTGGCCTTCCGGGTTGCGGCGGGTGGTCGTTCTGCGCGCCTTTGAGGCCAAGGGTTTCCCCAACTGCTATGGCTGCATAGACTGCATGCACATATATGTCGACAAACCGGCGAACTCACCATCCGAGAACTACTTTGACCGGAAGCATCGTTTTTTGGTTGTTGTGCACGTGGTGGTGGACTTGGACTTGCGTGTGAAAGACGTGTTCGTCGGTTATCCCGGGAGCTGCCACGACATTTGAGTGCTTCAGCTTTCCAGTCTATGGGCGCGTGCGGAGGAGGGGGATCTTTTTCGTGGACTTGCCGTGGTGCTTCCGTTCGGGGTGAAGACACACGGGTACATCCTCGGGAATAACGGCTATCCTCCTATAGAGTGGATCGTCATGCCTTTATGTAGGGACTGA
>BFEA01000292.1:1369693-1375495 GCA_003427395.1 Chara braunii
AACCCTCCTGTCCAAAACAAGAGCGAAAAAAAAAAAAAAAAAAAAAAAAAAAAAAAAAAAAAAAAAAAAAAAAAAAAAAAAAAAAAAAAAGCAAATCATCCCGTGGCTTACTTTCGGCATGGGCAAAACGAGAGTGAATCTTCCGCTAGAACATGGAAAGATACACCGGCCGTGGTACTTGTCAACTGTGCATGTGGAGGCCGGAAACGCTGTGGTGCCCACATCCACGACGGGGTGTCAGACGAAAGGGCCTCGCTGCACTACTCTCGACATGCACTAAAAACAAAAATCATGACCGTGTATCTCTGCATATTCTTGTGTAAGATTCACTCTCATTTTGCGCATTTCAAGAGTAGTGCAGCGAGGCCCTGAATCTTTTGCTAGGAAATGGAAAGATGCACGGGCATATTGGGCCTCGCTGCACTACTTCCGACATGCACAAAAGACAAAAATCATGGCGGTGCATCTTTCCATATTCTAGCAGAAGATTCACTCTCGTTTTGCACATTTCGAGAGTAGTGCAGTGAGGCCCATTGTTTTTCTTTTGTGCTCGCTGTAGGTTTTTGAAGAGATTGGCCCCAACTTGGAAAGTCGCCATACGTTGCTGAAACAACGGGCCGCCACTTCGAAATGCTTCTTTTTTTGAGAAGCATTTCTTTGTTTCTTTTGTTTTTACCGAACCTGAATTATGGTGCGCGCCACAATTCGCCGAGCCTGTGTCCCGAGGTACTTTTCGATTTCGGTTGTTATTTGATTTTTTTTTCTAAAAGTTGCGTTCTCACATTTGGCCAGTCGGCCGCTTGCACAGTCGGACGGGATACCTGTGGCCGGTGGCATTGCGGGAGGCCGTCCCCGTTTTTTTCAAATTTTTGGTTTTTTTTTTCGGCCTGTGAGGGGCGTGTCGGTTCGTCGGCGACTGGTAGTGGGTTTGGTTGGTTGTCCGCGCGCCGGCCGACGGATGGCCGACGACGATTGCCATCGCCAGCGGCGTGTCCCGTCGTCGCACGCGCTAGCGCGCGCGCGTGTGTGTGTGTGTGTGTGTGTGTGCGTGTGTGTGTGTGTGTGTGTGTGTGTGAGGGCCAATCGCCGGTTCGGATGACATCATGTCTTCCCGGCGATTGGCTATCATGTCTGCATGCCACGAAGTTGACACATGCGTTACCTCACATCACACTTTCTCTCTCTCTCTCTCTCTCTCTCTCTCTCTCTCTCTCTCTCTCCTTGTATATTAGAGTGTTGTCGCTGTCATAGATGTCAAGTTCAACATCGAAACGACAGCTTCAGGTTGCAGCTAACATCCATCGCAACGACGATCGGTCCTCTCTCCGGCCTCTCTCTCTCTCTCTGAAAAGACCCGTCCGCCATCTCACTGGCACTATGTCCGTTGGTGTGTTTTTTTTTTTTTTTTTTNTTAAATGCTTCTCAAAAAAAAAAAAAAAAAAACTTCCTTTTTTTACGGGCGCTGTACATACTGGCACGTTTCAGACCCCTCCACAGGTCGTGGCAGTCCCTGCTACCGGTAGGTCAGCCGCCTGTTCCAAAAATCGCCCTACCAGTCCCCCCTACTTTAGGCTGCGGGGGGAAGCGGTGGTTTAAGGGACTCTCCAATTTCTATCCAATTTTGGCGAGCCCTTTTGAAACCCTGGTTCTGATAACTCTGGGAACTTTTCTCCCCAATCCTTTTCGAGCATAAGTGATCCGAGCGGCTCCATTTGGGGGGGGTGCAGTGGGTAATATCCACCTCAGGGACAAGAGCAAGCAAGGTGGTGCTTTCTGTTTGCATCGAAAGGGCACAAAAAAGGGGAAAACAATGAACAAGACAAAGGCGTGCACACACCCAATCAACCACACATCCACGCATGTCACACACACACACACACACACACACACACACACACACACACACACACACACACAGTTTTATGTTTGTCTGTTTTCCTGTTGTTGTCGTCCCTCCCCCTTATCTATTTCTCAGTATTGTTGCTTACCCAAACTGAGCACCCTTAAGTAGTGCCAAACAGTCGGTGGTTCCAGTTGTGAAGTGCCTACTGCACTCATAGGGGGGCCGCTTGGTTCGGGGTGTCTGTGTTGCCTGTGGGTGATGACGTACGCTCGTCGGAGTGTCTCCCTGGCTCCGTGGGTGGTGGGAACCAACAGTCTGCAGGGTTCAACTGTGATGTGAGTAGGGCATGTGCCGCTTTGCTCTGTGTTGGATGTGTGGACGGCCTAAGGCTTGTCTGCGCTCCACCGCTGCCCTGATGCCTGTCCCGCTTGCTTCGCATGTGGTTCTTTGCAGGTTGATGTGTTCGCTGTGTGGTGTGGCCGTGTTGTTGGTGTTGCCTTGCGGTTCGCTGCTCCACTGCCCTGCTGCCCTTCTGCTGGTCATGCCTTCCATGTTTGCTGCTTGAGGGCCTTGTTGGATGGCTGCCTTGTTGCTGGTGCCTTGTGCTTCGCTCCATGGTTGCCAAGCTGCTGGTCCGCTCACCCTTTCGTCCCTTGCTGTGTGGTCACCTTGCTTGTATTGCCTTGTGCTTCACTACACGGTTGCCGCGCTGCATGTCCTGCGTTCCATGTCGTTCCTTGCAGTCACTTTTGGCATTGTGCAGCCATGTTGCCACTACTGTGCTGCCTGGTGCTCCACAGGGTCGCTAGCTGCTATGTTCCGCTTACGGACAGTCTGCCCTCAACAAGGGTCAAAGGGTTCATGACCCAAACCATCAAATACAGAGATTCTGCAGATCGTAGAGGGTTCAGCCTCCTAATTAGTCAGGGCAACTCTGACAAAACAATCTATCGTCAGCTTTTTTTTTTTTTTTGGTTGCTGTTTTTGCCTTGTTGTTGTTTGACTTGCTATCGTTCCCTTGCTGCCTTATGCTGTTTGCCTGCCCATCTGCCTACCCTATGCCTTTCACCGGGTGCGCGTTGTTGCCTTGAGCTGTTCGCGAGTCCATGCCATCCAGCCTAGTATATGCCTTCAAGTTGCTGCCTTGCGCTGTTTGTCTGCCCACCCACCTCCGCCATGCCCTTGAGCCTATGTCTTTTGCTGCACTGTCTTTCGTGCCTCACTGTTTTGTGCTGTCTGTTTGCCCACCCACCTCCCCTGTGCCCTCCAGCCTATGCCCTTTATTGTTTGTACTCCAACTGTTCAACTGTCAACTTTCCGTCCACTTTGGGGTTAATATGTGAGAATTGTCTTCACGTTGTTAAGTGCATGGGTCTCTCCTTGGGGGCCGCCGGGCGGAGTACTACACTTGTTGTGTACTGGAGCTACATCAGAGTGTGTTTACACACAGCAACACACACACACACACACACACACACACACACATGCACACACGGCTGCTCTAGCAACGCACACACGCACACACACACACACACACACACACACACACACACACACACACACACACACATGCACACGTGGCTGCTCTTTTGGAGCACATGGCATTGTAAGAAATGGGGACTTCTAGTGTGTTTTAAGAAGTAGTGCCCCTGGTATCAGGTGAAGATCTTGTGGATGTGGCATAGGTTGCGCAAAGGCTTCATTGTAGCAGTATGAGATCATTTGATTCTGCAGTTTTGTGGCTTGTGGAGGTTCATGGCACTGTTTGTTTGATTTACGGCGACTCAGAGGACTCTCTAAGTTTTTTCAGACAAGCCCTAGTAGGGGTCAAGGGCATGGTCACTGTTTTCTTGTGGGGGCGGGGGGCGGGTTATGGTGCAACTAGTGGTCTTATGCCCTCCATCCTGTTAGAGATTATAATATATTTGTGCAAGTTTGCTGCTTTGTGGGCACTTGGCTCTTAACCACACAAACATGGCCAACCTTCAAGTTGCACCTTCTACTATATTGCCTATCTATACCTTTTTTGTTTTATGGACGATCTGTGAGGATTTGTGGATGGGATATGGGAGAGTTTGTTTTTTTTTTGAAGCACACACACCCCCCCACACACATACCTTCCTTCCCTCTCCTAAACCACTGAGCTTGACTACCGTATTGGTCGCTCAGCTGGTTGTATGACTTACCTTTTTCTTTCTTTGAATTGAGACCACTAAGCTTAACTACTGTGTTGGTCGCTCAATTGGTTGTATGACTAATAACAGCGATTTCGTCAAAACGGACATTTTTATTTTTTGAACGAAATTGAAACCAACTAATTTGGCAAGAATCTGCCCGAGCCAGGTTGAAATTTTGTCGAAATTGAGGGTAGTTCTTAAAATGCTGGACCCCTTGGACTTCAGCAAAGTCTAGATACATCCAGAGGGTCCGGCGTTCTTAAAATGCTGGACCCCCTGGGCTCCATCTGACATTTCAAGAACGCCGGACCCTCAAATTTGTCAAATTCTGTCCTGGCTCGGGCGGATTCGGGCCAAATTGGTCGGTTTCAATTTCGTTTGAAAAATAAACAATGTCCGTTTTGACGAAATCGCTGTTCAATCTTTTTCCTTTCTTTGAAGCCACTAGGCATTATCTCCATTTAGATCGCCTAGTTATTTGAACAATCAACCTTTTCTTTGTTTGCAAGAGTGTATCGGGTCCTTGCCTCGTTACCGTCCCACGATGGATCTATTGGGCTTGATGTCCGTGAAGATCGCCCACTTGGTTGAACGACTTACATTTTCCCCTTGTTTGTATTGATGCCACGAGGTTTGATCTCTGTGTAGATCACCCAGTTGGTCAAATGACTTCATTTTTTTTCTCAAATGACTTCCTTTTTTTTCTCAAATGACTTCGTTTTTTTTCTCAAATGACTTCGTTTTTTTTTGTTTTTTGTTTTTTTTCGCTCGTATTGAAGCAACTGGGCTTGATCTCCCCGCCGATCGCCCATCTGGTTGGATGACTTACATCTTTCTAAAGTCATTGGACTTGATCTCCATGTAGATCGCCCACTGGAAGTTGCTTGAATGATTTACAATAATTTTTTCTTTAAATTGAAAACGTTGAGCTTACAGCTCGAGCTCAAACTACAATCAACGTGGAGAGCCTTGTATATGAGAGACGCAGTAAAGGAGAGTTGCATGGACAAATTAAATGGGTACCCAAAAAGCCAAGTGAACATGGTTATGAGAGAAGCCTAAATTTTCAGGGTTTTTTTCAGGATCATTATAGCAAATGTCCCACACCTTTTAAGCCAGACTTTTCACCAGTCCATAGTCTAAGGGGCTGATCCCACCTCTTGTCTTTTTGGGAAGAAAGCTAAAACAACCGGTTTTCCAGGGTCCGTCCCGCTCGCTCCGTTTGATACAAATCGGATCCCACACGCCCTACTTCTGCGCGACTTTTCCTAACGGAGCGGCACTACTTGTGGCGCCTCGAGGATCCAACGGCCTGCACATCAGGGAAAAAAGAAAGGAAGAAAAAAACAATGGCTCCTTCTTTCACGGTGCAAGGTACGGGGGTGGCTTCTTTTGTTTTTTGAAAGAACCACGGGTCCTCAAATCACGCTCGCACTGCCACGTACTAGACTGTTTCCACTTCTTCGAAAAAACAGGGCCACCTCCAGCTCTCGCAGAAAGAGAAGGGATCCCAAAATTTACCGAAAAGTGCCTCCGAGTCGCCTATAAGAAGTGGGATCAGGCCCTAAGAGTGGACACCAAATAAACCAAACGGATCAAAGGGGTCTTAAATCCTGAGGAAAAAGACTCAATACAATTGCGTTTTCATGCAAAATTCGCTCCTTTCAGTTTTCAGGATTTTCAGGACGGGCCAAAACAGTCACCTCCAAGACCCCAACAAACACCAAACTTGGCACACGCAGACCTTGACCAAAAATAAAACATAGGAGAGGGTAGGGGGGG
>BFEA01000292.1:1395745-1410749 GCA_003427395.1 Chara braunii
GCCCGAAGACGAAGTGGGCAGAGGAGTAGAGTGCAGCGATAGGTAGTGGCAGCTAGCGCTGCCATAGCTGTAGCCTAGCATGTGTGTGTGTGAAGTGTGATACTGAGTGTTGCGTGTGGGACATCCAGGGTGATCCAGAGTGCGAACAGTGAGTTGTGTGGGCGCTCAGTCGCCATGGCCAGTTTGAAGAGAACTCTTATGCGGATACGATATCTTGAGTACTGAGTGGGCGCCTGTCGCCAATTTGCTGTTTCACTGTTTGCATACATGACAAGTTGAATAATCGTAGTGTGATTTCAATAGCAAATAAATAAATAAATATATCCAGTGCATAGCTTCACAATTACAATTTGAATGAACTTGATCATCACGGTGGCCAGATACAGCAATCTGAATTTGACTCATTTCAGTATGCAATCAATCATTTTCACGAGTCCAGGGTCCGGGCCCATCTCCTTAGCAAGAAAACTCTGAAAAAAAAGAAAAGAAAAGAAAGAAAGAACGAAAGAACGAAAGAACGAAAGAAAGAAAGAAAGAAAGGATTCCTGAACCATTCTTGTTTTTATATCTGGTAATAATCCCTGCCTCATGTGATAAGGATCTTCCTCAAACACTTCGAAAAATATAGAAAAATTAAAGGAAAAAAAAGAAGCTCCATCTCTCTCCTTGGAGTCCTTGCTGAGAACTGAAGGATAATTTATGTCCAATCTTGAGGCATGTGGTAGCAATCCCCCTTCCATTTTGATTTCGGCTTCATTTGGGGGGGAGGAGAAGAGGGCATAGAGGGGTGGGGCAATGTTGCTGTTGCTGTTGCTGTTGCTGTTGCTGCTGCTGCCGTATTTGTGCTCTTGGGAGGAAACGCCCCACATCCTCATCCTCATAGATTTGAAAGATCAACAGAAGTGGGACCTTACTCCAGTGTTATTCCTGCAGAAGACTGGCATACACTTTTCAGAGTATACATTCTTTTAATCATTGTCATCTGTCCGATTCTATCCTAAAGGTTTTCTGAAAATGGAACGACTAAGTGGTCGAGGTTATACCCCACTGCACCCAGTGCATGCGGAATGCTATCATAATGATGGGGAATGGATATACTGCTGATTCAGCTGAAAAGTTACCTTTTTTTTCTGCTTCCCTTTCTGTAATATTTGAAATAAAAAAAGTAAGGGTGGACTCTCCTCTTCACATGATAGCGAACGATTGAAAAACGTTGGCTACCTCTGCCTCGCCATTGGCTAATTCTGCCAATTGTTGGAACTCTCTCTCTCTCTCTCTCTCTCTCTCTCTCTCTCTCTCTCTCTCTCTCTCTCTCTCTCTCTCTCTCTCTCTCTCACTCTCTCTCTCTCTCTCGCTCGCTCTCTCGCTCTTGCACACACACACACACACATACACAAAATGTTTTTATGTTTTTCCTTGGTCTTGATATTTTTTAAGTGCTTTGTGAGCACCCTTAAGAAGTGCTAAATAGTCGGTGGTTGCGAGTTGAAAGTGCCTGCAGGACTCGTAGGAGGACACTCTGCCTGTGATGTATGTGACTCTGTGGTGCATGAGGTCTATGGGTGGATGATTGTTGTCCGTCGAATTACCTTCTTGTCTGCGCTCCACCGCAGACCTCTTTGTTCTTTGCAAGTTGCTGTGTTCACACTGTGTGACTGTGGTGTGGCTGCCGTATTGGTTTTGCCCTGTGCTTCAATGCACTGTTGCCTTGCTGCCCATCTGCGTGCTGTTCCTTCCACATTGAACTTCCTTGCTTGTGTGTCTTGTGAAATGGCTTCTGTGTTGGTGTTCCCTTGTGCTTCGCTGCGCTGTTGCCGTGCTGCTTGTCCGCTTGCCGTGCTGTCGCTTGCAGTCGTTTCTGGTTTTGTGCAGTTGAGTTGCTCCAGCAGCTTTGCCTGGTGCTTCGCTGAGTTGTCTCCTGCTGCTATGTTCTGCTTGGGCCCTCGGGACAGTCTGACCCAAACCATCAACTACGGAGATACCGCAGATTGTTGAGGGTTCAGCCTCCTGCTGAGTCGGTGCAACTCCGACGAAACAATCTATCATCAGTTCTATTTTTTTCAGTCCTTTGAAAATTTTCGGGACTCAAGTCTTTTTCGCAATGTCTGTTTGGTGTGGTTCTCCGTTCAACTTGTTTGCTTGGTCTGGGTGGTGTGTTTGTGGGCTGTCTGCTTGACGTGTTTAAGTGCCGTCTGCCCTCCCGCGTCCCCTGTGCCCTGCAGCCTTGTCTTTTCACTTCGCTGCCTCATGCTGTTTGTGTGCCCACAAACCATTTCCATTTCCAGCCCTAGTCCTATGCTGCTGTTTGTAGTCCTATAAAACCTGTTAGTACCTCATGCCCTCTCCTGTACCATCTTTTGTTTGTCTTTCTTCGTGTTGCCCTTAAAAGTTTGTGTTTTCTGCCCTGAGGCTCCATCTTGAAGTTCCCCCAATGCATGCCCTCCAGCCTATGTGTTGCATCCCTGCTCATGTTTTGGCAGTTTTGCTGCTTTGCCTGGTTGGTCCTTGGTTGCTGTTTACTGTCTTCTCCTCTTGCTGGTCTTTTCCTTTGCCCCGGCCCGGGGTGTTCTTCTGTGTGCTGGTATACTGTCGGCCCTCCCAGGCTCCCACCTCCCCCGTCCCCTGCAGCCTATGTGTTCCCTCCAATGGCATGTGATTGCCTTGCTGCTTTGCCCAATTCTTTCTTCAAGTTGCCTTATGTCTTCTGCCTCTTCCACCCTGCTGGTCTTTTCCTTGGTGCTTTCTTTGGGAATGCCCTTTCCAGCATATGTCAAAAGTCTAGCAATACATCCTCCTAAATTCTCCATAGGGTTAATAAAACCAAGTTCTCCTCAATGACTAGACAAACGTAAGACCGGATGTGGGCGAGGATCTGGTGCACAGATGGTCATATCACAGGCTACTGTGAGGTTACGTAGCATGAAATGAAGTACTCATGCGATGTGTCAGGCAGACTCACATTCACATGGTTTGCTTGTTTGTCCGCTAAGCCTTGTTCCTTCACAGTTCCCCCCGTCCTCTCTTCAGCGGCCAAGTGACTCACCTGTAAGATGCACCAAAAAGTGAGTGCATCTTTGTTGAAGGTGCCTGCAATACAATTACTAGGTGAGCTTCTGTGTTTGGGATGGTGGGTCTCTGTGGTTCTGGTGGTGACAGACATTCGCATTCGCCTTCGCCTTCGCCTTCACCTTGTGGGCATTCCCGGGATACACTCCACTGGGACCGGAAAGCAGCTTTGCCGCCTTTGCACATGCGGTTTCCCATCACATGCATTGGTTAGACCAGGACTTAGAGACCAACCTGTGGCCCGACTATGAAGGACAGCCCAACACACAATGCCACTGTCACAGTGACAGTGATGTGTCTTTCCCCACTAACAGTTACTTATCTCCAGATCCTACACCCCTATGCCCTTGTGTAGTGACCGCATCCCTATCCCCCCCTTCAAGTTGCATGGGGGGCCAATGCAGGCACAAGTCTCTCTCTTGCTGAGCTTCTTTTTTTTTTTTTTTTTTTTTTCAAAAGGGCCCAGTGCCCAAGGCTGATATTACCAATGTGAAGATTGAGGCCGGGGTCCTCACAGTCTACCCAGAAGTAACCAAACAGAGCATGCTCAGGCTGAGAACAGATCTCAGCTTCCCTCATATAAGAATGATGATGAAAATATGAGCCAAGAAATCCTGCGCTATTGCTCTGATGACCGTTGACCAACAGGATGAGCTTCTTCAAGTAGTCTTCATCGAATCATCTCCATTCCATCCTTCCTCAAATTCTTCAGATGTGGCAACACTGAGGCGGAAAAGAACTGCCAGTGGATAATAATAACAGTTACAGTTACTTTGAAGTTGAACAAAGTCACAAAGTGTTCGGGGATTAGCTTTCAGGGACTGTACAATGTTTCTGAAAATTCTTTTGAACCCAATAAGAGAGTGAAGCTTGTGCAATACCTTTCTCGCAGAGCCTCAACTCCGCCATGGGGAGGTTTGATAACTTCTGCCTAGTACTAGGAAGAATTGACACTGGGGTCACTGGGAGTCTGGGGTCACTGTGGTGGTTGCTGCAATGGCGCAGGTATGGTATGTCTATTCTATCGCAGGTTATGTGTAGCTTATTCATGTACTTCTCTAAGTTCTCTTCCTCATACTTCAATTCCCTCCTATCCCTCCCTCCCCCTCCTCCATCTACCAGCTTCAAGTTCCAAAGTTTACTCAACCCTGAGTGCGAGGATCCATCTGTGAGCCACCAACTAGTGGTGAACTCTCTCTCTCTCTCTCTCTCTCTCTCTCTCTCTCTCTCTCACACACACACACACACACACACACACACAGGGTTTACCCCTGTCCATCATCTAGTACCCACTTGACTAAGTTGACTCGCAAACTGTGCTCGGTCGAAAGTACGCCAAGGAGAAGTGCACGTGCTCGAACCAAATGGTTAAACCACCAGTACATTTCCGCGGCTAGAAAATCAAATCAAAGTCGCGGTGCGCATGCTGCTGCCGCGCCTCTCCGAAAGTCCTTACGGAACGGGTCACATGCAAGGGGCGTTTTGCTGGCCAGTGGATGGATGTGCCCCAAATGGCACCCCCTTACTTCCCCAGAGCCGTCACTTTGATTTTCTTGAGACTCGGGACTTGGGACTGTGGCACAGCATGAAATCCTTTCACTGGGAAAGGCTGGACTGAAGAAAATTTGCTGGGATACTGGAAAGTTGGAAAGAGCTTAAGAAGCTGCCTGAGCAAAGGATTGCTAGTCAAAAAAAAAAAAAAAAATTAAAAATAAAAATGGTGACGGCCTTGAGGTGAGGTGTCATCAGTGAACTGACAGCAGCCAGCCAGGCCCAGCCTCCCAGGGCAGTCAGAGTTACTTTACTCGTCTGCTTTCCATCAGGATTCGAAGTGAGGTCACTTTATCAGCAGCTCATGCGTGTAGTAGATCACTATATCATTCATTCATCTGCGTGCATCTTTTTTTTTTACCTGTCTTTTTAATGCTGTCACAATCACTGTGCTAACTTAGCGTGGATCTATAAGCCAAGTATGAATTTGCTTCAAATTTCTCGTTTTAGAAAAGCTAGGACAAGCAAGCAGCGGAGGACGCGTGGCTTCAGGCTTATGCTGCAGCTCTAACGGTTCTGCCTACTCTGTGCTGGTGAAGTTCCCTAGCATGAATGTGATCAACATGGCGACGAACTGCATGCTGATAGGTGGCCGTTTTGTATATATACAAATGGATATAGATAGATAGATAGATAGATAGATAGATAGATAGATATAGATATATATGTATTGGCAAGGTGCGGCATTAAAAATAAAATAAAAAATGCTTTTGCGACGAATGAGCCCTCACGGGTCCCTTATCAGACATACAAGTGTTCTGGGCTGTGGCCCCTACCTAGCAAGCCAGTGCCTGCCCTAAGTGAAGGCAGGCCTAAATATTCAGGTGGGGCCTGTTTTCAATATTTTCCATATGTGTGTACTCAGACAGTTGCAGCACGCCAGTTCGTTACAAAGCAAAGTCAGCCTTCAGGGTCTTCCAAAAGCAAAAGGACTGCGCTGTACAGTTGAGCCCAGGGCCCAGGGCTCAGGCTGTGTGAGGCCGACACATCACGGACTGGTTACGGGCCAATGAGGAAGCAGCATTGTCATCACACAGGTGCCACGAGCCAATGAGAATGCTGCAAACACTTGGAGGCTGGTTGGCTGCCTGGACGTGCCTAACTGCACGAGGCCCAGGCCAGTATCCGAAACTGCCTGCCCGCAGACACTTGGGGCCAGAGGCAAGCTACTGGGGCCCCCACATGCCTGGACAGGCCAGCCAGCAGCGGACACTTTCCATATAGGAAAGTGTGTGCCCCATGGGAGGGCATGCTGGCCTTCGCGGGCAATGTGGACACGCTGCTGCGTTGCTGCGCTAGTGTCTGCATGGGCACTGCTGGTCGGACGCACACACG
The DNA here is from genome assembly GCA_003427395.1 of Chara braunii. Taxonomy (NCBI): domain Eukaryota; kingdom Viridiplantae; phylum Streptophyta; class Charophyceae; order Charales; family Characeae; genus Chara; species Chara braunii. Next base: position 1,401,698 of record BFEA01000292.1, read on the forward strand.
GGCGCTGAGGTGAGAGGCTCTGCTGAGGCAGCGCACGCACAGCAGCCATAGTTGGGCTGCAGGGGCGCAGGCAGCTGATGGCGATGGTGGTCTTCGGGTAGGAGGTGCATGCAGAGAGTGGGGTTCAAGGTGTGATGAGGGGAGAGAGAGAACGTACCTGGTGTATGCTGGTGGTGTTGACGTCATGTACATTGGTCTTCAACTTCGATGTGATCTAGTCGCAAGAACATAGATAGAGTAGATATTAGGCTGCAGTGAGTAGAATAGGCTGGGCGCCAGTCTCCAGACAGTAGGGGTGACATTGGATACAGTGTTGAGGTGACCAGAGAGCGTCGGCATTGACATTTGAGTTCATTGTATATGGCTCTTATTTGAATGGAATCTTGGTGCATTGTGGTCTCTGCTTGGTACATGACTATCTGGACTTCTTCGGGATTTTGCAACTTGGTTTTCTGTCTATCCAAAAAAAAAAAAAAAAAAAAAAAAAAAGGTTTTCTGTCTGTCCCTCTCGCTCATATTCCTTGCACTTTGAAGGAATTGTTAGAAAAGATATTCCAGACTGCTTGCTGATGATGAATGTTAATCCGAATTCCATGGCCATACTTGAAGCTAGTCAATTACATATTATACAGGTTGTGTGTGTGCTAGATATGATGGGGTAGACATGCTGATACTCCTTTCAGGCAACAAACTTGTGCACATATTCCAGAAAGAAACGGCTATCGCCAATTTGAAATTGATTTACCCACCACACTCATGATGCTCCTACTCTGATGGCAAACCCTTCAATAATGTTGGCTTTTGGGAGTCCGTTTGTAGGATATTTGGCCGAAGATGTGATCATTGGTTTAGGTATATATATATATCATGTATATCATCCGTATATGTATAAGTATATTAGATAGATAGATAGATAGATATAGATATATTTATCTATATAAAAAATTATAAATGTATGCATGTAGATATATCGTCAAACAGAGCTGCCCGGTAAACTATAGGCAGAGAGGGAGAAGAGGACAACAAACCAGGGGCTGTGACAAACTGTTTCGTCGGAGTTTCACCGACTCATCAGGAGGCTGATGATATATATATATATATATACATATATATGTCGTCACAATATATAGATATATATATATATGTATCTGGAGTGTATTTTTTGGCTGTGACAGACCTGTCTTTGTTTCGTGGATGTTTTGCTGGCTTGTGATGGGGTGTGAACCGACAGTCTGTAGAGTTTTCCATTTGGTGTGGGTGAGTGATAGTCTACTTTGATTTTGGTTAAGGTAGATTATCATTTACAGTGTAATCAGTGAGGGGATTCTGCAGACTGTTGAGGGTCTGTCTCTTATACACATCTAGATGTGTATAAGAGACAGTCATCGAACCGACCAGCCCTAGGTAATTCAGAATTGTATTTTTTTACGTATCTGCAACCAGTGGAGTTCGAACTCAGGTCTGTATACCAACATTTAAGCGGTGTACACAAAACTGAGCTACTACCGTCTTCCCCTGAATAGAACGCCCAGCCATTATCGCTGCATCTGGACTGAAAAATGCACCAAATACAGCTATAATGACCGGTGTTATATTCAGGTGAAGACGGCAGGCCAGTTGGCAAAAGGGCAAGCACCTGTGACTCCAAAAGTCTAGAAACATGCAAACTGCCTGATAGGACTCAGTGTATACCTGTCTCTTATACACATCTAGATGTGTATAAGAGACAGCTCTCTCTCTCTCTCTCTCTCTCTCTCTCTCTCTCTCTCTCTCTCTCTCTCTCTCTCTCGCACACACACACACACACAGAGTAATATCTGTTTTTGTGGAGTTGTATACACCGAACATGATCAGACAAACACGTCAGCACGCCCACCCACCCACACGCACACACACATGCGGGCACGCAGGAGCGCGTTTAGACTTCTCGAGTCACTGGTTGCTTTTTCCTGTGAAAGGAGCGCATTAACGAGCTGGCAGTCTGCCTGATCACACTCCCACAGATTACTGCATTTTCAGCCACAGGAAAGAGAGCCCAGTAACTCAAAATAACGCGGTAACTTTTTTTTTTTTTTGCACAACTTGCTGTGTGAATCTGATCAGGCAAACCTGTGACTCAATTAAAGAAAGGGAATTATTATTATTACTTTTTTTTTTCTTTTTTTTTTTAATAAGGGTGACATCTTTGCGATATCATCATCGAACCGACCAGCCCTAGGTAATTCAGAATTGTATTTTTTTACGTATCTGCAACCAGTGGAGTTCGAACTCAGGTCTGTATACCAACATTTAAGCGGTGTACACAAAACTGAGCTACTACCGTCTTCCCCTGAATAGAACGCCCAGCCATTATCGCTGCATCTGGACTGAAAAATGCACCAAATACAGCTATAATGACCGGTGTTATATTCAGGTGAAGACGGCAGGCCAGTTGGCAAAAGGGCAAGCACCTGTGACTCCAAAAGTCTAGAAACATGCAAACTGCCTGATAGGACTCAGTGTATACTGTTCCTTTTTCTTTTTTACTACTCAGGGCATACTGACACTACCATTCTCTTCTAAATATATCCGACTGACGTGGATGCATCGTCTGACGGAGGACATAGTCACAATAGGACTTTGTTACTTGTTAGTGTAATTGCGGGCAGATGCATCCAGGTCCAACCGTAAATGCGGTCAGATACATTTATCGTAGAGCCAGTGTGAGTACACCCTGAATCACACCCAGAGTTGAGTGGAGAAACCTCGTGTGAGTACGGCTGCATTCTTTTTTTTTTTTTGTTTTTTTTTTTTTTACCAACGCTTTCTTAGAGGTGGACCTCACATGGAAAAGGCTGGAAAAACGCACGTCCCTGGAAATCCGAGGCCGAGAGCGTGGAAGCTTTTTTCCCCCAAAAAAGGGGACTCCACCGCAGAGCCACTTTTCCAGCAATCTGGCGGTGGTTTTTCCAAAAAAGTGGATTTGGACCACTCCTGCCGTTTTGTCCGTCGTCCGACTTTGAGCGGGGCAGGTGTGAACCTGCGAGGTGGTCGTCCAGCCGGAGCCTCCAATGGGCTGTGCCTGGCGGACATCATGTGGACCTGCACAGTCTTCCAACTTCGGAAAACACAGGGGGATGCCCCCCCCTACCCCCTGCGCTTGTCACAAATTTCCGGCGGATTTGCGGAATGTGGGCACTTTCCAGCCGGAATTGGACGTGGAAAGTCCTCGGTCGCTTTTCCGCGCAACTCTTTTCCACCTGGTGGGGTCTGGGATCCCGGAAGAAAAGCGACTTCCAGGCATTCTTCCACTGCCTGTGGGGTCTGAGAGAACATCCCGTGGGGTGTTTTTTTCCGAGTTTTTCCCCTGTGGGGTCCGCCTCTTAGTCACAAGGGAGTTTGCATCTTTCCCTTCTCAAGGCATTGTCACACTAGGACTGTCTTGGATGCATATGGCCGCTTTTCCAACCCCGCCAGGATGCACCTGATGGAAATTACGTCTACAGAGATTCTGAAGTGGGCCTGGTGTGGGCATGCCTTCGGTCTGCTAGAACAATCGTAAGACACGAGTCCTGGCAGGCAGTGCACGGAGTGTGCAGCTTAAGCAGGTAACCAGACCAGATTCGTCAGTACACTATCTCTTCTGACTCAGACGATGCCGTCCATCGAACAACCATGAAACTATCCAATCCGTGAACACATTCTTAGACTACTTTCTACTCAGACCTGTGTCGCACATCATCCCTCATTCATTCACACGTATGAGATCTACCACCATTCACACTCAATACCCAACTCGATTTCACATCATCCATGACTCGACCATCACACAGTGACACACACTCAAAATTCTAAGGAGTCTGATCATACATTCGGCACTGCTATACTCAACGATGACACGAACATGTGACTTGAAAAAGTAAGGAGTAAAGCAAAGTAAAAGTCCTCCCGAAAGTTACGGAAGATAGAGCATGAAGCGCAAAGTGATACATGAAGCAGTGTCCTACTCCAGTATCCTGGCAAAACGTCCATCGCGTTTCTGCTGCTGCCAGTGCAGCGTCATCAGGGGCTACTGTACCCTCGAGAGGTGAATTCTACTCCTACTTTCTTACTTTTATGTCGTTCTTACTCTAGTCCCTTCCGTCACAAACGTTTCCCACTCCTCCATACTCTCGCGCTCATTCGAAAACTCAAAAAGTTCAAAAAGTTCAAAAAATTCAAAAAATTCAAAAAATTCAGAAAACACCTTCCCGCTCGTGCCTTTGGTCACTTCTTCAGATTCTGCCTTCTGTCAGCGCTACATGCCCGTATCACCTATCTGTCTTGGCGCCACATCTCCGGCAGGTATTTCGTAAAACGGTCCCGTGCTGAACCTTGTCGTTTTCAGTGGTTCGGTTCGTATTCTTCTTTCCAAAAAAAAACAGTTCCTTGGCACGCCCATCCCCTTCACATAGAATCCCGACCCCCATCCTTGGCCTCTGAAAACAGTATCATTCGTGCGTCGAAAAAGTGCCCTGGAAAACCCCGCTTCTGTAATTCCATGTTTAGGCCTAACAGGGTCAGCCCGGATTGCTCCTTCATCAAGGTGTGGTTCCATATGTGATGCAAGTACCCGTTTATTACCGCCTTCTTATCCTGGATCGACGAATAGGACACAAAATCCTGCAACCCTTGGAACTCGATGTTACCCCCTTTCACTAGCGTCGGCCCGTTGACCGTAGTTGTCGTGCGTGTAACCAACGGGGGATACATATTCACTTGGATCTCACATCCCAAAAACGGCCATGACCCGGCAGCTCCGTCAGTTCTCTTCAGGGTCAGTCTTTTATCATAACAACCTTCAAACGTTCTTACGATGTTCATTGCCTTCGCAAGACTTTCTCGTTGGTCGATTCCGAAGGATATGAATATAGATACATCATCAACCAAGCGACAGCCATGCACCAATCTTCGGTCAGCCCCCACTGCCCCCAGAGCAATCAGGAATTATAAGTTCTCCCAGTAGGCGCACAACAAGCATGTGAGGGCAGGGTTGTTACTCTTCCGCATCGGGATGCCCTCCTGTTGCAAAACTGTTTTAGCTACCATCATCAAGGTGTTCTCCAGATCAAATCTCACGAATCGTAGTATCAAATCAAATGACATCATCTTCCACCCAACCTCCCCGGTTGCCCTCCCGAAGGTCGCTCCTTTACCTCTGACTTTAACTTGTACTTGGCTCAGACCTCTTTCTTCATAGAGTTCTTTCATCCATGTTATATCATGCTTTCTGGTGTGCTGTAATTTTCGGCTGTATCTGGTCTCCTTCCTTAATCGGGATATAGCATTTTAGAGATGGTTGAATCTGGACCGATATCTACAGAGTTGCTTTGTCTTTGCCCCTGGTTTGGCGATGCCAGAACGATGCTGGCCGGAGCTGGGGCGTTGCCCTGTAACCTGCAATTGGCAGGAGTGTGAGGCCTTGTAGAGAGATCTGGGGATTTGCCGAGGGAGGAAGGCAATCCAGTGGCGAACCGGGGGGGCTGCCTTGACAACCTATGGGGCCAGGGATAGTCTAGGTGTCGAGAACAGATCAGCTATGGTAGATATTGGTTAGGAGGGTATTGTCTCTGAGATGTAATGTCCTGGTGTAGAGAGGGCTGGGAGGGTTCGAAGATTAGGAGGCCAGAAGTGTTGTTATAACATAGTCTTCTATATTTGTTAAATACTATTCATCATATTCATAATCATCATATTCATCATCATCATCATCATCATCATCATCATCATCCTCATCACATCATTAGTATCATCATCTGATTATTGTTATATTAAGCTTTTTGGTGTTCTGAAATTTTGGCAGCATTTAGCATTCTTCCACATTCGGGATATAGGACTTCAAAGATGGTTGAACCTGGACTGATATCTACTGAGTTGCTCTGTTTTGTGCCCTTGGTTTGCCGATGCCAGAAGGACGCTGGCCGGAGCTGGGGCGTTGCCCTGTAACCTGTAAATGGCAGGAGTGTGAGGCCTTGTAGAGAGATCTGGGGCTTGCTGAGGGTGGAAGGCATTCCAGTGGTGAACCGGGGGGGGGCTGCAAGGAGGCGAGAAGAGATCAGCTATGGTAGATGTTGGTTAGGTTGGTTTTGTCTCTGAGGTACAGTCTCCTAGTACAGGGAGGGCTAAGAGTTGTACTAGGATTAGGAGGCCAGAATAATTGATATAGCATAATCTTCTATATTTTTTCATATATTTGAATCATCATTCTCATTAGCATCATTATCATCATGGTCATCATCATATCCATTTGAGGGACGCTGAGCCCAGTTCTTAGCAGTTTCGGTTCAATCACTCCGGGCAGACTGTGAGGACCCCGGCCTCAATCTTATTATTGGTAATATCAGCCTTGGGCACCGGGCCCGTTTCAAAAAAAAAAAAAAAAAAAAAAAAAGAGTTCGATAATCCACTCCACTGCCTTGAGTATGGCTTCGTGTGGTAACTTGGAAAACATTTCCTTTATATTGAAACTGGCGGCGATCAATCCCTCCTCTTCGCGTTCCTCCCTTCGATCTTGTTGATGGTCGCAACCCTATCCAACAACTGTTGGGTACTCTTCAAGTTGAAGTTGGCGTGTCGCGGTAAGCTCCCTAGCATGAAGTTCAGAGCTTTGCCAACTAGTCTGGTCATTCTCCCTGCTGGTTCACTATAGGATGGGCAAATTGGTCGCCATCGTGTGATGTCCTTGTGCTTTGGGATGACATAAGCCCGTCCAAAAAAGCTGCGGTTGTCCCACTTTGCTATTCGTGTTCTCTTCTTCATGTTGTTTCGTAAATGCCTCATTTCCCACAAACATGGCCTGGATCGCTGCTTGGTATCGGACTGGGCAACATGCCATGGTGTCCCCCATGTTGTGGTCCAATGGCATGATGACCAGACCCTTCATCCTTTCTTTCATCGTTTGGACCTCACACATCACAATTTTGTTTTTGTGTCATGTTGGTCTGTTGAAGCATTGGCGTACCTCGTTTGTGGAAAATGGACGCACTTTGTGTTGTCCAAAAAACTTTCGGGCCAAAGCCAATCCATCGCAATTCCCATCGGTACAGTACTACAGTGTCAAGCTGCGAGACACGAAAACACACGAGCCCGTCTTCATCCTTGGGCCATTTCATGTCAGCGCACGTTCATTCTTGCTGGCCTGGCTCCATCTGTGCATACCGCTGGTGATTACAGACTAGTTCACCAATGGTTCTGTCCCGCACCCACACTACTCTCATGCATCGGGATACAAATTCAGCTACCACCTGACTCTCGTACACTTCCCTCACCCTTGTATCGCAACACCTAGTTACTTTGTACCTGCTCAAACCGTCTTCATATCTAACTCTGACTATCAATCTTCTTCTCACGTTCATCCTGTACTTTGTTCTGATCGTCCTCGAGATGATTCCTCGGAGAATAGCTCTCGTCCTTCTTCCATCGAATTCTCGGACCGCATAGTACAGACGAATTAATCTATCCAGCGTGTAATTCTCCATATACAATGTCTTACGGTATAATGGTATGTGTAGAAGGGCAGTCAATAACTGGTGACTACGATTACACGTGGATTCTACAACGCGCATTACTTCAAAGCTCCTACCAGCTGTCTGCTTCAAGCATATATGCCTAAGGAAAATCCTCCTATTTCCCCACATAATCTTTGTCATACCAAAACACCGCTTAACCATCGACCAGTCTTCGCACCATTGCGCGCCTTGTCCCAATTTCATTGTCACGGTCCCACTTCCTTTTGCTATCTCACCAATAAGTGGGTCAGTGAAAAGATTTTCAAACCGTTGGATTCAGTCTAGACTGATATCACGCCGCGATTAGGCTCGTCTCGTTTGCTCCTGGCCCGTCTCTGTCTCTTCCCTCGTTTGTTCTTCTTGTGCTGTGTACGTATGCATTTCGCATTTAACACCAGACAGAAGTTCATGATGTAGAACTCTTCCAATTCCTACAATTTCTGCCTCATGCCATCCATCAGTGGGATGGCTACGTGATCCCGCCATCCTTTCTTCCTCAACCATCTGTAAGTCTTATGTTGCCTGCCTTCATTCCTGGTTTTCGCCATCCTTCGGTGTTACTCTCACCTTTCTTCCCACGTACGAGTTGTCTGTCCGATGTACGTCACTCTAAGCAATGGAGACACCAATGCATACACGCATGATTCTGGTTCGGCAAACCAGGTGTCGTCATGAGTATTCCACCCAGTCACACTCTTCATGAACTTCTCCACCCATGGTATTCGCCCTTCCTTAGTGAGCCTAACCACAAAGAGTCTCAACTCATGTTCAATCTTCTTTCTCTGCTCGCGGTTACCGCTCCTCCTCAAGGGGTCATGGCTCTTCTTCATGAAGTGCTGCCAGGTGTATAACGAGGTCTGGTGCTCACCATCATTCATCATCCTCGATCACCCGGTCATCCGGATTGACTTGTTTGCTGATCCGGATGGGCGGGTCTTCCTTACGTTTGTCATACGCAATTTCAACTCTAACCTCAGTCAATGCGTCAATGAGGTCATCCTTGCGGTTGCTCTTCACTCTTACTCTCTCTTCTTTTACCATCTTTGTCAAAAATGGTACATTCTTAGTCTTCAAGTACCGCGTAGTCTCCTCGATGACTCGACGATGAACTTTTTACGACCTTCCTCGCCATACCGCCTTTTTCCGCGATATGAGGCGAACATTGCACGAAAATTTTTAAAGATTCTGATAGTACATTTTTTAGGTCTCCTACATAAACAAAATCTTATGTGAAGTAAATTAACCGCAAAAAAGGAATAGAAAAGTATTTTTTTTCAGAACCACATGAAATGATGAGGAGAGAAGCAAGGTTTTTTACAAACATTCACTACCTTGCAAAGCACTGTTTGTTCAGGAACCTACGTTGCATAGAGTGCATGGAGAAACGTACAGGTTATTTCTGTACGGGATCTGTATGGGAACCTGTACGTCTTGTACGTCCCCGTATGAAAAAGCAAAAAAAAAAAAAAAAAAAAAAAAAAAAAAAAATATATGTGATGCAACAGCACAAAACAAGCAACATTTGG